>OY992537.1:40644876-41244876 GCA_963921195.1 Pegoplata infirma
CGGAAGCGATGTAAATCAAAAATTGCTTAATTTTACTGCATTTGGTCATACCATACAGCCAAGGAAAAGAAAGTTTTCCCGGCGCTTAACGAAATTTGCCAAAACTCATGTTTGTGTCACCCTAATGACCATATGGAATAGAATTCCGAAATTAAGGGCATATGCTAGATTAAAAAGTAGACTCTAGTCCATAGATGGGAATTTTTCATTACCATTGAAATTGCATTACCATTGGTTGATATCAATGATAATGAAAAAAAATTCATTACCATTTAATGGTAATTACATTTTTTCAATTGGAAAAAATCATTATCAAAATCAATTTTAAATGTTGTGTATTACAAAAACAAATATCATGTGTTTGGCTTATTCAACATAAAAATTTTAAATAAAAAATAACAAAGAACATATATTTGCAAGTTTTTTCAAAAACCTAAAGTAATGGAAAAATTTGGAAACCTAATTCAGAAGCAGCATTGAAAGTTTAATCGAAACCGTGTGGTCAGATCCCAGACGCATACCAAAAATTTCAAGTAAAAAACTTCTAAAAAATAAAACACAATTTTTGTGAACTTCGACCTCAATTTTCTCAAAAATTTAAAAACCAGATCTTGAACTACGGTATTTTATATCGAAACTTACTATCTTCATAGATTTTTTTCCGAAAATAATAGAAAAACCACCAGTTAAACCTGATCAGAAATGAAGAAATGTTTACCAAGAAAGAATTTAAAGTCCAATTTGGAGGAATTATAGTTTTTTTTTTCAAAATTATGTACCAATGTTTCGTATTGATCGATCGGTTTCGGTCTCGGTTTCGGCAAAATTTTGGCCGAATATTAGCCGAAACTTTTTGGTATTTTAAAAAATATATAAAAAAAGTCGCTAATTTTTAATTTCGTGTTCTAATTTACTTGTTTCAGTTTACTTGAACAAAAAGAAGCAAGGTTGTCCAATAACTGTAATACTGTTATTGTTGAAATATTTTTTTTTCTCCTAATCTACATATGAAATTTAGAATTTTTTTTACAGTTTTTTAAAAAACATTTTTTTTTATAAATGCAACAATTCCTATCATTCAAAAACATAAAGCCCCGTATATTTATTTTTAAAAAATTTTTAATGATTTTATTCATGCCATTTTTAAGTTTCGGTTTCGGCCGAATATCTCTTTTTGGCGCAATATTCGGTTCGGTTTCGGTTTGGCCTCGAAAAACTGGTTTCGGACGGACTCTAGAAATTTTATTCGATCGCGAATCTAGATCCGTTATTCGGATGCAGACTTGGAATCAGCATTAAAAAGTGAATCGAAAAAAGTGGTCATATCTCAGACGCATCTGAAAATTTCACAAACAAAGCTCTTTAAAATGCACAAGAATACGTTTTTGTGAACTTTGCCTTTAATTTTCTCAAAAACGTACTAGAAAAATTTGTAACCAAAATTCGAAATCAGCATCGAAAAGTTAATAGAAAACGAACTGTCAGATCCTAGACTGAGCCAAAACACTTCACAAATAAGTGTTGGGCATCCAGAGAAATTAACAACTGCACAGTTATTACGGAGGGACCTTAAGTGATTGAAAAAATATTTTTCTTTTATAAAAGTATTTGTATATTTTTATAACACAACAATTAAAAAAATGTGTTTAAAATTTACCAAAATCTAAGGTTTTAACAAATTTGTTAGCGACCCCCTGGGGGGTCGCGACCCACCGTTTGAGAACCATTGCTCTTGTCACAGTGTTGATCCTTAAAACTTTAAATTTTTATGCAATTTTTCCTATAAAACTTGTGGGCACAATGGCAATATTAAGCAAATGTTCAGTGATAAAAGTCATGTTAATGATAGCAATGATGTCGTTCTTACTAAAATTTCCTGACCAATTAAGAAATAAAAAAGTTTTCCTTCAAAGTTTAAAAAAAAATTTAAATTTTGGAACGGAAAAATCGGAAAATCGAGTTTAAAGTTTACAACTGAAACTGGTTTTCCATTGAAAAAGGCCGGTACATTGAAAATGTAATAATGGCGTGTTCTCTTCTCAAACGGTGGGTATAAAAGATATTAATACGAATTTTTGACACAATATAAAGCATGATATAACAAAGAATTCTGCATCATTAACTCAAAGATAGCGTTTTTTGAGTTATGCACCCAGATAAATTTTACAGTAACTATTTAGGTTCATTCACAAAGTTTTTAGGTAAAGTTGTTTTTAATGTTTTATCATTTAATTTCCAATGAAACTTAAATATAAGCTGACTTAAACAGTTGTTAAAAAAATAAACTACAAAATTTACGGAAAATATTTTTATCAGTTAAATTATTTGTGACTGATTATACCACATAACTTACGGTTTTTGTAGTTTGTTATTCAAATAATTTTATTTTTACTTCACAAAATAAAAAAATGTAAGCAGTTAAAATAACTGAAATATCATTTGTTTTAATGGAATGTCTAGTCATTTATTAACGTTTAAAAATAAGTGAAAATGTTTGTTGTTTTAAATGAAATATAAGTTTTTTTAATTATTTTCACATCCATTCTCAACATTTGCGATCTTCCCGTTTAAAAAAAAAAAAAACTAAAATCGATCCGACCTAATGTAATTTTTTTATATTTCTAAACTTCATACTTTTCAGTGTAAAGATGTATTCTTAACAGAATGTTATTTTTCCGCCAAAAAAAATGTAATCTCCCGCCAATTGTCTAACATTATTATTTTAACTTATTTAACATTTCAGCATTAAGTTCTGTTAACTAGAATGTTAAACTTTTTGTTAAAACTTATGTTTAATTCTTTAAATACCTCTAATTTCTAAATTGATCAGAAAATTGTCATGGTTATATTTGGATATAGCACACTAAGAGCTATTTATAGTACCACTCTCGTCCCGGAACACCTGTCCATATTTCCGTAGTGACCAGTTTCCTTCAAATATTTAGCATAGAAATTAAAAACTTTATATTAATATTTTTTTTTTTCACTTCTGAATTAATCAGGAGAATTTTATGGCTATAGTTGGAAAGAACATCACCAATACTATCTATAATATGACGCTCATCCCGGAACAGTTACGCCAATTGCCGTAGTGACCACAAGTTTTATAGGAAAATTTAATTTAAAATTTCCTGATTTTAGGATAAAATTACTTTAATTTCAAAATTGACTACAAAACTTTCAACACAACGACCATCGTTTAACCTATCACATGGCTTTCATTTCGGAATTCTTCTCCTGGTGGGCATAGTGACCACCAGTTTCATCCAAATTTTTAACATAGATTAGAAAATTTTTAACTTTTGTAAAATTATTCAAATACCTCTTATTTCTAAATTGATCAACAAAATTTCCTGTCCATATTTGGAAAGAGCACACTATGGGCTATTAAGGTTACCACTTTCACCCCGGAACACCTGTCCACATTTCCATAGTAACCAGTTTCATTCGAATATGTAACATAGAAATTGAGAACTTTCTATTATTTTTTTATTTCTAAATTTATCAGTATAATTTAGTAAATTTGCTTGGAAATAACATCACCAATACTATCTACAACATGACTTTCATCCCGGAACATTTAAGCAAATTTCCATAGTGACCACATGTTTCATCAGAAACTTTGGTTTTAAATTATCTGTTTTTAGGATCAAATACAAATGCAATTTTAAAATT
The DNA here is from genome assembly GCA_963921195.1 of Pegoplata infirma. Lineage (NCBI taxonomy): Eukaryota > Metazoa > Arthropoda > Insecta > Diptera > Anthomyiidae > Pegoplata > Pegoplata infirma. Next base: position 40,648,552 of record OY992537.1, read on the forward strand.
GACTAGATACTTCGTACTGGTACTACTAGAAAGTATGGTAATTGCATATTTTATCATGTGACTTTCATTTAGGAATTCCGATCCATATATCTATAGTGACCACCAGATTCGTAAAAGTATTTAAAACCAAAAAAATAAACAAACATTACATTTAAACAATTCTGCAAATTGTATAACATTATTTTTATTTGCTTAACATTTCATACTGTACACTGGAATGTTAAATTTTTTTGTGAAACTTATGTTTATTTTTTTAAATACCTCTAATTTTTAAATTGACCAGAAGAATTTCGTGGTTATATTTGGAAAGAGCACACTAAGGGCTATTTATGGTACCACTGTCATCTCGGAACACCTGTCCATATTTCCATAGTAACCAGTTTCTTTAAAAAAATTTAACATAGAAATGGAAAACTTAAGATTATTATTTTTTTTATTTCTAAATTGATCAGGAAAGTTTGATAGCTATAGTTGGAAAGAACATCATCAATACTATCTATAACATGTATAACAGTTGCCCCAATTGCCATAGTGACCACCAGTTTCATCCAAATTTTTAACATAGATTGAAATTTTTTACTTTAGTAAAATTATTTAAATACCTCTCATTTCTAAATTGATTAAAACAATACCATGGTTATATTTGGAAAGAGCACACTAGGGGCTATTTATGGTACCACTCTCATCCCAGAACACCTGTTCATATTTCCATTGCAACCAGTTTCATTGGAAAATTTAACATTGAACATTTTTTATTTCTAAATTGATCAGGAAAATTTCGTATCTTTGATTGGAAAGAACATCATCAATACTATCTATAACACGACTTTCATCCCGGAACATTTTCCCAAAAGTGACCAAGTGACCAAAAATTTCATCGGAAAATTTACCAACAAATTTCAAGTATTTAAAACAGAAAAAGATAACATTACATAAAAAAAAACTCCCGCCAATTTTCTAACATTATTTTTATTTTTAACAGTTTAGCATTAAGTGCTGTTAACTGAAATGTTAATTTTTCTTTAATAAAATTGTTGAAACTTAAGTTTATTTTTTTAAATACCTCTAATTTCTAAATTGATCAGAAAAATTTAATGGTTATATTTGGAAAGAGCACACTAAGGGCTATTTATGGTACCACTCTTATCTCGGAACACCTGTCCATATTTCCATAGTAACCAGTTTCTTTAAAAAAATTTAACGTAGAAATTTAAAACTTAAGATTATTATTTTTTTATTTCTAAATTGATTAGGAAAGTTTGATGACTATAGTTGGAAAGAACATCATCAATACTATCTATAACATGACATTCATCCCGGAACAGTTGCCCCAATTGTCATAGTGACCACCAGTTTCATCCAAATTTTTAACATAGATTTCAAATTTGTACTATAATAAAATTATTTAAATACCTCTAATTTCTAAATTGATTAAAAAAATGCCATGGTTATATTTGGAAAGAGCACACTAGGGGCTATTTATGGTACCACTCTCATCCCAGAACACCTGTTCATATTTACATTGCAACCACTTTCATTGGAAAATTTAACATTGAACATTTTTTATTTCTAAATTTATCAGGAAAATTTCTTTGATTGGAAAGAACATCATCTATAACATGACGTTCAATCCGGAACATTTTCCCAAAAGTGACCAAGTGACCAAAAATTTCATCGGAAAATTAACCAACAAATTTCAAGCACTTAAATCAGAAAAAGATAACATTACATAAAAATAAAAACTCCCGCCAATTTTCTAACATTATTTTTATTTTTAACAGTTTAGCATTAAGTGCTGTTAACTGAAATGTTAATTTTTCTTTAATAAAATTGTTGAAACTTAAGTTTATTTTTTTAAATACCTCTAATTTCTAAATTGATCAGAAAAATTTAATGGTTATATTTGGAAAGAGCACACTAAGGGCTATATATGGTACCACTCACGTCCCGGAACACCTGTCGATATTTCCATAGTAACGAGTTTCTTTAAAAAATTTAATATATAAATTGAAAACTCAAGATTAATTATTTTTTTTATTTCTAAATTGATCAGGACAATTTGATGGATATAGTTGGAAAGAACATCATCAATATTATCTACAATATGACGTTCATCTCGGAACAGTTACGTCAATTGACATAGTGATCACAGGTTTCATAGGAGAATTTGATTAAACATTTGCTGATTTTAGGGTCAAATACCTTCAATTTCAAAATTGACAACAAAACTCCCAAAAAAACGATTAGAGGGTATATCCATTTTTTAATCTATCACCTGACTGTCATTTTGGAATTCTGCTCCTTGTGGGCATAGTGACCACCAGTTCATCCAAATTTTTAACATAGACTTGAAATTTTTTTTACTTTTGTAAAATTATTTAAATACCTCTTATTTCTCAATTGATTAAAAAATTTTAATGGTTATATTTGGGAAGAGCACACTAAGGGCTATTAAGAGTACCACTCTCATCCCGGAACACCTGTCCTTATTCCCATAGTAACCAGTTTCATTCGAAAATTCGACATAGATATTGAAAACTTTAAATTATTTTTTTTATTTCTAAATTGATCAGGATAATTTGGTAACTTTGGTTGGAAAGAACATCATTAATACTATATATAACATGACTTTTATACCGGAACAGTTGCGCCAATTGCCATAGTGACCACAAGTTTCTTGGGAACATTTGGTTAAGAATTTCTTGTTTTTGGGATCAAATACCCCCGATTTCAAAATTGACAACACTCTAGAGAGTATTTAAATTGCATAATACATCACATGACTCTCATTTTTGGATTCTACTCCTTGTGGCCAAAGTGACTACCAGTTTAAAAAAATTTGCTCTAATTGCCATAGTGACCACGAGTTACATCGGAAAATTTGATCTAAAACTTATGTTTTCTGGAGCAAATGTCTTCAATTTCAAATTTGATTACAAAACTTTTAACGCTATGACTAGAGTTTATGTCCATTGGATAATCTATCACATAACTTTCATTTCGGAAATCCGGTCAATAGTGACCATCAGTTTTATTCAACATAAATTTGACAATTTTTAATTCCATGTTTCTCCAACCTTTTAGTTAAATATAAAAAAAAAGTAAAAAATTAACTTTATATTTTGCCCGCCATTTGCAGAATACTCCTCCTCCCCCAACCTCTTTTGTTGTTTTTATTTTCTATAAAAAAAAATCAGTTAGTTTACTTTATTAAAGTTGGTTGTTTTTTTTTTTTTTTCGTAAATTTAACATATCGGTTTTTTAAAACTTAGGGTAATTTTTTTTTTATTCATAAATTTTGTTTTTTTCTGAACATTTGCAGAATTATAAAAATACCTCAAGTTTTTAAATTGATCACAAAATTTTTTTGGATATCATTGGAAAGAGTATACTTAGGGCTATTTATGGTACCACTTTCATCCCGGAACACCTGTCCATATTTCCATAGTGACCATTAGTTTCATCCAAAAACTTAACATAGAAATTCAAAACTTCAGAGCAATTTTTTTTTTATTTCTAAATTGATCAGGAAAATTTGGAAGCTATGGTTAGAAAGAACATCATTAATACTATCTATGACATGACTTTCATCCGGGAACATTTGTCCAAATTGCCATAGTGACCACAAGTTTTTTGGAAAAATTTGGCCTGAAATTTTCAGTTTTTAGGATAAAATACCTCCAATTTAAAAACTGACTAGAAAACTCATACCTATATGACTAGAGAGTATGTCCATAACATAATCTAACACATGACTTTCATTTCGGAATTCCAGTCCATGTGTCCATAGTGACCAGCAGATTCATCCAAAAATTTAACATAGAATTTGGAATTTTAAAGTCAGTATAACTCCAACTTCTAAATTGACCAGGCAAATTTTATAACCAGATGTAGAAAGAACATGACCCATACTACCATCAATATATGTGCCAGGTCGGAACACGTTCCATTGCTCCCGTAGTGACCACTGGATTTGTCCACTTTTTACACGAAAAATTACCAGAGTTAAGTGACGAATTTAAAGTACTAAAAAATGGAATTTTTATATTTAGCTATTTTAGAATCAAAGACTACAGTCTTACCGACTCATGGCCTGCCCGCCAAAAATAGGACCGCCCCCATTCCCCTTTATTCGATACTCTTTCAAAACTCCCTTTTTAAAAAAAATAACATTGCACTGTTAAAACGCTGTTAAACGCTCTGTAATGTAAAATGGTTTGTGTCTTGGGTGCTAAAATTCAAATTTATCTTAACGCACATGATGATTTGCGCACACAAAATTATATTACCCGTTAAATATCAAAACAATATCTATTATAATACGGTTATTAGAGGCATTAAGCGAAATTCAAATGGGGCATTTGTATGGGGGCTAGGTCTTCACATGGACCGTCCCTCCGCCTGTCCATCTTTCGGTTTAAGCACGATACAGGTCGCAATTTTCAATCAATTGACTTGAAATTTGAAACTAAAGCATCTTTTGGCCCAAGGACGAGCCTATTGAAATTGGAGAAAATCGGTTCATTTTAAGACCCAGCCCCCATATAAACGCCGCCATTGGGTTCGGCTTAAATGACTCTAATAACCGCATTATAACAGATATCGTTTTGAAATTCAGCAGGTAATCAATTTTTGTATGCACGAATCACCATTGCAAATTTCAAAGTAATCGGGTCGGTCCTTCTGTTAGTCCCAAACCACCCTCCCGATATTCACATAATTCCCTCAAAATTCATAAAAATTTAAATAATTGATAAAAATTTTGTTTTTAGGTGTTAAACTTTAGTAACCTAATCAAATCGGAATATAATTGGACCATTTTTGGACTTATTCCCTCATATAAAAATTTCGACCGATATTCAGTTAAATCGGTCTATTGACAAAAAAAAAGAAATCAATTCCACTAGAATTTGATCTGTGTGTGTTTTCTATATTAAATAAAGATCTAAAAAAATACAGATCCAATCGGTCCATGTTTGGACTTGGGACCCATTTTTCGGAAAACACTGTTGTAGGGTATCATATGGTCTATAACTTTCTTTAATTTTACAAATTTCCAAGTTTTTTTTACAAAAAAACCTAGTAAATTCACGAGAATTCCTTGTAAGTTTAATTGCAACAAAAAAGTTGTAAATTTACAATTTTATCGGTAAAAAGCTTGTAAAATTACAAAAAACTCGTAATTTTTACCAGGTATTCTCGTAAAATAGGAGGTAGCAAAAAATCTAGTAAATTCACGAAACCTCATTGTAAGTTTTATTGCGTAAAAAAATTGTAAATTTACAATTTTATTGGTAAAAAGCTTCTAAAATTACAAAATTATTAGTAAAAAGCTTGTAAAATTACAAGGAATTCTTGTCACATAGGGAATTAGCAAAAAAAAAGTTGCAAACTTTTCTTGTCATTTTAAAAGGGTTTTTTTTAGTGTACCAAAATCATTAAGAATATTATATTTGAAGTTAGTTTGTTCAAGCTCGGGGTAATTTTTTCTTTACTAATTAAAACTATGATGTTCTTTCTCATAGAATAATTTTCAAGAAAACTATGTTGGTAATTTTTGCAAGACTTAGCCGACACTTGTTTTGGAATTTGTCAGATTTCATTGTCAAGACTATTTAGCAAATATAAAATTTGTTTGTGCTACTGGTAGCATAGGAAATTTAAATGGCAAATCGCTACTGTTAAAAAAATTTTAAAACATATTTAACTCTCACTGAGAATTAGAAGAAGAAACTTATACAATTTCTTAGTTCAATCACGACTGTCAAACAAATTTTATATTTGCTAAATAGTCTTGACAATGAAATCTGACAAATTCCGAAACACGTGTTTTTATATTTGCTAAATAGTCTTGGCAATGAATTCTGACAAATTTCGAAACAATTGTCGAAATGTTAGTCAATTACAAAATTAACCAACATAAATAATTAAATTTAAAACAGAAAAATAATTTTCTTGAAAATTATTCTATGAGAACATCATAGATTTAATTAGTAAAGGAAATAATAACCTCGAGCTAGAATAAACCAACTCAATATATAATATTTTAAAGGTCACATATTTTTTTTTTTTTAATAAAAATTTATCAGAATTTAAAAAAAAGAAATCATTAAAAATTTTCCACAATCTACAACTTTGTATATTCGTCTTTTTTTCGACCATTACCTTCTTTTCACTCCACTCTATTGCACATAAATCAAAATTCTATGCTAGGAAAGGTGTGTGCAATATTTTTTTTTTTACATTTTTAACACAATTTTTTTTGTCAACCGAAAAAAAAATGGGAATGAGTTAAAATATGTTAGCAAAAAAAAACTTAAAACCACTTTAAAACAGAATGAAAAGAAATGCATGACATGCATATTAACTAAATATAATTAAACATAACATTAGCAAAGGGTTAGTCTGTGGTACTTTTTTTTTTTTTAGTGTTACTTGTTACAAAAGATGGCACTGAGCGTAAAAATGTTGGGTGACTGACGGACTCATAATCGTACAGACAATATCACTGAAGCTAGAAAATTGAGTGTAGGTTCACCAACCGGAAAAATATACGAAATAAAAAATAGTAAAAAGGGGTAAAATGTGTACTTTTTTTGGTACTTTTTTTAATTCCTGAAGTAATGGTCTCAGAAACTTGAAATTTGGAATGGGGGATATTCCGGCAAAAAAAAAACATTTTAAAATAGTACTTTTTGTAAATTGCGGTGTTAAGGGGAAATAATTGTGGTTTTTGGTACTTTTTCTACCTCCTGAAAAAATGGTCATAGACACTTCAAGTTCACATTATAGGGCCCTTCAGACCAGAGTTGAGCCCGAATCATTGAGTCATTGATTTTTTTCATATAAAATGCTCAATGAAATCGATTTCATTGAATTATTATTCCATACAAATTTCTAACTTAAGACAAAAAGCATTCTGAAAAAGGTACATATTTGGAATTCTGATTTTTATTGGGGTAAAAAAAGAAAAATTTAGCTTTGGTACTCTTTCTGTCCTCTGAAATAATTATTTTAAAAATTGGAATTTGGTATGTTGGATCATCCAGCGAAAAAGAAAACACTCGGAAAAAAGTACTTTTTAGAAAGTTTCGATTTTAAGATGGTAAAAGTGTACTTTAGTACTTTTTTGATAACCGGAAAAAATGGTCATATAAACTTTATTTTTTGATTGTAGGATCGTCATCAAAAACAACACATTGCGAAAAAAGTATTTAAGGCATTTCTGATACTAAGTCGAGTGGAAAAAAATATTTTGGTACTTTTTGATTTCCTAATAAAATGGTTTCAGCAAAAAAAAAAGTTTTGGAAATTTCAATTCTAATGGGCCAAAAAGGGGGGGGGGGGGGGTACAAATGTTGGATAGGCAGCATTGTCTGAGTTTTTTTTTAATTAAGAAAATGATCTTCCAATAAATTTTGTATTAAACTCGTGAAATGTTTAATAAAGTTTTTTGGACGTATAAAATCAAGATTGGCTGAGTTTTTTTGCTCAAAAAAAAACTTATTTTTTTAATCGAAATCTTCGAAATAATTTAAAAATTTATCATTCAAAAGAGGGTTACCCTTATATTCACATTGCAAAAAACGTGTTTTCAATAAATTTGTTTAGTTAAACAATTCACAATAAATTGAAAGGTCTTCATTGATATTCAAAAACCATTAAAACAATTCTAAGAACAATTGTTATAACTAACTTTTTTGTCAATGCGAACTATACTACATTAGAGTGACATTTTTACTTCAACTTTTAATTTTCTAAAATGCCCGGGTAAAATTTTATTCTACTATACCCAAAAATTATGTGGTATAAATTTGAGGAAAATAGAAAAAAATTAACCAGTGGCACCCAGCGATAAAAAAAATTTGGATTTTTAAAATTAAAAAAAAAGGAAAAACAAGTAAGAAAATTGTAGTCGGTCCAGATCGACCATATAATATCCTACACAAGAGTTTCCCTGAATATTTGTCCCAAGTTCAAACATGTACCGACTAGATCTATATTTTGTCAAATCCTTAATAAGTGTAAAAAACACTCACACATCAAATTTGAGCGAAATAGGCTTCTATTTGTTGACAATAAACCGCTTTAACTGAATATTGGCCGAAATTTTTACATAGGACCTAAGTCCAAAAATAGTCCGATGATAATCAGATTTAAAAAGGTTATTAAAGTACGCGTTTAACATACACAAACAAAATTTTAATAAAATATTTTCTATTTTCATGAAATTTAAGAGATTTATGTGAACATCGGGAAGGTGGTTTGTATGGGGGCTACAAGAAGAACTGGTACGATTCCTTAAAAATTTAGAATGGTAATTTGTGAAGACAAAACACGCCAAATTTCGAAAATAAACTTACATATTACAATACTGTTATTACAGTCATTTTAGCCAAAACTAAAGAGGACCTTTGTTTGGAGGCTAGGTCTAAATATGGACCGATTTTTTCCAATTTCCATAGGCTTCGTCCTTGCCCCAAAAGAGGCTCAAGTTTTAAATTTCAAGTCAATTGATTTAAAATTGCGACCTGTTTCGCGTTTACATGGACAGACAGACGGACGGACATCGCTAAATCGACTCAAAAGTTCTGAGTCAATCGGTATACTTTAAAGTGGGTCTAGGACCAATATTTCGGGTAGTTACAAATATCAGCACAAACTCATTATACCCTATACCACAGTGTGGTGTAGGGTATAAATATGTCTTGCGCTTCATTATATTTTTAATTTCGATGCCCTGAACACGATTATCAACAAATAATTTAAAATCATTCGAACAGGTTTCGAGATATCGCTATTTGAAATTAAAAAAAAAAATATTTTTTTTCCTACGTTAAAAATTTTTTTTTTAGAAAAATCTCATATTTTCTTTCCCTTTCGAAGAACTTTAGACAATCTTTCATTATACCCTACACCACTCAGGTGTAGGTATAATGTGCTGATGTTTGTAACTACTCGAAATATTGGTCCTAGACCTACCTTCAAGTATACCGATCGACTCAGAATTACTTTTTGAGTCGATTTAGCGATGTCTGTCCGTCCAATTTTCAATCAATTGACTTGAAATTTGAAACTTAGGCATCTTTTGGCCCAAGGACAAAGCTTATTGAAATTGGAGAAAATCGGTCCATATTAAGACCTAGCCCCCATACAAACGCCCCCTTTAGATTCGGATAAAATGACTCTAATAACCGTATTATAATAGATATCGCTTTGAAACTTAGCAGGTAATCAAATTTTGTATGCAAAAATCATCATTCCAAATTTCAAAGGAATCGGGTCAGTCCTTCTGGTAGTCCCCATACAAACCACCCTCCCGATATTCACATAATTCCCTCAAAATTCATAAAAATGGAAATATTTGATAAAAATTTTATTTTTAGATTTTAAACGTGTACTTATGTAACCTTATCAAATCGGAATATAATTGGACCATTTTTGGACTTAGTCCCCCATACAAAAATTTGTACCGATATTTTGTCAAATCGGTCAATTGACAAAAAATTGGACATGTGTTTGTTTTCTGCCCTAAATAAAGATCTAACAACGACAGATCCAATCGGTCCATGTTTGGACTTGGAAAAGTTATAGTCGGTCTTAGCCGACTATAACTTTCTTACTTGTTTATTTTAAAATTTTTTAAAAATTCAAAATTTTAGTCAAAATTTTCCTAAAATCCAAAACTTTGATATATGGGCGCCATGGGTTAAAATTATTGGATCTGGCTCAAATTAAGTTTAAATGAAATATTGTCTCCAGTTCTATGAAAATGTCAGAAGAAAAAAGTTTTGAGATTTATTTTTTTTGAACTATGAAAAAACCGTAATTTTTTTAAAAAATTTCAAATAGCAATAAAACCGTTAGAACGATTTAAATTTTTTTTTTTGATATTCGTGTTCAGCGCATCAACATTTTATAAATGTGATGAATCGCAAGAGATTTTTTTTATTTTTTAATTTTTCAAAAATTCTAAATTTTGGTGGAAATTTTCCAAAAATCCAAAACTTTGATCGATCGGCTTAGATTAAGTTTAAATAAAAGATTGTCTCCATGAAAATGTCAAAGAAATGAAGTTTTGAGATTTTTTTTAAAAAATTTTTTAACTACAAAAAAAAAACGCCATTTTTTCAAGTTTCAAATAGCGATATCTCAAAAACCGTTCGACTAATTTTAAAATTTTTTTGATATTCGTGTTTTGGATTTTTTGAAATCCAAAACGTTGATTGCCTGGCGCCACTGGTAATTTTAATCCAATTGACTCTAAAATAAAAATTTGCCCGGATATTCAAAATTTTTTGCCATACGAAAAAATGCCGCTCTAACACTACATACATAAATTCATTCAATATTAACTTTAAATTGGGTCATAAATTGACAAATACGTTGATGTCAAATATTGGCAAACTAAATAAAAAAAATATACTAAAAATATCTATATTTTTTTGACATTTTCAAGTAACAATTTGAAATGTACGCTTAGTTAAACATGACATTAGTAAAGTAAATATAAACTTTATAAAATGTCATAAACTTTTAAGTGTCATAATTGAACTAATATTTTAATTTTAACAGTGAAATTTGTTAAAAATCGAATTGTTTAATAAACCGCCTGTCTGTCTGTTGAAATCACTATAACTTTCAAAAGAAAGACTGGAGATTGCTGATACTTGGCATATATATTTGTTATTGTTTCATCCAGGTATTTGTTTCATATTGGTATTGAATTCCATCGAAATCGGTTTAGTTTTTAGTTTTTTAAGCCACCCGAGTAAAAAAATTTATATATAATTATATATAATTTGATATAACTCACTTTTATCAAATTATATATAATTTGATAAAATTATATATAATTATATCCAGGAATTGGTGGATAAAATTTTATAAAATTAGATAAAATTATATCAAATTATATATAATTTGATAAAATTATATATAATTTTATAAAATTAGATCCGAAAAATTTTTTTATATAATTTTATACAATTTGATATAATTTTATAAAAAAATATATAATTTTATATAAAAAGATATATTTTTTTAGCGATATTCTTTCCTAAATTTTCTAAATTAATTGTTCATAATTACTCCTCATGTTGTTTTAAAGTAAAAAGGGTTGAAGTTAAATTTTTCAATAATTTATTTAAAAGAGCAAACAAACTACTAAGAAAACTTGTGTTTACAGATTCAATAACTTAATTACTAACAAAAATCATCACCTTTTTCCAATAGAACACACGAATGAAATAAGTTTTGATTATCTAAAAAACTTTGCACACGTCCGTAAAAAATTCACACAATTCACACGCTGCCGTCAAGGGTTTTGGTTTAAACAATGTCCCAATAATACCTTCAAAATTTGAACATGATGAGGTGATTTCTGTTACCAACTTAAGAAAATGGTGGTTATTTAATTCCATAGTCAGAGGTTTCGATCATTCACATTGTATATTTCATAGAGATGTTGATATAGATGTAATATTCCAAACATGAAAAGAAAAATTAAAATGTTTGTTTAGAATTGCATCAATATGGGGGTGTATATAAATATGAATTACTTACCTATATGCAATTTGGAAATAATGTTGCTAGCCAATTAATATTCTTATTTAAAAGGTCTTCTTAAATGGATTTTGAAGCTATTCTTTTGGTAATATAATAAAAACGTTAAAAAATATATCGGTTGATTTAGCATGCTTTTTATGAACTTCTAATTCCAACTTCCAAAATTGTTCCCACTTCTTGTCAAAAAATTTTCTAAAATGCATTATGACATTTGAAGGGCCTGTACGGATAATAAAAATACAGCAATTACAATCTTTTTACCATACCTCTTTTTAGATATATTTTGCTTACCTTTTAATTAGCGTTTTTTGATTTACTTAAACGACAATAGAACGTAAGGCTGATAGCGATTTATTTAACATGCTATTGTTCTAATTCCAGTTTCGAAAAATGTTGCCTTTCCTTGTCAACATAAAAAAATTGTATGCAATTATTTAACATCCTTTTGTTGAACATCTTCTTGAATATTCTCACAGACATTTTTGATGGACCTGTAATAAAAATAAATTTACTTCAATTACATTTCTTACAATTCCTCTTTTTAGATTTATTCAACTTACCTTTTAATAAGCGCTTTCTTTTAAATATAAAATGACAACGTTTATCAAATAATAAAATTTTAAAATTATGAAAATTTTTTGAAGTTTAAAATTTTTTTTTTGATGTGAAAAGCAATTTTGAAAACAATTACAAAAAAAACAAACAGAAACATAAACACAAAAATAAATGACTAAAATTAGCACTGTAGCAACTTAAAAAAAATGTGGATAGTTCGCGACCTTAAAACCACAAAAAAATACATAGGTGCAAAAATAGCCTTATTGTTCTAAGTTCGCGAGCTATGAACGACATGAATTTTGTTTTCAGCTTAAAAAAATACTCACTTAATGCACTTGCACGCAAAAAAAATTTTGCCAAGTGTTTAGAAGGAATCACGTTAACAAGATTTTTGCGAATATTATGCGAAAACTAATAACATTTTACCAAGATTCACTCGTGAATTTATTTTGGTCTGAATCGTGTCTTATGAAGGCAGACGGACGGACATTCATAGAATGTCTTAAAATCGATCATGGATCAATAATATAAATACACTTTATGGGGTCCTAGACCGATTTTTATATGCGTTACACACGGATGAACAATAAAGTATACCCCCATACTATGGTTGGAGTGTATAAAGTATATAACATCTGCACAACCAAATTTATTTTTTCGCATCAAAAAAGATGTATATAAAATTATATATTATTATATAAAGCAGATATAATTATATCTAATTATATATAACGATATTTCAGTAAAAATAAATTTTTTATATAATTTGATATAAATTTATAAAATTTTATCAAATTATATATAATTATATATAATCTTTTTTACTCGGGCACTCACAAAATTACACTTTTTGCTTGGCATTTTTAAAGAAAAATTTTGTTTCTTTTTTTTTGTTTTGTTTAATTTGAGTTTGTTTTAACGTGTAAAACAGTTTTAATTTTCTAAAAATGTTTGGTAAAACTGAGAAGCTTTAGCTGAATAATAACAGCTTTCATTAAACATCATCAATTTGTCACTGGTAAAACAAAAAAATGTGCAAAGCAAAAAAAGATGAATGGGTTTGTGGGTGTTTTAAGTGAATGACCAGAATAAATTAAAAATAACAAAATGGCAAATGTGTTTTAAACAAACAATTTGTACATACTTTAACTATTTAAGGTAGGCTTAAAAAATATATACTCACTCAAAAAAAAAAACAAGTAAGAAAATTATAGTCGGTCAAGACCGACCATATAATACCCTACACCAGTGATTTCCTGAAAATGGATCCCAAGTACAAACATGCACCGATCGGATCAATCGTTTGTTAGATCACTAATTGGTATAGAAAACAAACCAAATTTGAGTGATAAGGGCTTATTTTTGTGGTCAATAGACCGATTTAACTGAAAATCGGTAGACCCGAGTAAAAATTTTTATATGATACAATATATAATGATATGTAACACAATATATATTTATAAGTAATTTGATCCGAATAATGGTGGATGTTTTTGCATTAAAAAAGATCAACTTGTATAAAATATGATTTGATTTCATCCGAGTTTTGACCAGACATTGCCATATATTAGTGGATCTAATTAGATCTAATTGCATAAAAACATGTAAAATCCTGGTGTTTTTTGGTTTGGGTTGAGTTACACCACAGGTCAACGATACATTCACCAAACATATAATTTTCTTAAACAAAAAAATGTTTGGGTACGCTTCGAACCAGATAGGTGATATACATAACCCTAACAAGGAAATTGTTAGGAACATTTTAAAAAGTTTCTTATACTTTGCCTTAAAAACTTAGAAAATTGTTGGTTAAATGGAAACATATAGTGTTATAAATGGAACAGAATAGGATATATATAATTATATATTAAATTATACAGAAAAACAAATTTTGTATTGACCCTCATATAATTTTATATAATTATATCAACCGTACACCTTTTAATCCGAATCATGATTCAATTATTTATAACTACATATGTCTGCATTTAAAAAATTTTGAAAATGTCTCACGCGATGTATAATCATATATGATTTATTATGTTTGCATCAAGTTATATATTGTTATATATGTTTATTTTTACTCGGGGAATTTTTTTAATGGGTACTTAGTCCAAAAATGGTCCAATTATAATCAGATTTGATAAGGTTACCAGGGTACACGTTAAACACCTACAAACGAAATTTTAATCGATTATTTTCTATTTTAATTAATTTTATAGAGATTTATGTGAATATTCTTCCTTATTCTCCTTTATAATTTAAAATGGTGATTTGTGAATTCACAATACGTTTATTTGCCAAATTTCAATTCGTAAAAGATCAATTTTATTTCTAAGATTCTTAAAAGATCAATTGCAATTCGAACAAGTAAAAAAGTTAAATTCGGCCTTACCGAATGTTTTTTTTTGTATTGCAAAAAACTTTTTTTAAAAGAAAATTACTTTTGAAAAAAAAAAAAATTGCCAAAAAATTTCCGCGAAAAAAAAATTTGGTAAAAAAAATCCGCGTTTTTTTTCTAAAAATATGTTCTTACTTGTTTAAATACCATTCCATGTTCAATTATGTTTGCATATGTCAACCAGCAGCCCAATTAAAAGCATTTTGTATTTTTAGTTTATGTTGAATGTACCAAAATTTTTGAGGTGTCCTTACATTTTCCTTCATAACTTTTGAACCGCTGAACCGATATTGCTCAAATGCAATACCAAACTGCTCATGATAACTTCCAATAAATATGATAAGTTTCAGTCATCTCCGTGTAGTATTTTTGCCTTGATCACCATTTCCACAGACAGACAGACGGACATCGCTAGAATGTCTACAAATCGATCACTGATCAATTATATATATGGGGCATTCCATGTGAAATCGGACACTTTGAAAAACTTTTTTTTTAGATTTTCCCAATTTGTTTACAGTTTTTAGTACCCTTCGAAAACTCCTTCGTGGTAAATTTTCAGATTTTTTTGATGACCCGTTCAAAAGATATCGAATTTTTAAAAATTGGTAGTTTGTTCCTTTACTCAAACTTCTTTTAATCATAACTTCTTCAATAATGGTCCAAATTTCAAATTTATTTTTTCAAAATTTTTGTTTTTTTACGTACTTTCTATAAAAAAATCCCAAAAAATTCTTCAAAGCGCTCTAGTATGCGATTTTTAAGTTTTAAAATTTAAATCTCATTTTTAAAAATTTTGTACTCTTCGATTTTTTTGAAATTTTTTTGTGTAAAACTTCTATCAATTTTAAAAATTTTTTGCCCAGGAAGATCGTGGGATAACGATTACTACTATTTTTTAAAATTTTTTGAAAAAATTTTATTGTTATTTTCCAATCTTAAAATCATTTCTACTGCTCCAATGGTGCGTCATAGAGGGGTACTTTATAAGACCGACCCCCATTAATTTTTACGTCTTAACATTTCATTGGAACAAACTAATACCCTATCTCCAATTTCTAAGGGGGCTCCCACACAAAACGACATTTTTTAAAATTTGTTCCAACCGCTCTAACTGCCCTAATAGTGCCCTTAGAGCTACAAAATGTATGACCGACCCACAATATTTTTTTATTTCAAACATTTTCTCTGAACACACCTAGCCTCTATCTTTAACTGTTAAGGTGGTCCCCATAAATTTTTTTTTATTTTTTGTAAATTTGTTTTATTTTATCAGCTTCTACCGGTCCAATGGTGCGTCCGAGAGGGGTCATTAGTAAGACCGGCCCCCATTTATTTTTACCCTGCAACATTTTTTCAAAACATACCTATTCCCTATCTCCACTCCCTAAGTAGGCTCCCATACAAATAACAGTTGGAGCAAATTTTATAAAAATGTAATTTTGTATGGGAGCCTTCTTAGGGAGTGGAGATAGGGCGTAGGTATTTTTTGAAAAAATGTTGTAGGGTAAAAATAAATGGAGGTCGGTCTCACTAATGACCCTTCTCGGACGCACCATTGGACCGGTAGAAGCTGATTAAATAAAACAAATTTACAAAAAATAAAAAAAATTGTATGGGGACCGCCTTAACAGTTAAAGATAGATGTTTTCAGAGAAAATGTTTGGACTAAAAAAATATTTTGGGTCGGTCATACATTTTGTTGCTCTAAGGGCACTATTAGGGCAGTTAGAGCGGTTGGAACAAATTTTAAAAAATGTAGTTTTATGTGGGAGCCCCCTTAGAAATTGGAGATAGGGTATTAGTTTGTTCCAAAGAAATGTTAAGACGTAAAAATTAATGGGGGTCGGTCTTATAAAGGACCCCTCTATGACGCACCATTGAAGCAGTAGAAATGATTTTAAGATTGGAAAATTACAATAAAAATTTTTCAAAAAATTTTAAAAAATAGTAATAATCGTTATCCCACGATCTTCCTGGGCAAAAAATTTGTAGAATTGATAGAAGTTTTACACAAAAAAATTTCAAAATAATCGAAGAGTACAAACATTTTCAAAAATGAGATTTAAATTTTAAAACTTAAAAAAAAAAAATTTTTTATGATTTTTTTTTAGAAAGTACGTAAAAAAACAAAAATTTTGAAAAAAAAAATTTGAAATTTGGACCATTATTGAAGAAGTTATGATTAAAAGAAGTTTGAGTAAAGGAACAAACTACCAATTTTTAAAAATTCGATATCTTTTGAACGGGTCATCAAAAAAATCTGAAAATTTACCACGAAGGAGTTTTCGAAGGGTACTAAAAACTGTAAACAAATTGGGAAAATCTAAAAAAAAAGTTTTTCAAAGTGTCCGATTTCACATGGAGTGCCCCATATATACTTTATGGGGTCATAGACCGAGATTTGGATGAGTTAGAAACGGAATGACAAACTCTCTATCACTAAGCGAAGGTTATAAAAAATATCGATTGAAATTCAATTTATATTTTTTGAATTACTATTGGAATCTTTGAATTGCCATGGGAATCTTCGTATTGCAATTGATCATTTTATACCCTCGAACCACAGTATGGGGGTAACTCACTTTGTCATTCCGTATGTATCGCATCGAAATATCGGTCGGGGACCCCATAAAGTATATATATAATTGATCCATGCTCGAAGATGCCACGATGCAGTCTAAAATAAATGGGCTAGCGTCCTGAAATTTGGCACGAATATGTCTTATGGTCCTGGCCAAATTCGGACCTCAAGTTCCCTCTTGAGGAACTAAACCAAACTCTGAAAAAACACGATTTTTTACGTATGTTTTTTGAATTTTTGTTAAACAAATGAAATGATGTTTTTCGAATTACAATTGATCTTTTTATGCCCTTCACAGTATGGGGGCACTCACTTTATCATTCCGTGTGTAACCCACCGAAATATCGGTCGAGGATCCCATAAAGTATACATATTGTTGATCTATTTTCGATTCTGATACGTTCTATGAATGTCCATCCGTCTGCGGAAATAACGAAGCAGTCGAAACTAAAAGAGCTCGACTCCTGAAGTTTGTCAAAAATATGTCTTATGTTCAAAGGCTGGCTAAAATCGGAAATGGGCAAAATCAGATCAGGGAAAATAAAGTTTCCCCTTGAAGAACTTAAATAACCTCTAAAAAACGTATTTTTTTTACAAATTTTATTTTATTTTTTTGAAACAAATGAAACATTTTTATGTAAGGAAGTTCAAAGTCCTGTACTTATTGTTAGACTCAGGGGGCTAGAAAATGTCGTTTGTCGGCCCGTCCCTGTTGTGGATGTGGATTAAAAAATCATAAAAATAATGATAAAATGTTATTACTAAAGTGCAAAAAGGTTAATAAATAAGTAAACATTAAACCCAAAAAACTCCCCTGGATTTTTTTTTTCTATTTTTTAACATGTTGGAGCGTATCAAAGAATCGGCACAGACGAATTTAACACACTCACTTGTTCGATTACAATTGATCTTTTTCAAATTACAATTGATCTTGAAATGGAATATTCGAACAACAATTGATATTTTCCGAATTACAATTAATCGTTTTTGAATATCAACTAATCCTTTTTGAATTTCAATTGATTTTTTTCGAATTTGAAATGGAATACAATACAATTGGGAACTTCGAATTAAAATTGAGCTTTTTCAAATTGCAATTGATATTTTTCGAATTACAATTGATCTGTTTCGAATGACAATTGATCTGTTTAGAATTACAATTGATCTTTTTCGAATAACAATTGATCTCTTACGAATTACAATTGATCACTTTCGAATTACAATAGATCTTTTACGAATTACAATTGATCTCTTTCGAATTACAAATGGAATATTCGAACTACAAGTCAAATCTTCGAATTACAATTGGAATCTTCGAATTACAAGTAGAATCTTCGAATTTCAATAGATTTTTTTCGAATTACCTGTACAGATACCGCTGTACAGATTCAATAACTAACCCTAGTATTAAAACCCCTTCACTTTTTTTTAAAAAAAATTTATGTTGTTATTGCAAAAGTAAATCGTCTATCACAACGGAAATTCAATTTGTGGTAACATAAATGAACTCCAGTCAAGACTAACCAAATATTGTTTACCAACTGTTTTGTATCATCATTAAAAATAAATCTTATGATCTGAGAAATCATTTTACATAGTTTTAAAATTTTTTCTGTTAAACTTCTTCTGTCATCTGAGTAGAGGTAGGTACTCTACTACTTACTCTCTAACAAAGTATCTATAAAATGTACTTACACATACTATGATTCCTAAACTAAACCATAATGATTACCATAAACTTGGCATTGGAAGGAAGGCAGCATAAACTTTGGCACAAAAGTGCAACACCATCAACCACACAAACACACATACATACACTCAAACATTTTTATTATAGCCTTAAGTTTCAAATTCATGTTTGCAATTTGAGCGTTTCTTTTTATGATTCCAACAAGTATCTATTGATTACATACAGATGTATGTAGGTATGTACACAGAAAAAAATGTGTTATTAAAACATTTTCAATTAAAATGTTGTCATATTAACAAAAAAGTTAATTATTGTAACAAAATATACCTACATAAAAAAACAAATAATTTATTCGTCCTTTATATTCATAATCGATTAGAGAATTTTTTTAGTTCGAGGCCAAAAAATTTACCGATGTAATTCGTAAAATATCAATTATAATTCAAAGATTCTACTTGTAATTCGAAGATTCCATTTGTATTTCAAAGATTCCATTTGCAATTCAAAGATTCTACTTTTAATTCGAAGATTCTATTTTCAATTCGAAGATTCCATTTTTAATTCGAATATTCCAATTGTAATTCGTAAAAGATCATTTGTAATTCGTAAAAGATGAATTGTAATTCGAAATAAAATCGAAAAATATCTTTAAAAATGATCAATTGTAATTTGGAAAGATCAATTGGAATTCGAAGATTCCATTCGAAAAGATCAATTATAATTCGTACAAGATCAGTTGTAACTCGAAAAAGTTAAATTTTAATTCGTAAAAGATCAATTGCAATTCGGAAAAGATCAATTGTAATTCGAAGATTCCATTTGTAATTCGCAGATTCCAATTCAATTCGAGAAAGATCAATTATAATTCGAAAAAATCAACTGTAATTCGATAAGGATCAATTGTAATTCGTTAAAGATTAGTTGTAATTCGATAAAGATCAATTGTAATTCGTAAAAGATCAATTGTAATTCGTAAAAGATCAACTGTAATTTGTAAAAGATTAATTGTAATTCAAAAAATATCAATTGTAATTCATAAAATATCAATTGCAATTCGTAAGAGATCAATTGTAATTCGAAGATTATACTTGTAATTCGAAGATTCCATTTGTAATCCGAAGATTCCAATTGTAATTCGAAAACTAACGAGTAAATAAACAAAAAATGTTTTTAAAGGCGTAAAAACAATTTTTTGTTGTTCTACACCATTTACAGATGTAATTCGTAAAAGATTCGAAGATTCCATATGTAATTCGAAGATTCCATTTGTAATTCGAAGATTCCAATTGTAATTCGTAAAAGATCATTTGTAATTCGTAAAAGATGAATTGTTATTCGAAAAAAAATCGAAAAAGATCTTAATTCGAAAAAGATCAATTGTAATTTGAAAAAGATTAATTCGAATTCGTAAAATATCAATTGTAATTCGAAGATTCTATTTATAATTCGTAAAAGATCAATTTTGATTCGTAAAAGATCAATTATAATTCGTAAAAGATCTATTGTAACTCGAAAAAGTTAAATTTTAATTCGTTAAAGATCAATTGTAATTTGAAGATTCCATTTGTAATTCGCAGATTCAAATTCAATTTGAGAAAGATCAATTATAATTCGAAAAAATCAACTGTAATTCGATAAGTATCAGTTGTAATTCGTTAAAGATTAGTTGTAATTCGAAAAAGATCAATTGTAATTCGTAAGAGATAAATTGTCATTCGTAGAGATCAACTGTAATTTGTAAAAGATTAATTGTAATTGAAAAAAGATCAATTGTAATTCATAAAAGATCAATTGCATTTCGTAAGAGATCAATTGTAATTCGAAGATTCTACTAGTAGTTCGAAGATTCCATTTGTAATCCGAAGATTCCAATTGTAATTCGAAAACTAACAAGTAAATCAACAAAAGTTTTTGTTGTTCTACACCATTTACAGATGTAATTCGTAAAAAATCAATTGTAATTCAAAGATTCTACTTGTAATTCGAAGATTTCATTTGTAATTCAAAGATTCCATTTGTAATTCCAACACTCCATTTGTAATTCGAAGATTCCAATTGTATTTCGTAAAAGATCAATTGTAATGTGTAAAAGATCAATTATAATTCGTAAAAGATCAATTGTAATTCAAAAAAATCAATTGCAATTCGAAAAAGATCAATTGTAATTCGTAAAAGATCAATTGTAATTCGAAAAATATCAATTGTAATTCGTAAAAGATCAATTGTAATTCGAAAAAGATCAATTGTAATTCGAAAAAGATCAATTGTAATTCGTAAAAGATCAATTGTAATTCGTAAAAAATCAATTGTAATTCGAAAAAGTTCAATTGTAATTCGTCGCACCCCTCTTCAAGCAAGTGTAGGTTGTGTTTAAATGGTGACAAAATCGGCTAATGGCATTTCACTTCTCTTTATTTTGAACTAGAGATGGGCGCGTGAGTGATTTTTGACTCACACTCACTCACGCTCACTACAGGAATTTTTGAATCACGCACACTCACTCACGAGCAAATTTTTTTTACTCACACTCACTCACAATCACGTGAGTAAATTTAATACAACTCACACTCACGTGCACTCACGCAAGCTTCACTCACACTCACGTTGACTCACACTCACGAAACTCTTATTTTTACAAAAAAAAAGTTCAAAAACTAAAATTTCAAAAATCTTTCAAAATTTTTAACAAAATTTAAAGTTCAGCGAAATTTTACATTTTTTTTGTTTTTTGCAGGACAATATCTTAAGTTAAGCCAAATTTTAAAATTTTTTGTTGCTTTTTTTGGTATAAAAGGAAATATGTTGAGTATATAAATCACGCAGACTCACGCAAAAAAATCGACTCACTCACGCAAAAATCTTACTCACGCACACTCACTCACGAAATTTTTTTCTCCACTCACACTCACTCACAATCACGTGAGTAAAATTGAATTCAGTCACACTAACGCGTGATCACGCGTGAATCACGTGAATCACGCTCTAATCTGCTCATGTGCCCATCTCTATTTTGAACTATAAAAATAGTTTACACGAAAATCCTAGCTGACCCTGTTTTCGAGTTATTGCTAAATAATTACACTGATCAACAACCCAAAAAACCCAGTGAAATATCCAACTAATTCTTATAGATGCTGTTTTCTAGCACGTATCCTTTTTGATCTGTTAAAAAGTCAAAAAATCAATAATTTCGCATTTTTGGTGGTCCACTGTTACAGATTCTTTCAAAAAAAAGGACTTAATTTCATATAAAATGGACCTTTTAATTCCAAAACCGTAATCCAAATTTTTCTAGCATATTCCGTGTTCGAGATATTCGCGTTTAAAAAATTTTCCATTCTCGACCGCAAATATTTCGAAAACGGAACAATTTGGATTGCAGTTTTGGAATCAGGAGGTCCAATTTTTTATGAAATCAACTCCTATTTGTTGAAAACAACACAACAGCGGAATTTTTACGAATGACAATTGATCTTTACGAATCACAATTGATCTTTTTCGAATTACAATTGATGTTTTACGAAAAACAATTGATCTTTTTCGAATTACAATTGATCTTTTACGAATTTCAATTAATCTTTTACGAATTACAATTGGAATCTTCGAATTACAAATAGAATCTTCAATTTAGAAATGGAATTTTTGAATTGCAAATGGAATTTTCGAATTACAATTGATCTTTTACGAATTACATCTGTAAATGATGTCAAAAATGCTGATGAGCCCTTAGTGGAGGTGAAACAGATCTGTACAGATGTACTATGAGTCAAGTAACTTTTTTAAAGCACCAAATAATTTACTATGAGAATTACATAAAAAGAATTTTGGGCCTCGAACTAGCATAATACCCTAAACGAACAAAAAACGTTTATTATATTGACAAATAAAATATTTAAGCTGTTATTCAACAACATAGTTTGTCAACACAATCAAATTATTTGTTAATATAACAATATTTTGATAAAAAAATTTTAAATATTTGTTTTTTTCTGTGTTCACCATCCATAGGAGTTTTATGCTGAAAAATGGTAAAGATGATGATAATGATGATTACGAAAAATGGCTAAAGAAAAAAAAAATTACTGGTTAAACAACAAATGTGAACATTTTACAGTTACATAAAGTTTTTTTTTTTTAAATTGAAGACTTCAACACAACGATAAAGATGAAGAAGATGATGGCAAAAATAAAATAAATATCAAAGCAAAATACAAGTTACAGCAACAATAATAATGATGATGATGATGAAAGTTACATATAAAGAGCAAAACCACATGAGACACTTAATCAAAATGTCATCATCATCGTCGTCATAATCATCTAAAGCCTTAGCTTCAACAAATAACATCATCTTTAAAATATATAATTCTTTGTTATTGTGCAAATATTGAAAAATCTGTTACACTCATGGCAAATACTTAATTCAACAGTTGGTTTTGATAAACGATTATTTTGTAGTTTTTTTTTTTTGATGAATATATTAGGGCATTTTTTTGAGGGTGATTTCCTAATTTAAAGTGAGGTTAGATTCAGCTCCACCTACACTCAAAGAAAAATTATTCATCATATTGATGAAACTGTTTCATTACTTGCTGTCATCAATTTTGATGACATATTTTATCATATTGATGAAACTGTTTCATCACTTGCTATCATCAATTTTGATGACAAATTTCATCATATTGATGAAAATTTTCTTCAATATAATAAAACATGTTATAAAAATTGAAGAAACAAGTGATGACATAATTCATCATTTCATTAAAAAATGTCATCAATATGCATTTTAAATTTGTTTTTTTTTTGCAATTCGAAAATGAGGATTCCAATTAAAAATCTAAGATTCCAATTAAAATTCCAAAAGATCAATGGTACTTCGTAAAAGATCAATAGAAATTTGAAAATAATTAATTGAAAATCCTTAAAAATCAATAAAAATTCTTTTAAAATCAATTGAAATTCGAAAAAAATCCATTGTAATTCGAAAATGATCAATTGTAATTCGAAAAATATTAATTTTACTTCAAAAAACATCGATTGCAATTCGAAAATGAAAATTTCAATTGAAAATACTACTTCCGTCCCAAAATAATCTTAACATTTCTATATTTTGGCTGGGATTATGGAGGATTTTTTGAAAAAGCTTTGGTTTTTTTGTTAATACATATCGGGACATATCAATAATTTAAAAATTCTTTATAGCTTTGCAATTTTTCAATTCACGTGCAAAATAGATGCAATAAACTGCATCCAGATAAATGAGACAACTGGTTTTCGACGTTACAAACAGGCATGGTGTCCACTTTGGTCGAAAAGATGAAAATTATTACAAAATGCGGCGTATGAAATAAGAAATTTTACGCTAGAGGCCCTTTTAACGGTTTTTAATAAATGCATTATGGATGCAATAGGGACATCTTGCAAATATTTTTAATTAATTTTGTTACAGTTTTAGTACACGAGATTAGTATA
The DNA here is from genome assembly GCA_963921195.1 of Pegoplata infirma. Lineage (NCBI taxonomy): Eukaryota > Metazoa > Arthropoda > Insecta > Diptera > Anthomyiidae > Pegoplata > Pegoplata infirma. The sequence goes on from OY992537.1 coordinate 40,672,825, forward strand.
AGATTGTTTTTTTAAATTTATCTTGTATTATTTCAACTAAAACACTCCTTAATAAAATGTTAAGTTTATTTTGGGACAAAAAAATCTATAGAAATGTTAAAAATATTTCGGGACGGAGGTAGTATAAGATTCCAATTGATAATCTAAGATTCCTATTATAAATTGAAATATGTATATCAATTGTATTTCGAAAAAAATCAATTCTAATAAAATTCCTTGAAAATCAATTGGAATTCGGGGATCTCAATTGAAATTCAAAGATTTCAATTTAAATTCGAAGATTTCAATTGAAATTCGTAAAATATCCATTGAATTTCATAAAAGATCAATTGTAATTCTTAAAAGACCAATTAAAATTAGCAAAATATCAGTTGTAATTCGTTAAAGATCAATTGCAATTCGAAGATTCCAAATAAAACTCGAAAAAGATTGACTGTAATTCAGAAAATATTAATTGTAACTTGTTAAAGATCATCTAAACTTCGAAAAAGATCAATTAAATTTCGAAAACGATCAACTGAATTTCTATAATTGTAATTTTAAAATGATCTACTGTAATTCGAAGATTCCAATTTTAGTTCGAAAAAATAAATTGAGAGTCAGTCGACATATTTCGAATTACACACACCCCTCTTCAAGCTAATTTAGGCTGTGTTAAAATGGTGACAAAATCGGCTAATGGCATTTCGCTCCTCTTTATTTTGAACTTTAAAAATCGTTAACACAAAAATCCTAGCTGACCCTGTTTTCGAGTATTCGAACACAAAAACCTCCCAGTGAAATATCTAACTGATACTTATAGATTTTTCTCTCCTAAATACAAATCTGCCATCCAATTTTTTCTAGCACGCACCGTTTTTGAGAAATTCGCTGTTAAAAAGTAAAAAAACGAATAATTTCGCACTTTTGGTGGTACACTGTTACAGATTCTTCCAAAAATATGACTTGATTTCATATAAAATGGACCTCCTGATTCCAAAACTGCAATCCAAATTTTTCTAGCATGTTTCGTTTTCGAGATATTTGCGTTTGAAAATTATTCCGCGCGAAAATCTTGAACGCGAATATCTTGAAAACGGAACATGCTAGAAAATTTTGGATGGCAGTTTTGGAATCAGGAGGTCCAATTTATATGAAATGAAGTCCTATTTGTTGAAAGCAACATAACAGTGGACCCTCAAATGTGCGAAATTATTGGTTTTTTGACTTTTTAACAGCGAATATCTCAAAAACGGTACGTGCAAGAAAAAATTGAATGGCAGATTTGGATTCAGGAGCGCAAAATCTGTAAGAGCCAGATATTTCACTTGGAGGTTTTTGTTGTCGAACAGTGTAATTATTTAGCAATAACTCGAAAACAGGATCAGATGGGATTTTTATGTTAACGATTTTTAAAGCTCAAAATAAAGAGGAGTGAAATGCCATTAGCCAATAACCTAATTTTGCTTAAAGAGGGGTGTGTACAATTGATATTTTTCAAAAAAAAACAATTGGTTTTTCGAATTACAGTTGATTTTTTTTCGAATTACTTTCATTTTTTCGAATTACAATTCACCTTTTCGAATTACAATTGATCTTTTTATACCCTCCAACCAAAGTATAGTGGTATACTCACTTTTTCATTCCGAGCTAATATAGCTCTAGGCCCCCATAAGTATATAGATCAGTGATCGATTCTAAGACATTCTAGCGATGTCTGTCCGTCCGTCTGTGGAAAACACGATACAGTACAAAGTAAATAAGATAGACTCCTGAAGTTTGTCACGAATATGTCTTATGGACTTTGGCTGGTTAAGTTGGGAAATGGGCAAATACGGATCAGTTGGGAAATGGGCAAATACGGATCAGTTGGAAAAAAGTTCTCCCTTCAAGAACTAAAATAATCTCTGAAAAAACGCCATTTTAAAAAGGTGTTTAGTTTGCTTAGCAAGAAAAAGTTCAAAATTCTTCAGTTGGCTTCAGGGGACAAGAAAATTGAATTTGTGTAGGTCCGGCCCCTTTTGTGGGCGTCGATAGATAGATAATTAAAATAATGATAAAATCGTATAACTATAGTGCAAAAAACATTATAAATGAATAAGAAAACATTTATCGCGTGGGAGAAACGTATCCCCCACCGCCCTCGCCAAGCTGCCTCTAATTAGAATTGATCTTTTGGATATACATATGATATTTTTATACCCTCCACTTAGTGATAGAGGGTATATATAAGTTTGTCATTCCGTTTGTAACTCATCGAAATATCGGTCTGGGACCCCATAAAGTATATATATTCATGATGCCCGATCGATTTTAAGACATTCTAGCGATGTCCGTCTGTCCGTCTGTCCGTCTGTCTGTCTGTTGAAAATGCTCTCGCGGACAAAATATTGCACAGAGATGACTGAAACTTAACATATATATTGGAAGTTCTCCCGAGAAGTTTGGTATTGCATTTGAGCGATATCGGTTCAGCGGTTCAAAAGTTATGAACGAAAATGTAAGCACACCTCAAAAATTTCAGTACATTCAACATAACCTAAAAATACAAAATGCTTTAATTCGGCTTCTGGTTTACATATGTGAACATAATTGGACGCCAAATGGTATTTAAACAAGAACGAACATATTTTTTGACAAAAAAAAAAAAAAAATCGCGGATTTTTTTTTTACCAAAATTTTTTTTCGCGGAAATTTTTTTAAATTTTTTTTTTTTTTCAAAAGTAATTTCCATTTAAATAAAGTTGTTTGCAATAATCTTTTTGAAATTGTGGAGGGTATCACTACATTCGGCAAGGCCGAATTTAACTTTTTTACTTGTTTGAAATACAATTGATCTTTTACGATTTACAATTGATCTGTTTAGATTTACATTTGATATTTTTCGAATTACAATTGGAATCTGGGAATTACAATTGATATATTTCGATCTTCGAAAAACAATTGATATATTTTTCGAATTATCATAGATCTTTTTAAATCACAACTTTTTTAAATAACTATTGATCTTTTATGAATTAATCTTACAATTAACCAAAATTTTCGAATTATAAATGTAATTTTCGAATTACATATGAAATATTCGATTTACACGTAGAGTCTTGGTATTCAAAGTAGATTCTTCAAATTTAAAATGATATTTTTAGTTATACTCGGCAAACGAATTGGGTATATTCGGTCTTATGTTAAAACTTCTCGTCAATATAATTTTGTGTAGGTGACGTTTGAAATTTTTTTTATGAAAATGTCATTACATTAATGAAGCTTTTCGTTAATATGATTAAAGTTTCATCACTTTCAATCTACAATCGAAAAGTCATTAAATTTAAAAAAATAACTTTATTTGACAACATCTTAAGAAATCTTTTTTACCATTATTTTATTTATGGGTTTATTCACCAGCCTAAAGGCCATAAAATATGAAGACGCGAATAAAAAAGGAGAACACAAGTTAAATATTTAATAGTATATAAAGAGTAGGGTGAAACGTTAAACAAACATGTATAATATAAAAATAAAAAATATAATAACGACACTGTGCCCACAAACACGATTTAGTCTTAAATAATCAGGAAATAACATTTTAATAACATTACAAAAGACAGCAGCATCAGCGACGGTAACAGCAGTAGAACGTACCCAGGGAAACACACAAACATAAGCAACGAAAGAAGCTTTCCAACCAACCATCCAGCCACCAATATCATCAACGTCATCTTCAAACAACAACTTTAAGAAGCAACAACATTTTTTTTTTGAAAAGCAACAAATTTTGACAAAACAGAAAACTGAAACATACAAAAAAACTAAAACTTGATTGAGACCGACTAGGTGATACCCTACAGCAATATGCTAACAAAAATATAAAAAAATCTCTCGGCTAAATTTTTTGGAATTATTTTAGACAGTAAGTTATCATGAAACCAGAATACCGATGAACGATTGAGAAAGGTAAATAATGCATATTATGCGTGCAAGAAAATTTTCACCAAGACATGGGGACTTGAGCCAACTTCCATCGTAAGACCTATCTTACTTTACGGAGTTATTGTCTGAAACAGAGCGCTGGAGACGGAGGTGACTCCTACAAGGACTTACATAACTTACACTCCGATTGCTCCGCAATTTATGTTAATAAGTACCGGAAACCAAGTTAAACCTACTATTTTTTAACGGCTATCCCGTTGGTTTAAAAAATGGTTGACACCTTATGAAAAATGATAGCTGAAATTCTATACCGACTACACACAAAGAAAAAGCTTCATTAATATAATGAAACTCATCATAAAAGTTCGCCCAATGAAACTGTTTCATTATATTTATGAAATGGTTCATAAATATTCATAGTATTTATGAGACATTTCGTTATATTTATGAAAATTTTCATAATACTTATGAAAAACGCATTGAAAAGTTTCATTGGACGAATTTCATCGGAAGTTATCGTGTTTTCAATAAACGGACAGTTATCGCTAGATCGACTTAAAATCGATCGAGGATAATGCGTCCTGTACTTCTAGTTCAAGGTGTTACAAACGAAATGACAAACAATTATATAACCTCTATCACTTACAATTAGTGTAAGGTATACAAAATTATTCATGTTGGTGGGTAGTGGGGTACCAAAATATTCATCCTAAGAAATATTTGCCGACTATTATTAACCAATGAACACCAATGGTGGAAGATAACGAAATACTAATAAAAAAATTCTGTTTCCAAAAAAAAAAACAATAACAAAACGTGAAATTGCATAGCTTTGATGGATGTTGTTTGTGCTGGATGGCTGGTATGTTGTTATGGGTTGGTTTAACCCTTTCACTCCCCTTGTACACTACAGTGTACACATCTTTAAAAATTCATTAAAAATTAACCGTACAACATTTTTGTGTTTTGTTTTGACAAGATTGATCATTGAAGGGTTAACTTTACGATAGATGTGCTCGGAAAAAAAAGTTGCATTCTGGTGGACTCTACACGCAATATTTGGTGGCAAACTGGAAATTTTTCAAATAACGTAAAAAAATTGAAAAACAAAATAAACGTTAAAAAGTTATCAAAAATCGAATAATAATCGTACAACCTTTCTTAAAAGCGGATTTTGTAGATCTTTTCGATACGAAAAATACAAAATTCGAATTTTGGAAAAATGTTTACTCGTTCGGGAGATATTGCATGTGAAAGCTTCAAGTTTGGTTGGATATATCTCCGCTAGAGGGCGCGGTAGACCAACGAAATCAACAAAAAGTTTTTACTTTGCATAGATCTACATTTTCACAAATTTTGGTCAAGAAATTACTGGCCAAAAAAAGTCGGTAGTGAAGGTTAGGTTAGGTTAGGTTATAAGTGGCTGCTGACGTTTTACGTCAACACACGTAGACTCTGAGGTCCATTGTGATACCACGGGATCGTAATAGGTTTCCCTACTAGTCCCTGTCGTTAAACCAGTTTAAGCTTCTTATGAAACTCCTTAGATGTTGAATTTTGACATCCGACAAATCAGAAAGATCATACAGCTCCTTAGATCCCAGTGAAGCAAGTCGCTGACCAGAAAGTGCCGGGCAATGGCAAATAAAGTGTTCGATAGTTTCCAACTCCTCTTCATCCATGCAACTTCGGCAAAAGTCATTCGACGGCACATTTAACCGCTCTGCGTGCTTCCCTATAAGACAGTGTCCGGTTATTATAGAAACTACCGTCGAAATCTCTCCTCTTGGAAGCGATATCAGCTCACTTGTGCGCCCCTGATTAAGAGAAGGCCAAATCAGTCGTGTTGTCTCACACGTCCATCCATTTGCCCATCTTTGATTAGTCTCCGTCGCAGAACAAAGCCGTAGGTTTTGCTTGCAAGTTTCTAGAGGCATACCAACACATTCCAATTCTGTTGGAACCTGTAAGGTAGTTCCTAGTCTTGCAAGCTCATCGGCTTTGCAATTCCCTGGAATGTCTCTGTGCCCTGGGATCCATATGAGTCGTATGTTAAACTGCTTGGCCATCTCATTTAAAGACGTGCGGCAGTTAAGGGCAGATCTTGTTTTCAGAAACATTGAATCCAGGGACTTGACCGCGGCTTGACTGTCAGTATAGATGTTGACTGCGGTTGTAGACAAGACATTGCAGCTCAACCAGTCAGCCACTTCCTTTATTGCCAGCATCTCTGCCTGGTAAACACTGCAATGATCTGGCAATCTACGAGCCAGGCTCAATCCAAGCTCTTCCGAATAGACCCCAAAGCCCACTTGTTCGTGCAGCCTCGATCCATCTGTGTAAAAATTTATGGTAGCTCCTCTTCCCGGAGTATCCCCAATCCAAGACTCCCTGGATGGTATCATAGTGGTAAAGTGGCGCTCAAAAAGGCTCAAAGAGGGAGCACAATCCACATTTTGTGGTATTGTTATCTTTTTCAAGATCGCGCTATGGCCACAATCGCTGCTCCTCCATTGCAGCGTGCTATTAAGTCGAATTGCCGACGCAGCTGCATACTGCCTACCCAATATGTCCAAGGGTATCAGGTGAAGGAGGATTTCTAATGCAGCCGTAGGTGTAGTACGAAGAGCACCAGTGATGCACATTGACGCCATTCTCTGTACCTTCGTGATAAAGACACAGTTCGCTTTTGTTTCTAAAGCAGGCCACCAGACAATGATTCCATACAGCAAAATTGGACGCACCACTGCTGTATAGATCCAATGAACGACTTGAGGGCTAAAACCCCATCGTTTTCCAATGGCCCTTTTACAAGAATACAAAGCAATCGTTGCTTTTCTCACCCGTTCCTCAATATTACGCCTGAAATTCAGCTTCCTATCTAGAAATACTCCAAGATACTTGGCTCCATCTGAGAAGGTGATTTCAGTACCGTCCAGAGAAATAGGATCGAAAGCAGGAATCTTATTTTTCCTTGTAAATAAAACAAGCTCTGTTTTACTAGGATTAACTCCTAGACAACAGTCTCTTGCCCATTTAGACAGATCTTTCAGAGAACCCTGAAGAATGTCCCGCAATGTTGGCAGATGCTTCCCCTTTACCGCTATCGCGACATCGTCAGCATATGCGACAACATGACAACCACGTGCTTCTAGAGATAGCAGCATTGAATTTAGTGCCAGGTTCCAAAGAAGCGGCGAAAGAACACCTCCTTGTGGTGTGCCCCTATTGACAAATCGAGATATGACGGACGCTCCCAATTCAGACGTTATACGTCTACTGGCAAGTAGGCTTTCCACCATTAAAACGATTTCACGCTTTACTCCCAGACCAGACAATGCCAATATTATCGACTCTGGGATGACATTATTAAAAGCCCCCTCAATATCAAGAAAGGCCACCATAGTGTACTCCTTTACCGAAAGCGATCTCTCGATGGTACCAACGAGCTCATGAAGAGCTGTTTCCGTTGATCGTCCCTTGCTGTATGCATGTTGCTTTGTCGAAAGCAACCTCGGGTCAATCACTCTACGCAAATATGAGTCTATCATTCGTTCCATTGTCTTTAACAAAAAAGAAGACAGACTAATTGGTCTGAAATCCTTCGGAGCTGTGTGGGAACTTTTCCCAGCCTTCGGGATAAATACGACTCTGGTATCCCTCCATTTTAAAGGAATATACGACCAGTTGATGCATGCTGTGTATAGATTATACAGCAACGGGGCTATATAGTCCGACACTTGCTGCAACTCAGCCGGGATTATACCATCAGGTCCCGGGGATTTATAGGGCCTGAAGCTTTTTATCGCCCAGATTAATGTTGGCATATTTATTATTTCCGAAGCAATTTCAGATGCTTGGGCGTCAGAACGTTCCAAAGCTTAAAACGGCGTCATGGAATTGCCCGGAAAATGCGTGTTTAAAAGGAGATCCAGCGACTCTCCACTGGAGGAAGACCACACCCCATTAGGATCTTTCAGGTATCCCAGGGTGCAAGGAGATGAAGCCAGAACCTTACGCAGCCTGGATGCCTCAGAAACGTCTTCTATGTTTCCACAGAAGTTTTTCCAAGAATCACATTTTGCATTTCTGATCATCTTTTTATAACTCTTAAGTTGCAGCCTGTATGCAGACCAGTCCTCGTCCGCTCTTGAAAATTTAGCCTTATTAAAGAGCTTTCTGCAGGAATCTCTGCTCGTCTGCAACTCATTTGACCACCAAGGTGGCTTTTTTTTCCCTCTAGGCTTTGCAGAAGGGCAAGACGCATCCAGGCACCTATTACAAACATTTGTTATATGGTCAACCAGACAGTCAATTTCCGCCAAACTGTGCGGTTCAGATAAGGGTACTTCATCCAAAAGCAAAGAAAAAGTCTCCCTATATTTCACCCAGTTTGTTCTCCTCAGATTTCTAGAGACTGTCTCAACCGGTGCACGCTCCCTGAGTAAAAACTCAATGTAGCGATGATCTGAGAAAGAATGCTCTTCTAAAACTCTCCAGTCATCAATTCTATCAGACAATGTATCTGATACAAGTGTTACGTCAAGAACCTCTTGCCGCGTACTTGTAACGAAAGTTGGTTCACCACCCTTGTTACAAATATACAGGTTAGTGCTTAACAAAAACTCCAATAGTGATTCGCCTCTATCATTTGTGTCTGTACTACCCCATATCGAATGATGTGCATTAGCATCACAACACACTACTAACTGGTGTCCCCTAGATTCAGACTCCCGAATTAGACCGACAACCTTCTCCGGGGGTATTGACCCCGGATTAGGAAAATACGCAGAGGCGAGCCAAATAGACTTCCCATGAAGCTCTAAGCTAGCCGCTGTAACATCCATATCACTAAAAGTTGATAAAAAGAATATATTTAAGCCATTTTTTGCCAAGATGCAGGCTCTTGGTGAGCCCTCACCTTTGGCAACCACCAACTTAAACCCAGGGGTCTTCAATCCGCAAACCCTGCCACCCCGCACCCAGGGCTCTTGGATAAAAACCAAGTCAACTGCTCCTGTCGTCAGGCGCAGCAAGAGTGCAACTGAGGCTGCCTTACAGTGATGGAGGTTTATTTGTAGGAACCGCAACATCTTGTTTTATTTCCACCATCCTTTCCACCACCGTGTTATTGGCTTCATCCTCCGTGTTATCAAAGAGGTCGCATTCGTCCCCAGATTCGGTTTCGAATACGCCAGATATATATCCCATCTGTTCTGAATCGGAGGCAACAGAACTCTCCGAATTCCTCACTGCATGGGCCTCGTCCTGAATGTCACCCATCGTGGCATCAGCTTTATCCTCCATGCCATCACAGAGGTCGCATTCGTTACCAGATTCGGTTTCAAAAATGCCAGATGCATCTCCCATCAGCCTAGAATCGGCCAGCTGAATATCAACCTTTTCCCGATTCTCCTCCTCAGCCGACTCTGCCACTGGCTTGTCTGCGTCCAAAAAAGTCTTCTGGTCGCCCTTGTAGACATTGACTCTTATATGAAAAAATCCAAATCTAATAATGCCGTCAGTCCTGGCTAAAAGCGGAAGCGATTCCTCATTAACCAAGACCACTGCCTGACGACGAGCGCCCTCCATCTCACCCAATCTGGCAATTTGCCAATTCTGAGTTGGAAGGTCAGGATTGCAGACTTTTATCATCTTAAGAATCACCGCAGTGTCATTTGTAGCCATTGGGATCCATGCATGAGCTCTGGGTTGCGAGGGGATATCATGTTTTTCCACAACGTCCAGTCTGGCTCCAGGCCATAACTCTCCCACTTGGCTAATGGCAACCTTAAACACGGCTGCGGATCTTTCGTTCCCAAAAGCAACGAGTTTTACTCGCCCCTGATACCAACCTGCGTTGACAGTAGTAGGGAGAAAATCAGGCATACTCTCAAGGAGCCTATAGTAGATTTCATTTAGTTTAGTTTCAACTAAACTCCACTTGTCCCTTGGAATACTACAATCCCCATTTTGCCTGTTTATCACAGTCGGTAGTGAAAGGGTTAAATACTTTTTTTTGCTGCTGGTTAAATTTAAGACAGCTTTCGCGGTTGAGTTTACTGTGTGTTTGTGTGAAACTAAACATAAATGCCAAAAAACAAGATGCATCTCCTTATAATAGAAACAATACAATATAACCGAAAAAAAAGTTTTTTTCTGTTTTTAACAAATTAAGCTGCTAAAAGTACTTTTTTTTTGTTATTTGTAGCTAGCAGTGGATTTTTTAAGCAGTTTTTTTTTATTAAATGGCATGAAGTTCTCATGGTATTATTTTGTATTAAACAAATTAAACTTGAGGGGGGAACTTGATAAATTGTTTTTGAAATGCAGATAATTTAATTGAATTTTTACTAAACAAAATTATAATAGTAGCAAAATAAATTATAACAGTTTAAAAAGAGAAATACACACAAAAAAATAAATTTCAAACTAAGTTTTTTGGTTGCATCAACTTAATATTCAGTTGCTGCTACTAAATTCGGCTGTGACAATCGAACTATGTAGTTGTTTCAATTAAAAGTCAGTTTAATCAACATAATGTTTCATTGTGACAACCTTAATGTATCTCTATAAAAGAGACAATTCTAAGGTTGGGGTGGGGCCACTTCGGGGATTTAGGGATTCAAAAAATGGGTAAAAAAATGGCGAAAAAATCTTTTTTTTTTTTTTTTAATTTTTGCCATTTCTTTCTTAGAAACTATATGATATTGTCATATGAGAAGAATGATTTGTTTAATGCCTATCCAACGGTGGATAGGCATAACCTTGTAAAAATTTGGTTTCGTTAAATATTTTTTTCATGAAAACGGATTATTTATGTGGAGACATAGACCTACGATATCCAGATGCATGGACGTATACAGGGGGTTTTCGATTTGAAAATTTTATAAAAAAAAAAAATCGCAAGTTTCTAAATATTTTGATTTTAAAGGAAGAGATTTTATTTTTTTTATAAAAACTTTAAAGTTTGAAATAATTTCGTTTCTAAAAAGTCATTTATACCGCAAAATCAGTAAAATATGATAAAAAAAACACATAATATTACTTTTATCTAATAAAAATTATGCATCAGAATCATGAAAATTAATTTCTAGAAAACAATTTTCAAACAAAGGATAAGAGAAGTATCTCAATCTCAACCCTTATGAACTGATTTCCCTGAATTTAAAAGACGATTTGAAATTTACACTTTTTCATAAATAAAAATATTTAACAAAGCCAAATTTTTACAAGGTTGTGGCCCCGTTGGATAGGCATTAAAAAAAATTTATTCTCATACGGAAACAACATATAGTTTCTTAGAAAGAAATGGTTGAAAAATTGAAAATCCACAATTCGCCATTTTTTAACCCCAAAATCCCCGATGTGGCCAATGAGCCGAGACACCACAACCTTAGAATTGTTTCTTTTATATGAGTGTTTCTTCGTCAACTCTTTAAACACATGTTTTTGTGGTCGTTTAAGAAGAATCTGAAGTTGGAATTTTAAAATTCCATGTGGCGGATCCAGCATGGCGACAAATATTTTTAAAAACTAAACCGATTTACTTGAAACTTTTTATATCTGAGTTTTTGGCAGATTCTAATTTAGCAACCCAACAAACCGGTGCGTAAAGAGTTTTGCGTGAATCTGTTATTTAAAAAAAAAAAAAATATATCACCATGTTGGATCCGACATTTTGAATTTTAAAAATCCAACTGCAAATTTTTCTTAAGCGACTCCAATAGCAAACCTGTAATATTTTTATAAAATTGGGCGCCATATTGGATCCGCCATTTTGAAATTCAAAACCGCCACTCGGCATTCAAAACCAAATATTTGAAAGTAATTTCTAGGGTTGCCAGACGTCCCGCATTTGGCGGGATTGTCCCGCTTTGTGTCGACGTTTCCCGCGTCCCGCGCGGGATTCCAAATTCCCGCTTTTTTAAAAAACTGCCAGCTCAAAAAAGATTTGTACAAGCCACGTGTGCTTTTTTATGGGCAGGGTTGCGGTGCTTTTGTAAAAAATTTCTATTTGTTAAAAATTTCTAATTCTAGTTCAGATGATGTTTTTGAAAAGTTAACGCCATAATTAATCAAATTTTTCGACATTCACAAATATTTTATATACTAAACAACAATAATATGAGAGCATTGGCATATTTGTCCATGGCATGTGTATTATTGCGTCCCGAATTCGGTTTTTTACGAATTTGAAAAGGCTAGTTTTCAAAACGATGCGCAACTGGAAAACCCTTACGGAAAAACTAACCAAAATTTTTTGGCTAAAAACTGGGCTACCAACTTCCAAAGCAATCTTATTGCATTTCGATACAAAAAAAATTTCGATATAAAAAAAAATTAAAACTGGTGCCAAAAGTTGAGCAATATATTACAAACACTTCCAAGGAGTAATTTGGTCCAGCAATGCGTCTTTTCATCTCTGAGACTTAAACTAAATATAAATCTATTATTTTTGTCCCGCCAAAATTTTTGAAATCCCGCCGTTTTAGCATTTTTTTTGCGTTTGTCCCGCTTTATGGAAATAAATTTGTGGCAACCCTAGTAATTTCCAAAATTTTTTAAAAAATGTTTAAACCTATACCAATTTTGGAATGAAGGGTGGCCCGATTGACGAAGAAGACGTCCAAGACGAAAATCGTGTGGGGGGAGGGGGGGGGGGGGGGGGAGTTGGTTATGGTTTAGTTAAAAACAAATATTAATAGGCGATGACCAAGAAAATTTTGGGAATTGTGCCCCCCGTTTTCAAATTCCTGGATACGTCGCTGTCCAGATGAATACAAAAGAATCTTTCTTAAATTCAAGTCGACACGTATTTTTGCTCTAGACGATAGTCCCGTTAGTTCGGGAGTTCTCGAAATTTTCCCGACGGTCCACATTGTTTTATAAAGAGGCAACAACATTTTTAAACACAGATATGGGCGATAAGCCGGGACACCCCAACCTTAAAATCGACTTTTGTATAATCTTCACTTACAATTAGTGATAGAGGGTATATACAAGTTTGTCATTCCGTTTGTAACTCATCGCCATATCTGTCTGGGACCCCATAAAGCATATGGGGCATTCCATGTCAAATCGGACACTTTGCAAATTTTTTTTTTTTAGATTTTCCCAATTTGTTAACAGTTTTTAGTACCCTTAGAAAACTCCTTCGTGGTAAATTTTCAGATTTTTTTGATGACCCGTTCAAAAGATAACGAATTTTTAAAAATTGGTAGTTTGTTCCTTTACCCAAACTTATTTTACTCATAACTCTTCAATAATGGTCCAAATTTCAAAAAAAAATTTTTCAAAATTTTTGTTTTTTTACGTACTTTTAAAAAAAAAATCCCAAAAAATTCTTAAAAGAGCTCTAGTATGGGATTTTTAAGTTTTAAAATTTAAATCTCATTTTTGAAAATGTTTGTACTCTTCGATTTTTTTGACATTTTTTTGTGTAAAACTTCTATCGATTCTACAAATTTTTTGCCCAGGAGGATCGTGGGATAACGATTATTACTATTATTTAAAATTTTTTGAAAAAAATTTATAGTAATTTTCCTATCTTAAAATAATTTCTACTGTTCTACGGTTCTTTATAAGACCGACCCCCATTAATTTTTTCGATTTAACATTTCTTTGGAACAAACTAATACCCTATCTCCAATTTCTAAGGGGGCTCCCACACAAAACGACATTTTTTAAAATTTGCTCCAACCGCTCTAACTGCTCTAATAGTGCCCTTAGAACATCAAAATGTATGACCGACCCACAATATTTTTTAGTTCAAACATTTTCTCTGAACACACCTACCCTCTATCTTTAACTGTTAAGGCGGTCCCCATACAATTTTTTTTATTTTTGTAAATTTGTTTTATTTAATCAGCTTCTACAGGTCTTTGAACACACCTACCCTCTATCTCTAATTGTTAAGGCGGTCCCCATACAATTTTTTTTATTTTTTGTAAATTTGTTTTATTTAATCAGCTTCTACAGGTCCAATAGTGCGTCCGAGAGGGGTCATTAGTGAGACCGACCCCCATTTATTTTTGCCCAACAACATTTTTTTAAAACATACCTACGCCCTATCTCCACTCCCTAAGACACGCTAACTTTTGAAAGACAATTCTGAGGCTGCAAAAGCTTGGCTTATATATTTGTCGTTCACCGGTGTTGAATTTGAGCAAAATGGGTTTTGTTTTTCAAAAGTTTTTAGCAAAACCGTGAATTTCAGATTGGTTTCACCTTAATTTCACATATTGAAAACCCGTTAAACAAATTGTAAAAATTTCATTTGTTTTTTCTGTAAGTACAGATCGAGCTTGGGCTCTTATTATATTTGTTCTAAAAATTATAGACATTTTTGTTATTCCCATACCGGTTTTAAACACTCCAGTTAGTGGTATCATCAGTAGGATTTAACAATTCTATTTCTAGCAATCTCAACCTCACCTCATGCTTTCTTTAAACTGTTTTGTCTCTTACATTATTTCGCAAGGGTTACCAACATGATCAGACACAAATGAAGGAATTTGCATTTTCTGTTTCGGAGGCGAGCCTAATGGTGACCTATTTTGTCAGTAATTTTATTAGTGTTTTTTCTGTAAGTACAGATCGAACTAAGGCTCTAATTATATTTGTTATAAGGGTTCATGTTGAAAAACTACAGAAGAAAAATTGAATTTCTAAAAATTATAGACATTTTTGGTATTCCCATACCGGTTTCAAACACTCCAGTTAGTATTATCATCAGCAGGATTTTAAATGTCGGTTTGTCTTGTTAATGGAAAATTGTAAAAACGTTGGTAAGTCACAAAAATATTTTACAACTTATTTTTGTCACTCCAAAATATATTTACAAAAAAAATACACTCGAAATTTTTTTTTTCTACAAAAATGACTAGAAAAAGTTTCTTATTCAAAATAAATTTCTAATCAAAATTGTTAATTTTTTTCTTACGTTAGAAAGTTTTCTATCACTTAAAAGGGCATTGTAGAGGGTTTTCATGAATTCGGATAAGTCGAATTTAACTACTTGATAATCTCTACATTGGTTAATATTGTGGAGGGTATTTAAAGATTCGGCACAGCCGAATATATCTTTCTTATGTGTTTTTAACTTCAGATAACAAATCGGTTCCACAACTATCCGGTTCGAAGGACCATCGGCTTTAAAAAAATATCAATAAAACTGTATTGCTAAACAAAGTAATTCCAATTAAATAAAAAAAATCTCTTCACTCTAAAAAAAATAAAAAATAATTTTTGCAACATATGTCTTTACAAAATAACGACAATTCACCCCCACAAAAAAAATATACAATTCCACAAATATAAAAAAAAAAATATCATAAAAAAGTAATAAACACAAATTCTTAAATCCACAAAAACCAAAAAAAAAACAATAATTTTAATTTATGTACTGGTATTATAATAAAAATACCAGCATATTTTTTTGTTTTCTTCATTCACAAACCAGTAATGTATCTCTGATTTTTTTAAATTTCATTTTAATGACCAGTCATTGACCCTAGACTTGATTCCAAATCAAGTAATGCAATTTATTAAGTATACATTTATTATTTTTTTATTTACAAATTTAAATAAAATTTATTTGTTATTAAATTCGAACTTTATACAAATAAAGTGTAAATGCTTATTTATAGCATTTTGTTAATAAAAAATGCATTTAAAAACAAATTTCTCACACTTGAGAAAAAAAATGCAGAAAAAAAAACTTTATGATAATTTACTTTAACCGGCATTTTTTATTGCTACTGCAAGAAAAAAAAAACAAAGGTAATTTGTCAAGTTTAAAAGAAATTCAGTAGAGAATTTCAGTGTTTATTTATTTTTAAAATGGTATTAAATGGATTTTTATTAATAAAAAAAAAAATACCAATAAATTTTGCCGTTTAATAGTATTGCTACATGTTTAAGGACATGCTGGTTGCAGGGTTGTCAGATTTTTTTTACGCTCATCGCCAAATCGGATGTCAAAAATCGCCAGAAATCGCCAAAACTCAAATATTTACAGTTTTTGTTAAAAAAAATAATTATTTTTATTTAAAATGTTATATGTTTTGTTTTCTTTATAATGGCTAGAAAATAATAATACTCAAAAATCGCCAAAATCCTAAAAAATACATAAAAATCGCCAAAATTATTTTTTTTTTTTTAGCTTTTGTATTTTTTTACTTCAATCGGTAATTTATAAATTACTACATTGAAAAATGTTGCTAATTATTTCTAAAATCTGTCAATAGGCAATAAATTTCACTCAAACTTCATTTATGCTTGTTTTCTGCACTAATGCAAAAACCCCAATCGATCAATGATAATCGGTCTTGAATATTTCTTAATTTTCTTATCGCTATTTTTACTCAACAACAGTTTACAATAGTGTAAAATTGGAGAAAAAAAGTAATTAATTTTTTTGTGATTCGCGTATTATAGTTATTATAGTTTTTGACTCTCCTGGACACTGGAAAATTTCCCAAATATTTTTTGTTTTGTTTTAATTCATAAAGACCCACTTAGACGAGCAGACTTGTAGAAAGTCTGTCGAAAAAAAAAATTTTAACTGCCTAAGCGCAGCAAAAGTAAATAAAATTTGATAATTTGAAATAATGGCTCTACTAATCTTTTGAAAATATTTAGGAAATAATTTGACAAAATCGCCAAAGAAATCGCCAAACATTTTGTAAATCGCCAAAAAATCGCCAGGTCGCCAAATCGAAAAACTCGTCGCCAAACACATTTCAAAATCGCCACGTTTGGCGAGAAATCGCCATATCTGACAGCCCTGGCTGGTTGTTTTAAATTATTGTACATTACACCATACAACAAATTTTGTATTTTGGCTGAACACATGAACCAACCGAAAAAAAAACCCGTGTCTCCCAGTTTTATACACTAAGAAAATTATGCCAATAACTGTTTGTAGTTTATTTAAAAAAGTAATCAGTAAAGTTACTTTGAAAGAAAAATCACTTATTTTATTAAGGATTTCTTGTTTTCTACTTTTTTTGTAGTTTAAAAAGAATAAATTACTGCCTTAAAAAGGAATTTTCCGTTACATTCAAATTTGGCAGTAAAAAAATATAATTTTTTGAGTGTACCATTTAACATAATTTTTTGAGTGTACCATTTAACTACACTATGGGGGTATACTAAGGTGGATTTTACATTGCTTTTTAAGTTTTTCAAAATCGGAGCCCATGTATTGATAATTTCCACAATGTAAAAGAGACTATTTGCCAAAAAAAAAAATTTACGGAAAAAAATTTTTGGTGAAAAACATTCCGCGATTTTATTTTTTTTAAACATGTTTGTGCATGTTAAAATACCATTCTGTATCTAATTCTGTTCACATATGCCAACCAGCATCCAATTTAAAGCATTTTGTATTTTTAGGTTATGTGAAATGTACCAAACTTTTCGAGGTGTTCTTACATTTTTGTTCATAACTTTTGATTTCGCTCAAATGCAATACCAAACTATTTAGGACAACAACACGTAAATGTGCTAAGTCTCAGTCATATATGTTTAATACTTTGACCGTGATCACTATTTCAACAGACGGACATCACTAGAATGTCTTAGAATCGATCACTGATCAATAATATATGAGGGGTTCTTCGTCAACCGGGCCACCGCTTTTTCAAAAATTGGTGTATGTTTAAAATTTTTTTAAAAAAGGTCGAAATTACTTAAAAATTTTTTGTAATTTTTGAATTTCAATATGGCGGATCCAATATGGCGCCCAATTTTTAAAAACATTACGTATTCGCTTAAAACTCTTTATACACTGGTTTTTGTGGTCGCTTAAGAAGAATCTGAAGTTGGAATTTTAAAATTCAAAATGGCGGATTCAAAATGGAGACCAATATTTTTGAAAAATAAGTAAAAAATAAGCGAATTTGCTTAAAACTTTTTATGCTACGAGTTTTTGGGGTCGCTAAATAAAAATCTGAAGTTAGATTTCCATATGGCAGATTCCAATTTAGCAACCCAACAAACCTGTGCGTAAAAAGTTTTAAGTAAATCTGTTATTTTAAGAAAAAAAAATTTCGCCATGTTGGATCCGCCATTTTGAATTTTGAAAGTCCAAATGCAGATTCTTCTTTAACGACCCGTAGAGCCCTGTATGACGAGTTTTAAGCGAATCTGTAATATTTTTAAAAAATTGGGCGCCATATTGGATCCGCCATATTGAAAACCCGCCACTCGGCATTGAAAAGTAAATATTTTTAAGTAATTTTGAATTTTTTTAAAAAAAATTTAAAGCCATAACAATTTTGGAGGGAGCGGTGGCCCGTTTGACGAAGAACCCCTCATATATATACCGATATTTTCATAAGTTACAAACGGAGTTACAAGTTACAGATAAAGTCTCAGATTATAAGACCTTTTTCTTTTCGAAAAAGTCTCAGATTATGGGATCTTTTTTATATAAAGGCTTAAATTCAGAGATTCTGAGTCCTTTTTCCTATAGAAAAAGTCTCAGATTCTAAAGCCTTTTTCTTATCATAAAACACTTAGGCCGCTGTTCCAAAAAAAGTACTTCACATAAAAAATGTGAAAATGAAAATTTCCGAATTTTGTTGGTGTTCTGGATTTCACATCCGAATTTCTTTTTCGTTTTGTTTCACATAAATAAAATTTAGTGAAAGTAAAACGAATGTACTTTTTTCCTTATAATTTTTTTAAATTTTAATTATTCGATTTCAACTTCGAATGAAAACGTGATCAACAAAACACTAAACTTGATTTCATGTGATTCGGAAATTTTCATGTGAATTGAAAAGTTGTGAAAGACAGAACAGAGGCCTTAGATTCAGAGACCTGGAAATAAGTGTCAATTTCTGAGGCCTTTTTTTTCTATAGAAAAAGTTTCAGATTCTGAGTAATTTTTCCAATAGATAAAATTTCAGATTCTGAGATATTTTTCCTATAGAAAATGTCTCGGATTCTGTGAAATTTTTCCTATTGAAGAAGCCTCAGATTCTGAGAAAATTTCGCTCAGAAAAAAGTCTCAGGTTCTGAGACATTTTTTCTATAGAAAAAATATCAGATTCTGAGACATTTTTCCTATAGAAAAATCTCAAATCCTCGGACATGTTATCTATAGAAAAAGTGTCAGATTCTGAGACACTTTTCCTGTAGAAAAAGTCTCAGATTTTAAGACATTTTTCCTATGGAAAAAGATTCTAAGCAATTTTACCTATAGAAAAGGTCTCATATTCTGAGACATTTTTCAGATAAAGAAGTCTCAGATTCTGAGACATTTTTCAGATATAAAAAAGTTTACACTCTGAGACTTATTTCTATAGAAAAACAAGTTCAGGTTCTGAGACATTCTTTCTATGGAAATGTCTCTGATTCTGAGGCATTATTTCTATAGAAAAAGTGTCAGATTCTGACACATTCTTTCTATAGGAAAAGTCTAAAAAGAAGTTCTTTCACAGGGCACCCATCGATTCTCCTGAAACTTGTATATGGGAAAGAGGGGAGGAAAATAAGAGTCACCTGTTTTTTCTTAACTACCCAATCTTCTATTTAGCGGGTCAAAGGGGGTGGGGGGTAGGGAAACCAAGATTTTTCCGTTTTTTAAGGATTTTTTCATATTTCTTCATAAGAAACTATATGAGCATTTTATACAGATCGAAATCGATATATGTTTTTGCACTGCATCGTTTACCTATACTTTACAGAAAAAAATTTACTTTTGTTTTGCTTTCAATATTCGCACAGCTGTAAGCATTTTCTGCAGCAAGTGTATTAAAGGAATTTGGGGCCTAATTACTCAGTGAGTTTTTCTTGACACTTTGAAGTCAATTGTTTATACATTTTGAGCCAAAAAGTTTTAATTGAAAGTAAAAGGTATGTTTTAACTCAAAAATAAATGTTTGTGGCCTGTGTGTATCTAGTTTATTATTAGTGCATTATAGAAGTTGACATTTGTGATATAAACTATAGTTTCATGGACTGCAACTTTTGAAATTCGATCGTATTCGGTCCAATTCCTGTTTTTTTTCTTATTTTGGGTTATTTTTGTTGTGACGTTTCAGTATGGCGTGCTAGTTCGCGCAAGTTGTTCAGTTTTTAGCGTCCATCTGCCTATCCAAATAAACAGTATAAACGCGATACAGACCACAATTTTCAATCGATTTGGCTAAAATTTGAAATTGAAGATTTTTTATCGAAATAACAAAACCTTTTAAATTTTTGACAAAATCGGTCCATGTTATCCCATAGCCCCCATGTTTATTTGCCCTTCCAGTTTTACTAAAAAGCCCTAACAATGGTATTTTCACAAATATCCTCTTGAAATTCGACTGGTAAATGTTTTTTGTAGCCATAAATAATCACTCTAAGTTTTAACGGAATTGGAACATTTTAACTTCTAGTCCTCATACAGACCACCCTCCCGATATTCACATAAATTTCCCAAAATACATAAAAACACTGAAATAAATAAATATGGTTAAAAATTAATATCTTTATAAGTTTTATAATCACAAATATGCATTGGGCTTTATTTTTTTACATTTACGAATTAAGAGCCGCTAGATTGTATGTTTCGGCCACTGTGCAGTGGTTCAAAAGTTATTAGCAAAACCGTAAATTTCAGATTCGCTTCACCTTAAATCCACGTGTTAAAAACCCGTTAAACATGTTTTACAAATATTGGTAAGTCACAAAAATATTTTACAACGTATATTTTTACACTAAAAAAAATACACTCGAAAAAAAATTTTACACTCCAAAAAAATTTTACACTCAAAAAAAATTTAGTAAATTATTTTTTTTTTCAAAAATTAGTAAAAAAAAAGGTTTTTTTACACAAAAATAAAATATTTCTAATCAAAAATTTTATTTTTTTTTTACGTTAGAAAATTTACTATAACTTAAAAAGGGCATTGTGGAGGGTATTCATAGATTCGGCCAAGTCGAATTTAACTTTTCTACTTGTTTTTAAGTGCATTGTCAATACTGAAAATCTATAATTTATTTACAAAGTACAAGTTTCAAGTTTTACTTCATGTACTTGAAATTAAAGATAGACCTTGAAATATATATATTTTTTTTAATCTGCATATTTATACACTCACAAAAATGTGTCAGTAATTGTGATTGAACAATTTTTGAATTTGTGCCTTTACACCTTTTAGTTCAATTTGTTAAACATTCGCTGTTAGCTTTACTGAAACTATTTTCAGCATCCCTTTTTGTCAAATTTTTATGAGTGTAAACATAATTTTTATAGCATGCGTGCATAAAAATTTACTACCAATTGATGTCAATGATTGTTTTTTGAAAATCATTATGTTTTGTGTAATTTATATAATGATTGTTGACCTTATAAAAAAAAGTATGTAGTAGTAGTGATTTTATTAGTAATTTGTTAGTAATTTGTTTTCTTTTACTATAAAATATAAATTTCAGGTTTCTTTTTGTTTTCTCAATTTAATTTTTATAAAATAAAAAAAACTTGAAATACGAATTAACACATTTTGTCTTTAAGTTAAATTACAGTTAATCTTTGAGTTCAAGTAGTTCAAAATATGTGTATAAATATAATACTTCGCTCATTCATGCTTTAATTATAGCGAATTATATACGAAAAAATCGTGATTTTCTTCAAATGATGTTAGCAAAAATATTTTTTTAATATAATTTTTTTATACTATATCTTTATTTTTAAAATAAACTTTTAGAAAGTAAATTTCACTTTAAATTTTTTTATTAATAAAACTTAGTAAAAAATACAGGTTCCTTTAAGTTTAATTTTGCAATATAAATAAAATTATGCATTAGAATCTAGGTAAAACAATAAATAACCTAATTAAAATTACATAAAATTATAATTTTTTACTAATTGAAATAATTTTAAATTGTTTACATTATTTTGGTTAAAATTATGAAACCGAACACCATTTTTTTTTAAATATACCAACGGCCTATTCCCATTCCCTTTGTGGGCTCCCATATGAATATTTTTTAAGATTTTAGTGCATATTTTTGATTTTTTTGTGCATATTTTCGATTTTTTTTCTGCATTAATATCACAGCCCTATTTATAAATATTTAAAAAATATTTCCAATATGCATATTTTTTAAGATTTTAGTGCATATTTTTGATTTTTTTTTTTTGCATATTTTCGATTTTTTACTTTTTTATATTACTTTGGTAAAAATTATGAAACCGACCACCATTTTTTTTTAAATATACCAACGGCCTATCTCCATTCCCTTAGTGGGCTCCCATATGCATATTTTTTAAGATTTTAGTGTATATTTTTGATTTTTTTTTGCATATTTTCGATTTTTTTTTCTGCATTAATATCACAGCCCTATTTATAAATATTTAAAAAAATATTTCCAATTATTTTCTTTATTTTACAATATACATTACAAATGTTCATACATTAACATTATTTTCTCATGTTTATTTTTTCTGCTATAACGCTGCCGCTACTGATGCATGTTTTACCTTTTTAATTTTATACCACTCTGCAGTATATACACAACATTTCTGTATATTTTATTCAAGCATATAATTTAGCATTATTTTATTCAATTTTCAACTGCATTTCTACATGTTTTTCATCTCTTAAATTAACAAAAAAAAAAACTGCAGCAAAAATATCACAAAAAAAATCCTTTATTTGTCATACCCTCATCCTGTGTGTGCGTTGTGAAGTTTTTTTTTTTTTATGAGTGTATATTTTTACACTTTGCTGGTACAATGTTATTTACTTGTCTGGATGTCGGCACATTTGTTTCTTTATTTATTTAAAACAGGGGACACTTGATTAAATGGATTTTGTAAATGGCGGAAATGTAATTTTTTCTATAGAAAAAATGTCTCAGAATTTAAGAATTTTTCTATAGAAAAAATGTTGCAGAATCTGAGACTTTTTCTATAGAAAAAATGTCTTAGAATCTGAGACTTTTTCTATAAACAAAATGTCTCAGAATCTGAGACTTTTTCTATAGAAAAACTGTCTCAGAATCTGAGACTTTTTCTATAGAAAAGTCTCAGATTCTAAAATATTATATCTATAGAAAAAGCCTAAAATTGAAGAATCTGAGATTTTTTCTATAGGAAAATTGTCTCAGAATCTGAGACTTTTTTTATAAGAAAAATGTCTCAGAATCTTAGACTTTTTCTACAAGAAAAATGTCTCAGAATCTGAGACTTTTTCTATAAGAAAAAATGTCTCAGAATCTGAGACTTTTCCTATAAGAAAAAATGTCTCAGAATTTGAGACTTTTTCTATAAGAAAAAATGACTCAGAATCTAAGACTTTTTCTATAAGAAAAAATGTCTCAGAATCTGAGACTTTTTCTATAAGAAACAAGTGAGAAAATTATAGTCGGTCAAGACCGACCATATAATACCCTACACCAGAGTTTTCCGATAATTGGCCCCGGAAAATTGGTCCTATGGAATGATTAGATATATATTTTGTCAAATCTTTAATAAGTGTAAAAAATACTCACAAATCAAATTTGAGTGAAATGGGCTTCTATTTGTTGACAATAAGCCGCTTTAACTGAATATCGGGCGAAATTTTCAAAAGGGGCCTAAGTCCAAAAGAGGACCTTTGTATGGGGGCTAGGTCTAAATATGGACCGATTTTTTCCAATTTCAATAGTCTTCGTCCTTGGGCCAAGAAAGGTTTAAGTTTCAAATTTCAAGTCAATTGAATAAAAATGTCTCAGATTCTGAGACATTTTTTCTTATTTTTTCTATAAGAAAAAATGACTCAGAATCTGAGACTTTTTCTATAAGAAGAAATGTCTCAGAATCTGAGAATTTTTCTATAAGAAAAAATGTTTCAGAATCTGAGACTTTTGCTATAAGAAAAAATGTCTCAGAATCTGAGACTTTTTCTATAAGAAAAATCTGATACATTTTCTATAGAAAAATGTCTCAGAATCTCAGGCTTTAGCAAAAATGTCTCAGAATCTAAGATTTTTTCTATAGACTTTAACTTTAGAAAAAATGTCTCAGCATCTGATCTGATAAAAAGTCTCAGATTCTGAGACATTTTTTCTATAAGAAAAATGTCTCAGAATCTGAGACTTTTTTCTATAAGAAAAATGTCTCAGAATCTGAGACTTTTTTCTATAAGAAAAATGTCTCAGAATCTGAGACTTTTTTCTATAAGAAAAATGTCTCAGAATCTGAGACTTTTTTCTATAAGAAAAATGTCTCAGAATCTGAGACTTTTTTCTATAAGAAAAATGTCTCAGAATCTGAGACTTTTTTCTATAAGAAAAATGTCTCAGAATCTGAGACTTTTTTCTATAAGAAAAATGTCTCAGAATCTGAGACTTTTTTCTATAAGAAAAATGTCTCAGAATCTGAGACTTTTTTCTATAAGAAAAATGTCTCAGAATCTGAGACTTTTTTCTATAAGAAAAATGTCTCAGAATCTGAGACTTTTTTCTATAAGAAAAATGTCTCAGAATCTGAGACTTTTTTCTATAAGAAAAATGTCTCAGAATCTGAAACTTTTTCTATAGAAAAATTGTCTCAGAATCTGAGACTTTTTCTATAGAAAAATTGTCTCAGAATCTGAGACTTTTTCTATAGAAAAATTGTCTCAGAATCTGAGACTTTTTCTATAGAAAAATTGCTCAGAATCTGAGACTTTTTCTATAGAAAAATTGTCTCAGAATCTGAGACTTTTTCTATAGAAAAATTGTCTCAGAATCTGAGACTTTTTCTATAGAAAAATTGTCTCAGAATCTGAGACTTTTTCTATAGAAAAATTGTCTCAGAATCTGAGACTTTTTCTATAGAAAAATTGTCTCAGAATCTGAGACTTTTTTCTATAAGAAAAATGTCTCAGAATCTGAGACTTTTTTCTATAAGAAAAATGTCTCAGAATCTGAGACTTTTTTCTATAAGAAAAATGTCTCAGAATCTGAGACTTTTTTCTATAAGAAAAATGTCTCAGAATCTGAGACTTTTTTCTATAAGAAAAATGTCTCAGAATCTGAGACTTTTTTCTATAAGAAAAATGTCTCAGAATCTGAGACTTTTTTCTATAAGAAAAATGTCTCAGAATCTGAGACTTTTTCTATAAGTCTTATAGTCTTAAGTCTTAAATTAAGTCTTAAAATGTCTCAGAATCTGAGACTTTTTCTATAAGAAAAATGTCTCAGAATCTGAGACTTTTTCTATAAGAAAAATGTCTCAGAATCTGAGACTTTTTCTATAAGAAAAATGTCTCAGAATCTGAGACATTCTATAGAAAAGTTGTCTCAGAATCTGAGACTTTTTCTATGAGAAAAATTTCTCAAAATCTGAGACTTTTTCTATATAAAAAATGTCTCAGAATCTGATACTTTTTCTCTACGAAAAAATGTCTCAGAATCTGATACTTTTTCTATAAGAAAAATATCTCAGAATCTGAGACTTATTCTTTAAGAAAAATGCATCAGCATCTCAGACTTTTTTTGTAAGAATTCTGAGACATTTCTCAGAATCTGAGACTTTTTCTGAAAAAAACTATCTTTAGGAAAAATTCTATAGAAAAAAATCTCTCTCAAAATCTGAGAGTTGTTTTATTATGCAAAATATTTTTTAAAAAATTTTTGATTAATTTTTCTTTTGACTCCAAATTGACATCTTTAAATAATTAAATAGCAAATTAAATTTTACAATCAATAGTATAATTGTAAAAAACCATATCGAGGGCCTATATTCAAAACCCTCTATCTTCCATTTTCACGAAAATTACTTTTTGATGGCAAAATATTCAGTAAAACGGCCCTCATCTATTGTGTAATTTTCAGAACAAAAAACTTTTTTTTTGCTATTTTATTTGCATTTTTGATTTTCTCTATCTCTTACACAATTAACTTTTCTGAATGCAAAACCCTCTATCTTTTCAAATAATTAATTCATAAATATTTTTTTTGGATAATTTCATCATGCATTACATGTTTCCATACTAATTTTTGCATGCTGCACATGAATTTGTCAACAAAATTCCAGAACCACGTTTTTGGTCCACTGATGCTATTTTTTTCTGAAAATTCTTGTTTGACTTTTTTGAAAAATATGGCTCAAAATTTGGATGTCTTGTGTACATTATGAAACAAAAATGTTAATCTTAAAAATCCCGATGCTGATCAGCATCTGTGGACCAAAATCGCGTTTTTAAGTTTTTTACTATTTTTTACATAACATACTCAACAGTTTGTCAACTTTTGAGACGAATTCGGTAAAAAAATAATTTTTGTCTTAAAAATCAGCACCTGTGGACCAAAACCACGATTTCGGAATTATTTATAGGCCGTTATCGTTAATCAATTACGTTAAAAATTTACCGATGTCGGAAATGAAATCATAATAATTCATTTTTATTAAAATGCAAAACCCTCTATCTGGTCATTTTCATTCATGTGCTTAATATTTTTGAGAAACAAAACCCTCTAATATTTGTGCAAAATTTTAAAAACGAATCATATTTGAGATTCAGTAGTTGATTTAAAAAAATATTGTAGAATATCGAATTTTAATTACTCTAACAATACGCGAAATAAACAGTTTTTTGGCTCTCCTGAAAAGTTGTGTTTTTTTAGATAGAGGGTTTTGAATATAGGCCCTCGATATTATCTAAGACTTAGTTTAATTATCCCAGATTATTTGGTTTTCCCTCTTATCCATCTTAAGTTAAGTTGAGATTCTACTGTTTAAATATTTATTTTTATTTTTTGCATTTTTTTTTAACTCTGTTGTTGCATATTTTATTAATGCTACAATTTTTTTTTGAAATGTCGTCCGTCTCTTTCACTGCAAAAAAAACAAACTTCAAAAAAAGTTTCACAATTTAGTTTTTCTTCTTTTTTTCGAATTTATTTTCAGTGTTTTTTCAGATTTTTTCAAGTTTTTTTTTATTTTAAATGTAAATAATTGCCTTAACTAAAGTGTCATTGTCTGTTACATTGGAGTTTCTGTTTCTTATTTTTTTTTTTTCGTTACATTTCGTAATCCGCTTCAGTTCATCAGGTTTAATTGAATTTAAATGGCATCACCCTTTAATTTTTCATTTAACTTTGTCATCGAATTTTGTTATCAGATATTCAACGGAATTGCAGTTGTTGTGATGCAATTTTATTTGCATAAAAAAAATACAATTTTAACACAATATTTGTTTAAATATGAATTTTACAATTTTTTTTTATTATTTTTAAAGAATTTTATATACGTTTGACTTATTTAATTGTTTAAACAAAACTTTTAACAAAATTTAAAATCAAATGCTCAAATTAACAGTGAAAGTGTTTCGTCCAATTTTTATCGACTCCAATCAACAACCGAAAATATTCACACCTAGTTTTTGACGTTGTTGCAACCGATCATTCGGTTGTTACAACTATATTTCGATTGTCACAAACTCATTGTTGTTGTCACAACTATATTTCGATTTTCGCAAGCTCATAGCTATTGTCATAACTATATAGAGGCACAACCTCATTGCTATTGTCATAACTATATAGAGGTTGTCCTAACCGAACTATGGTTGTGACAACCGAATGACAAATGGGTTTATTGTAGTTTACAATGGGTTATAATTATTTTTAATAGCGCCTTAGTAATTAAAAAATCAAATCATTTTTAAAATCATTTTAAAATA
Organism: Pegoplata infirma; assembly: GCA_963921195.1. NCBI lineage: Eukaryota > Metazoa > Arthropoda > Insecta > Diptera > Anthomyiidae > Pegoplata > Pegoplata infirma. The sequence continues at coordinate 40,700,382 of OY992537.1, forward strand.
TTTTTTGCTAATAATATTTTTTCTTATTTATTTACAGGTATGTACGAGTGATTTATAATTATTTTTTAAAAAAGGTAAATTTTTATTAATTTTCATAGATTTTAGATATTTTTTTATCAGTTGCAGATTCATATATAGTATCAGATTCTGACACATTTTTCTTATAGAAAAATTCACAGATACAGAAAATGTCTCAGAATCTGAGACATTTTCTGTAAGAAAATGTGTCACAGAATCGTAGAATTTTTCTATAAGGAAAATGTTTCAGAATCTGAGAGTTTTTCTATAAGAAAAATGTCTTAGAATCTGTGAATTTTCTGAGACATTTTTCTTATAGAAAAAAGGCTCAGACTCTGAGACAGATTCTGAGACATTTTTCTTATAGAAAAAAGTCTCAGATTCTGAGACATTTTTCTTATAGAAAAAAGTCTCAGATTCTGAGACATTTTTCTTATAGAAGAGACATTTTTCTTATAGAAAAAGTCTGAAATTCTGAGACATTTTTCTTAAAGAAAAAGTCTCAGATTTTACGACATTTTTCTTAAAGAAAAAGTCTCAGATTCTAAGACATTTTTCTTATAGAAAAAGTCTCAGATTCTAAGACATTTTTCTTATAGAAAAAGTCTCAGATTTTCTTATAGAAAAAGTTTCAGACACTGAGACATTTTTCTTATAGAAAAAGTTTCAGACACTGAGACATTTTTCTTATAGAAAAAAGTCTCAGATTCTGAGACATTTTTCTTATAGAAAAAAGTCTCAGATTCTGAGACATTTTTCTTATAGAAAAAAGTCTCAGATTCTGAGACATTTTTCTTATAGAAAAAAGTCTCAGATTCTGAGACATTTTTCTTATAGAAAAAAGTCTCAGATTCTGAGACATTTTTCTTATAGAAAAAAGTCTCAGATTCTGAGACATTTTTCTTATAGAAAAAAGTCTCAGATTCTGAGACATTTTTCTTATAGAAAAAAGTCTCAGATTCTGAGACATTTTTCTTATAGAAAAAAGTCTCAGATTCTGAGACATTTTTCTTATAGAAAAAAGTCTCAGATTCTGAGACATTTTTCTTATAGAAAAAAGTCTCAGATTCTGAGACATTTTTCTTATAGAAAAAAGTCTCAGATTCTGAGACATTTTTCTTATAGAAAAAAGTCTCAGATTCTGAGAAATTTTTCTTATAGAAAAAAGTCTCAGATTCTGAGACATTTTTCTTATAGAAAAAAGTCTCAGATTCTGAGACATTTTGCTTAGAGAAAAAAGTCTCAGATTCTGAGACATTTTTCTTATAGAAAAAAGTCTCAGATTCTGAGACATTTTTCTTATAGAAAAAAGTCTCAGATTCTGAGACATTTTTCTTATAGAAAAAAGTCTCAGATTCTGAGACATTTTTCTTATAGAAAAAAGTCTCAGATTCTGAGACATTTTTCTTATAGAAAAAAGTCTCAGATTCTGAGACATTTTTCTTATAGAAAAAAGTCTCAGATTCTGAGACATTTTTCTTATAGAAAAAAGTCTCAGATTCTGAGACATTTTTCTTATAGAAAAAAGTCTCAGATTCTGAGACATTTTTCTTATAGAAAAAAGTCTCAGATTCTGAGACATTTTTCTTATAGAAAAAAGTCTCAGATTCTGAGACATTTTTCTTATAGAAAAAAGTCTCAGATTCTGAGACATTTTTCTTATAGAAAAAAGTCTCAGATTCTGAGACATTTTTCTTATAGAAAAAAGTCTCAGATTCTGAGACGTTTTTCTTATAGAAAAAAGTCTCAGATTCTGAGACATTTTTCTTATAGAAAAAAGTCTCAGATTCTGAGACATTTTTCTTATAGAAAAAAGTCTTAGATTCTGAGACATTTTTCTTATAGAAAAAAGTCTCAGATTATGAGACATTTTTCTTATAGAAAAATTCTCACATTCTGAGACATGTTTCTTATAAAAATTCTCATAAATTTCTCATAAAAATTCTCATATTATAATCTGAGACTTTTTCTATAAGAAAAATGTCTTATAATATGAGAATTTTTATAAGAAACATGTCTCAGAATGTGAGAATTTTTCTATAAGAAAAATGTCTCATAATCTGAGACTTTTTTCTATAAGAAAAATGTCTCAGAATCTAAGACTTTTTTCTATAAGAAAAAAGTCTCAGATTCTGAGACATTTTTCTTATAGAAAAAAGTCTCAGATTCTGAGACATTTTTCTTATAGAAAAAAGTCTCAGATTCTGAGACATTTTTCTTATAGAAAAAAGTCTCAGATTCTGAGACATTTTTCTTATAGAAAAAAGATTCTGAGACATTTTTCTTATAGAAAAAAGTCTCAGATTCTGAGACATGTTTCTTATAAAAATTCTCATATTATAAGACATTTTTCTTATAGAAAAAGTCTCAGATTCAGAGACATTTTTCTTATAGAAAAATTTTCAGATTCTGAGACATTTTTTCTTATAGAAAGAGTCTCTGATTCAGAGACATTTTTCTTATAGAAAAATTTTCAGATTCTAAGACATTTTTCGGAGAAATATTTTTTCCCACTGTTTATTGTGAAGTATAAAAAATATAGTTTAAAAACTAATTAATATTAAAGTGCTATTTTTCACCTTAAGGTTGTTAACAAAAACAAATTTTTTGATAAATTAAATACACATCGAAAATAATTTTTTGACAGTTTTTCAAAGACTTTCTCAAGTTACCGAAATTGTGTATTCATGTAGTGTAGTAGTAGTTTGTTTTGAAATACTTGTTCTTAGCAACATATTCTTAACAACACAATATAATGTTGCTGTTGCTGCTGTTATTTTTGCTGTCTGTGTTTTTGACTGTTGTTAACATAGCCTTGAATATGCAGCAGTTGCTCCAATTTGCTGTACGTTAAAAAAATTTCTTATCAGTGAAAGTACCATATCGTATTTAACTCAGAAAAAATAACATTAAAAATCAAATAAACTTAAACACGTCACCTATTCTATGACATGCAGGATATATGGGGTAATACACAATTAAAATAAACCATGACCGAAATTTAAATAATTTTTTAATTAATCTTAACCGAAATCAAAAGATTCGGGAAATTTTTAAGACGATTTTTTAAAATTTTCGATTCCAAAATTTAATTATTTTATCAGTAACTGAGAAACGCCGGGTATCCTCCACTCTATTGATAGAGCGTATATATAAGTTTGTCATTCTGTTTGTAACACCTCGAAATATTGGTCTAGGACCCCCTAAAGTATATATATTCATTATCCTCTATCGATTTTAAGACAATCTAGCGATGTCCGTCCGTCTGTCTGTCTGTTTGTCTGTCTGTTGAAAACACGCTAACTTTTGAAAGACTTTACGGAGGCTCCTGAAGTTTGGCACATACGTTGGGCATTTACCTGGTCAGGTTGGTATTGTAATCCAGCAAAATCGGTCCAGTGGTTCAAAAGTTATGAGCAAAAGACTGAATTTCGGCAAGGGTTTTGTCGTGAATTTACGACATAAAAAAACGCTAACATTCGAAAGGCAAATCTGAGGATGCCGAAGCTTAGCATATATTTTTTCCGTTCCTCTGGCCTAGTTCGTATTGAATTTCTGCCCAATCGGTCTAGTGGTTCAAAAGTTATTAGCAAAACCATGAATTTCAGATTAGCTTCACGTTAAATTCACGTTAAACATGTTTTTAAAACAATGGTAAGTCACAAAAATATTTTAAAACGTATTTTTGTCACTCAAAAATATTTTTACACTAAAAAAAATACACTCAAAAAAAATTTTACACTCAAAAAAAATTTTACACTCAAAAAAAAATTAGTAAATTTTGTTTTTAAAAAAAAATTTGTTTAAATAAAAAGTTTTTTTACACAAAATAAAATATTTCTAATCAAAAATGTTATTTTTTTTACGTTAGAAAATTTACTTTCATTTAAAAAGGGCATTGTGGAGGGTATTTATAGATTCGGCCAAGGCGAATTTAACTTTTCTACTTGTTTAAACTGTTTTGGTAAAAAAATATTGACAGCGCCTAATGAAATTTTATGTGGAAAATATTTGTAGAACATTTTAATCCTTGAAATGGACATTTTATTAGACTTCTTAGATTAATTTTTGAAAAAGAACTAAAATAACCCCTTAAAATGGCAGTTGGAGGGTTAATATGTTCCAAGAAAAGAACCGTCATACAATATTATTGAAGACTTCCAATCATAGTTTTAACCTCAGATGTGTTAAATACATAGTTCTTTTGGGGGTTTTCAAACGACTTTTGATAAAAAATACTTTTTCTCGTTGCACAGTGGTATTTGTGCTAAATAATTTAATATTTTTATACCCTCCACTTAGTGATAGCGGGTATATATAAGTTTGTCATTCCGTTTGTAACTCATCGAAATATCGGTCTGGGACCCCATAAAGTATATATATTCATCATAGCTGTATTATTGATTTTTTTTATTTGGATTTTTTGGAAAAAAATAAAATACTTTGATATTTTAGTTGGCTATCAAAAAATAAAATGTTTTGTTATTTTATTTATTTTGGTTTGAATAAAATAAAATTTTATTTTATTCAAATTCATAAAAATGAAATAATATTTCTTTCCAAAAAAATCAAATAATTTTTTCTGATTGCTTATTCAAACAAACAAAATAGAATTTTTCAAAATAATCAACAAAAATTTGTGATTTTTTTTGGTTATTCACAAAAATTCAAATGAATAACGTATTATTTAAACAAAAAAAAAGAAATATTCTTGAAAATTTTGTTTTTGAAAAATAATTTTTTTTTTATTTATTTTGAATTTTATTATACAGTAAAACACACAATTATTCTTACAAACCCCTATTGTTTTACTTATTTAAGGTTTTCTTTACTAAAACATTAATTAGATTATTTTTAATATTTTCCCAAATTGACTTTTACTGATTAAAAAATGTTCTTAAAACATTTTCTTATGGAAAATACTCCAGTTGATTAGACTTTTCGATATTTTTCTTAAACAATAAAAAGTCGTGAAAGGATGTATAATTACTTAAATACCCTTAATTGTAAAGGTTTATTTTGCAAAACATTGAGATTTTTAAGGGTTTTTGCTTTGGTGACATTTTTAAGAAAATATTCTTTAGTATTAACTGTGAAATGTTTCTACTACACAAAAATTATTTTAATCGAAAAAAATTTCATTCTTTATACAATTGAACATTTTTGCAATAGAAAATGCATTATTCTATTTTTAAAATTTAAATGCATATTTGCTTATAATATTTTTTTATTTTTGCCTACTTTTGAGGTAAAACTGATGTTGTACTGATGATGTAATTTATTGTGATTCTCTAGCACATAACGATCTATCCGTCTATCCCTCATTTTACGGATTAACTGCCCGAGTAAAAATAATTTAATATGATCTTATATACTTTTATATAGTCATATTATTTCATATATGATCATGTATGACACTATGTATTGCGAGATAAATTTATATAATAAATTTTGATGTGCGATTATTTTAAGATATCGCCATTCATAACTATATGTATGTTGTAACATCTGGTCCCATGTATAATTCCAAATTTCTAAGTGTTATATATTAAATTTTATATGCCTCCATTATTTTTTAATTTTTCTAAGTTTTTTCCAAGCACATGTTTTTATCGCGAACATTTTTAAAGTGTTTTATATAAAATTTTATATGACACCATATTTTTTTATTTTTCTGAGTTTTTTCCAAGCATAACTTTTTGATCACGAAAATTTTCTAAGTGTTTTATATAAAATTTTATATGACTCCATTTTTTAAATTTTTCTAAGTTTTTCTCAAGGAAATTTTTTTTATCGCAAATATTTTCTGTTTTATATAAAATTTTATATAACTCCATTTTTTCAAATTTTTCTAAGTTTTTTCCAAAGACAAATTTTTTTGAAAATATTTTCTAAGTGTTTTATATAAAATTTAACACGACTCCATTTTTTGAAATTTTTCTAAGTTTTTTTCAAAGAACAACTTATTTTTATTATTTTAATTTTTCAACTTTTTATTTAAAACTAAAAAAAAAACATCCGATTTATAAAATTGTATAAATTTTAATATAATTGGATATAATTTTACATCATTGGATTAGACCAAAACTCGTATCAAAGTCGATATAAAGTTATATAAACTGATATTATTAGATATTATTCGATCAAATCTTATGAAACCATTTTTCGTATAAGATTATATCAAAATATACACGAACCCATATTAAATTATATATTGTGTCATATCAATTTTTTTACTCGGGTGTTATATTTTTTAAGCGAGATACATTGAATTCTACCAAAAGGGAAAAAATATTCTACGAATTAGTGCATGAAATTTCACTGGGGAAGTATCATATTGAAAATAATTAAAATAATAAGTTATAATATATCAAAAATGTTTCAAATTTACTTTATAACTATATCACATAGGCCAGGTAAAATTTGTGACTTTGACCAACCAAGTAAAACACGGGTGGTTGGAAACAGTTTTTGCCTAAAAGTGCGAATACTATATTTTCTTTTTTGAATACGTATTTGGAATGTCTAAGAATAATATAGGAACAAAAACCAAAACATCGATCGAGCACTTTTTTCAAAAATCGCGGTTGAATTGCAAAAGATTATTATATTCGAATTTTCTCGAAAACTAGAGATATCAAAAAAACAAATATTATTTGGAATTATGCATTTATATAAAGTATTCAAAAAAATTTACATTGCAGTATTCAAACGGTCAAAAAATAAACATAATTATTTTGAATGTATTTTATATGGTATGGAATTGGGCACATTTTTAAGCGCGAAAAACACAAAAACGAAACAAGCTACAGCATTTTAGATGACAGATTTGGATTCTACAGGTCCATATTATATAAAATCCACTCTTAGTTTTTGACATTAACGCAATAATGTCTAACAGTGGTGCTACAAAAACGCTTATAAATAACATTTTTTAAATTTCTATTCCGAATATCTCGAAAACAAGAAGCTATAGAGAAATTGCATATTTTTCAGTCAGTTTTTACGGATTTTTAAAGTTATTTATATAAGTAGTCTTTTTTTTAAATAAAGTTTCATTAGTTTCAAACGTATTTTCTGTTGAATTTACTGACATAATATTTTGAGTGTATGTAATAAATAAACATTTCGGTATTTATCATTATTATCAGATATCATTCCATTTCGCAAATCGCATGTTTTTAAATTTGGTTATATGACCGCTAAATTTTATCATAAAATTTCATTTTCTAGTCCCCTGGATTCAACTGCAGGACGTTGAAGTTCTTCTGCCATAGAAATATTTCATTTGCTTCTGCCTTTTTTCAAATTTTTAAATATGATCCGATTTGGCCCATTTCCGTACTTAACCAGCCTCAGACCATAAGATATATTTCTGCCAAATTTTCGCAGTCTAGCTCTTATATTTTGGATTGTATCATGTCTTCCACAGACGAACGGACGGACATCTGCAGAATGTGTAACAATCGATCACTAATAAATAATATATATTTTATGGTTTGTTAGATAGATATTTCGATGCTTACACACGGAATGACAAAGTGAGTATACTCCTTAAACCAACCTATGAAAGTCGCCAATTTTTACAGATTTTTATACTTTTCTTTAAAAAAAAAAGTTTTGTTAAGTAAATATTTGCATAAGTTTATAGCTCTGCATTTGGAATTTCCTAAATCACAACTTAACTTTTCTGAATTCAAATGGACTTTTTATAAATTACAATTTATAAGAACCTGATATTAAAACAAAACTGTTTTGTAAGAATAATTTTTTGTTAAACTGTACAAAATAAATAAAATTGTTTTTTTTTTTTCAAACACAAAGTTTTCAAGAATATTTATTTTTTGTTGTTTGAATAATACGTTATTTATTTGAATTTTTGTGAATAACCAAAAAAAATCACAAATTTTTGTTGATTATTTTGAAAAATTATATTTTGTTTGTTTGAATAAAAAAAATCAGAAAAAATTATTCGATTTTTCGTTATTCAAATAAAATCAAAATAAATATTATTCATTTTCAAATATTTAAATAATCTGTTATTTGATTATTTTTGAAAAAATATTGTTATTTATTCATTTCGTTATTTCAATCATAGCATACAGCTATGATATTCATGATGCCCGATCGATTTTAAGACATTCTAGCGATGTCCGTCTGTCCGTCTGTCCGTCTGTCCGTCTGTCCGTCTGTCCGTCTGTCTGTGGAAAATGCTCTCGCGGACAAAATATTGCACAGAGATGACTGAAACTTAAAACATATATTGGAAGTTCTCCCGAGAAGTTTGGTATTGCATTTGAGCGATATCGGTTTAGCGGTTCAAAAGTTATGAACGAAAATGTAAGCACACCTCAAAAATTTCAGTACATTCAACATAACCTAAAAATATAAAATGCTCTAATTCGGCTTCTGGTTGACATATGTGAACATAATTGAACACCAAATGGTATTTAAACAAGTACGAACATATTTTTTGACAAAAAAAGAAAAAAATCGCGGATTTTTTTTTTTTTTACCAAAATTTTTTTTCGCGGAAATTTTTTTTAATTTTTTTTTTTTTTCAAAAGTAATTTCCTTTTAAATAAAGTTTTTTGCAATAATCTTTTTGAAATTGTGGAGGGTATCACTACATTCGGCAAGGCCGAATTTAACTTTTTTACTTGTTTTTTTTTGTCATCTTAAAAAAAATCTTAAAATCTCTTTTCAAAACTGATAATTTTGTGTTGAATGGAATACCCCATATTTAATAATGTCATACTTGTAGTTAGTTTTATTTCATTTTTCTGTTTTGATTAGAAAAAATATCAAATTTTTTTATTATTTCTGTTTTGTTTTGGCAGTAGTTTTTTACCGTTTGTTAAATGTTGACGTTGTGATTTCCATACAGTATTTAGCAAAAAATAAACAGACAAAATTAAATTTTGTAAAAAACAAAAAAATATTAAAAGAAATATCAAAAAGTGTGGAGTAGAAAAAAAAAACATGTGTCGGATTTGAAGACCAAAAAAAAAAACTTAATTGAGTTATTTTTATGTAAATTTTTCGTTAAACACGAATTCATTGTATAAAAAACATTTTGTTCCGTTTTAAAATTTTCAAGTTCAAATGTCAACATTAATCATGTTGATTTAAAAATAAAACATATGTTTGTTTTCAAAACATATGCAGGCAAAAACAGCTGTGTGTAAGTGTTAAATGCAAGTCTGCAAATCTTTTAAGTTAAAGAGGGGGTCTTTCTTACTTGTATGCAGTAAATATTAACGTATTTTAGATTATTTATACAAACATATATGAGTCATTTTAGCGTATTTTAAAATATGAGCGGTATAATAATTTGTGTTTAACAGCAACATCATAAATACAGTAGTTTTATTTTTAAAAATAAATAGAAAAATTTGAATATTTACACTTACAAAAAAAAATTATCACTCAAAAATTGTTTCAAAATTTAAGAAATTTTCATTACGAAAGATTTTAACTTTAACTAAAAATGTCTTCGATTCTAAAAAAAAAATCCTTAGAAAATTCTCAGAATCTGAGAAATTTTTCCATCTCAAAATCTGAGAATTTTGTTATACAAAAATAAAAATTCAGAATCTGAGAATTCTTCTATGCGAAAAATGTCTCAGAATCTGAGAATTTTTCTATAAAAAAAAAAGTTTCAGAATCTGAAAATTTTTCTATACGAAAATATGTCTCAGAATCTGAGATATTATCAAAATCTGAAAATTTTTCTATGCGGAAAACTATCTCAAATTCTCAGAATTTTTTTATGTGGAAAATGTCTCAGAATCTGAGAATTTTTCTATACCGAAAACTGTCTCAGAATCTGAGAATTTTTTTAAATGGAAAAATATCTCAAAATCTGAGAATTTTTCTATATGGACAAATGTCTAAAAATCTGACATGAGAATTTTTTTATGTGGAAAATGTCTTAAAATCTGCCAATTTTTCTAAACGAATAAATATCTTAAAATCTGAGAATTCTTCTACATGGAAAAATATCTTAAAGTCAAAGAATTTTTCTATACTGAAAAACGTCTAGATTCAGAGAATTTTTCTATACCGAAATATGTCTCAGAATCTTAGAATTTTTCTATATCGAAAAATGTCTCAGAATATGGAAATTTTTCTATATGGAAAAATGTTTTAGAATCTGAACATTTTATTATACGGTGAAATGTCTGAACATTCCCGTATGGAAAAACCTTTAAGAATCTTTTTAAACAGAAAATGTCTCAGAATCTGAGACATTTTTCAGAAGCTGACTCTGAGTCTGAAAATTTCTATGCCCAAAGATATCTCAGAATCTAAACATTTTCATACAGAAAAATGTCTCAGAATCTGAAAATTTTTCTATACGAAAAAAATGTGTCAGGGTCTGAACATTTTTCTGTACGCAAAACGGAATATGTCTTAGAATCTACAAAATGCATTAAATGCATTAAAAATGCATTAAAACCTGAGAAATTTTCTGAATGTGAAATGTCTCAAAGTCTGTTAAATGTTCTATACAAAAATGGATAAGAATCTTTGAAATTTTCGATACGACAAATGTCTCTAAATCTGAAAAATTTTGTATAAGAAAGTTGTCTCAGAATCTGAGAATTTTCTATGCGGAAAAATTTCTCAAAATCTGAGAATTTTTCTATATGGAAAAATGGCTCAGAATCATAAAATTTTTCTGTACGGAAAAATGTCTCAGAATCTGGGAATTTTTCTATACGGAAAAATGTCTAAGAATTTTTTTATACGGAAAAATGTCTCAAAATTCTGACGCATTTTTAGAATCTGAAAGTTTTCATTGGGGGCAAAATGTTTAGAATCTGAGAAAAATATCGCATAATTAGAGAATTTTTATTTACGGAAAAATATTTCAGAATATCAGAATTTTTCTTTGTCTTAGAATCTGTTGTTTTTTTTAATAAACCTGTAATTATTTCTATACACTCAAAATAATACGTTAGTAGATTTACTAATTTTTTTTTGCTAATGCTAGTTAGCTAACCTTTAGCAAATTTTTAGTAGAGATAAGCATGTTAGCAAAAATATCTTGTAAACTTCATACTGAAGCTAATTTTTTTTGCTAAATTTAAAATTGAGTTGACCAAATTTTTTTTTTAAGAAAACTTAAAATCGCGCTATCTCGGAAACTAAGCCAGATAGAGCAAAATGGAGGCCATTTTTGGTTCTCGGGCTCGCTGGTCCTCTTCACATATGTGGACCCTTAGCATTCCCGAAAATTTTAAATGCTTATATCTCGGTAAATATTGCCGACACAACAAAATGTCCAATAGCATTTTTGTAGCTCTCAACACGGAGAACAAGACCACAAAATATTCAAAAGCTCTCCGAATAATATTTTTGAAGTTATCGAGTTCTTTAATTCTCAAAACCCCAATGGTCCCCTAAAATCATTTGTCTCAAAAACTAAGCAAGGTAGAGCGAAACGGACACAAATTTTGGATCAAAAACTATGACCATTGTTAAGGAACCCAACTAGGTCTAGGCCCATCGGGGTCTGGACCTATCGGGTCCAAACCCAATGGGGTCCTCAAATGTATGAAATAAGTTATAATAAAAAAAATAAAAACGTTTTTGCAAATTTTCTTGTAAAGCTTTTTTTGCTAACATTACAGTTTTTTTTTTAGTGTATGTGAAAAAATCTGAGAATGTTACGAAAAAATGTCTTAGAATCTGACGCAGAATCTGAAAATTTTTTCGATACAGAAAAATGTTGTATAATCTTAGAATTTTTTGAACATTTTTGTCTTCAAAAGAATTTTTTCCCTTTATCTGATTTTGACCATTTCCGAACTTAAAGGGCATCTTCAGTCGGCAGCCAGCGGTCAAAGTTTAAAAAAATTACGTATTTCGACTAAAATTCATGTCCGATTTTCATTTACCAGATCCGACTCAAAACTTAGGAAAATTTGGGAATCCAAAAAAAAAGAATTTGGTCCACAAATGCTGATGTTTAAACTTAAAAAAATGTTATCCAAATTGGTCCCAAAAGTTGGAAAATGATGAGTTTGATATTTAAAACTATTAAAACAAATAAAAAACGCGATTTTGGTCCAAAAATGCTGAACAGTGATTTTGGTCTGCAAATGTTGATCAACATTTTTAACATATTACGTAACATACTTTAAATTTTCCAATTTTTAAGATCAATTTGGTTAAAAAATAATCTGTGGACCAAAATCGCTATTTTAGATTTTTTTAGAATATTTTTCCCATAAAGTACGCAAAAAATGTTAATGTTCGAGACGGATTTGGTTAAAAATTTCGAACATGAATTTTGATCGAAAAACGTGATATTTTCAAACTTTTACCGCTGGTTGCCGACTGAAGATGCCCTTGCAAAATTTTTTTATAAATTTTCCCACAATAACTATTCCGTGGCCATCGTTCTGCAGGTATTACGACACAAAATTCAAAAGTTTAGATTAGTCGTGTCAAACTTCGGGTGTCTAGCCTTTTTTTTTGTTTTGTCCTGCAGTATGATTTCCACAGCCGGACGGAAGAACATACCTAGACTGTCTTAGAATCTATCATGGACCAATTAAACTGTGAAAACCGATTTTGTATCTTAAATCGTACAAAAAAAATTGGTATTCCATTAGTAGACCAAAACCCCTGAGTGGTTTTGAAAACTTAAATAGAGTTTTTTTAATTTGTTTAAAGGTATTTCGGAATAAGTCAAAAGAAAATTATTAAATCTACTTTTGACCTAAATAATATTTGCACATGTCTGCAGTAAAATTTGATGGCGGTTCTTTTCTAAGAAAAAAATTAACCCTCCATCTCCTATTTTAAGGGTAATTTAAAATTTTTTTTTTCAAATATCATCGTGAAACACTACTAAAACGTGCGTTTAAAATGTTCTACAAAAATCAAATTTCACTAGGGGATGTCAAAGATCGGTTGATGGCGGTAATGTATATCGCACGATTTTTTTTGCCTTTATAAGTCCTAGTAAAATTTGTTGAAGAACATGTTTGTAGAGCATTTTAACCCTTTAAACGCATGTGCTTTTTTGAAAATATTTAGAAAACATAAATTAATAAATTTTTATGACTTATTCCTAACGTCTGTGAGAAAAAAAACTAAAAACTTAAAAAGAGTCAAGCTATATTTTCAAAACCCTTGGGGGTTTTGTTCTGCTAATAGTATATTTTCATTTATTTTTGGTTCCATTCAAGATACACTCGGTGGCCATAAATTTGTTACACAGTGTAATATATATTCTTTATGGGGTCGTAAACCCTTATTTCAATACGCACGGAACTTCAAAGTCGATCGGTATACTTGAAAGTAGGTTAGAACCAATATTTCGGGTAGTTAAAAATATTATCAAAATGGACAAATTCGCTTGTCACAACAAAATCTGTTGTCTCTTAAAATTAAGAAAAAAGTTTCATTATCTGAGGGTTTTTCTATGAAAACACGTTAAATTGAATACCCCAATAAAAAATTCTTAATATCACGATTTTGTTTTTAACGGAATTTAAATAACTTAAATAATATCATTGTCGCGATTATTGAAATTTTTTTTTTCAAATTTTCATTTATTTATATTTTATCCATATAATATTTATTTGATTACCATCTATTCATAGCATGCATCAATTTAAACAAACGAAAAAAATATCTTTTACCTTAATGGAATTTCATATATAAAAATAATTTTAGTTAAACACGTATTCATATCTCATTTTTTTTATTTTATCTTTTTTTGAAAGCGGAAATTATTTGTAAAATGGGTTTTTCGTGTTTGGGTGTCTTCTTTGCAAAAATAAAAGAAAAAAAGCAAACAAGTCATATCAGAAAATTCACACACAGCGCAGTTAACAACAATGAGGACAACAATATAAAGTAAAGTTATTGTTAAAATAATTTTAAATATTTTTTTACTTATATGAATTCCAATTCAAATGAAAAAAATTGTGTAAAAAATTATAAAAAAATTTTATGAAAAAAAAAAATTACTCGAATTTTACCAAACAATAAATATCAATCATTTTGTTAAATAAAATACAAATACACAATAAGTTAAAATTGTTTATAACGACTTGGTCGAATCCATAAATACACTCTTCAATGTCCAAAACAGTTTGAATACAAATGAATTTGAGTTCCAGAACCTTTTTTTACACTCCAAAAAAAAAAAAAAACCTTGTAAAATTACAAGAAAAACTTGTAACTTTTTTTTTGTTTGCTACCTCCTATTTGACAAAAAATCCTAGTAATTTTACAAGATTTTTACTAATAATTTTGTAATTTTTCAAGGTTTTTACCAATAAAATTGTTAATTTACAAATTTTTTAACACAATAAAATTTAATTATCGTAATTAACCTAGATTTTTTGCTACCTCCTATTTTACAAGAATTCCTAGTAATTTTACAAGCTTTTTACCAATAATTTTATAATTTTACAATCTTTTTACAAATAAAATTGTAAACTTACAGTTTTTTGGCGAAATTAAAATGACAAGGAATTCTCGTGAATTTACTAGATTTTTTTGGAAAATTATCTTGGAAATTTGAAAAATTACAAAAAAAATTGTAAAATTACAAAAAAAAATGTAAAATTGCAAAAAAAAATGTAAATTTCGATTTGTTAAAAAACAAGGTTATTGTAATAGTTTAGTAGTAGTTCAACTGTGATATAATTAGGATTAAAGTTAAAAAACTGTGATATTTAATTAAATTGTGATTTATTTTTAATTATTTTTAAACAATTTCGTGTTTTATGTTGTGTAAAACGTGTGTGTTTTTTATTATCAAATGTAAATTTACGAAAAGATTAAATATTTAATAAATCTAAAATCCCAGAAGAAGTTGGAAAATCCCAACGAAACGTAGGATGAAATAATGAATAAATAGTCTTTTATTTATATTTGAATGACCTTGAAAGCCTGCTTTGATTAATTCTAAAAAAAAATAATAATATATTAAAGAAAAAAGGTCGATTAATAAATAACAAGGTTAGGTTAGGTTAGGGGTGGCGGAGCTCAAAATTTTTAACTCCTCGCATAGACCGGCTGGTCCATAGCAATACCACATGTTCCTTCAACGACGTGGATAAAACGCGTAAGTCCATGTTGCAAACAATTTAACGCGCATAAGGTCCATAACTGCGATTTCCTCCAGATTCTCGAGTTCAGCTTTGCCTAAAATTTGTTTGCGATGCCTGGCCAATGCGGGGCATTTGCACAGGATATGTTCAACTGTTTCATCCGTATTCGGTTCATCACGTCTTCTACAATTGGAATCAGAGATGAGTCCAATTGTTCTTGCGTGGAAAGCAATTAGGCAGTGTCCCGTGACCACTCCCGTGAGTAAACGACATTCTCTTCTGTTGAGAGAAAGTAGGTAGCGAGTTCTTTTGAGGTCGTAACGCGGCCAGATTATTCTGGTAATTCTGCTTGTACTTAACTCTCGCCATTTCCTGTTCGCCATGGAAATACACTGACAATCACTTCTCTAAAAAACAAGGAAAACTGTTAAATATTGGTAAAATGGTATTACGAGAATTTTCCTACACTCAAAAAAAAAACTGTAATGTTAGCAAAAAAAGCTTGTAAACCTACAAGAAAATTTGCTGATTTTGAACCCACAATTTTTTTGGTAAAGCAGCAAAAATGTTTTGCCAAAAATTAGTTAACTGAATTTTTTTTTTTTCAACTTACAAGGGAAGTATCCCTGGTGTCACCCTTCGATCTTCATGAAATTTGGATATGTTGTTAAGAACGAAAATTAATTCGACACGTATTTTTTTTTAGCGGCCCAAACTCATTTTTAGGATTTGTATGGGGGAAATTGACCTTTTTCAGTTTTTTACGATTTACACCTATTTAAACAAAATTAATATAGGCATGTGTGGTATCAGATTAAAGGTATTAAAAATACCTATCTTGTGGTGCTAACAACAGGCCAAAGAACTTAATATTTTTCGAATTATTAACAAAAATGTCCTAAAATTTTGGTATTTTACTCAATATGACGAAAAGTTGTGCATGTTTGGACAAGTTCTTAGCACAATTAGATTTGTTTTCCAAAGACCTTTCATTTGGTATGCAACATGACTAGGTTTCTTTGCATAATTAAGGAGATAAACGAAAAAAAAAAATGAAAAATGGCCTTGTCTTCCCCCTCCTTTTTACCCCAAATGTGAATTTGGGCCGCTAAAAAAAATACGTGTCACTTTATTTTTTCTGATCTACAAAATAAAACCAATTCCATAAAGATCCGCGGGTGACACTAGGGAGACTTCCCTTGTTAGTTCATACACATTTGAGGACCCCATTGGGTTCGGACCCGATAGGTCTAGACCCCGATGGGCCTAGACCTAGTTGGGTTCCTTAAAAATCGTCATTCCTTAAAAACCGATCCTAAATTTGTGTCCGTTTCGCTCTACCTTGCTTAGTTTTTGAGATACGTAATTTTAGGGGACCACCGGGGTTTTGAGAATTACAAAACTCGATAACATCAAAAATATTACTCGGAGAGCTTTTTTTACGGTTTTGTTCTACGTGTTGAGAGCTACAAAAATGCTTTTTGACTTTTTGTTGTGTCGGCAATATTTACCGAGATATGAACGTTTTAAAATTTTCGGTAATGCTAACTTTTTTGGATCCAAAGTTAGGACCCATTAGGGTCCACACATGTGAAAAGGACCCGAGAACCAAAAATGGCCTCCATTTTGCTCCATCTTACTTAGTTTCCGAGATAGCGCCATTTTAAGTTTTCTGAAAATGAAAAATAATTTACCATTTATTTTTGCTAATATTAGCAAAAAAGCTTGTAAAAATTTAGTCAACTCAGTTTTAAATTTAGCAAAAAAAAATTAGTTCAAAATTTGTTTAAAATTTGTTTAAAATTGCTAATGCGCTAAATGAAGTTTACAAGATATTTTTGCTAACATGCTAATCTCAACTAAAAATTTGCTAAAAGTTAGCTAACCAGCATTAGCAAAAAAAAATTATTTAATCTACTAATGTATTATTTTGAGTGTAGTAATTTGAGGGTACATTTTTTTGAGTGCTATTTCTTTTAATTTTAATTTATTTATTTTTAAATTCTGATAATTTTTTTTCCAAAAAATTAAAAATTGTTTTAGTCGACCTTGAAAATATTATTTTATGAGTTTATTCTAGCTCGAGGTCATTATTTCCTTTACTCATTAAAACTATGATATTCTCATAGAATAATTTTCAAGAAAATTATTGTTCTGTTTTAAATTTGTTTATGTTGGTAATTTTTATTTTTTAATTAAAATTTATCAGAATTTAAAACGTTTTTTATACAGACATGATTATATACACTTAAGGAAATCCCAGTCCAAAATTTCAATGTGTTACAAACGGAATGACAAACTTATATATACCCTCTGCCAGTAAGTGTAGGGTATTAATAATGAAAATTGAATTACTGATGTTAAAGTAATTTTGGTGACACAAGGCTAAAAAAAAACAGATAACGAGGCAAAACAAAATAAAAATTGTTAACAGCTTTCTGTTAGTTAGAAAAACATTTGCAAAAAACAGATGTATAAAAAAAATATAAAAATTTATTAATAATATTTATTTTTATCATTTAATAGTTACGTATGCTTTAAAAGAACAAAAGCTGTTTAGATAATAAATATTTAAACAAAAAACGAAACTATACAGGGTGGCGTAAAAATAGTTTTTTTTTTTTTAAATTTTAAATAGTACAATTTTAAGATACATATACAAATTTATTTTAATATATTCGTACAGATTTATGGACCCAATTGGGTGCAGAAACAATTGGTTTTGGGACCAGACCAGTTAGTTTGGTTCATTAAGGATCGCCATAGATTTTGATCCAATTTTTTTCCATTTCGCTCTACCCTGCTTTGTTTTTGAGATACGTGATTTTAGGGACCCAATAGGGTCTTGAGAATCTTAAGAACTGGATAACTTAAAAACTGCTTTCGGTGTGTTTTAAGTGTTAAGAGCCAGAAAAATCCATTTGGACTTTTTTTTGTGTCGGAAATATTTACTGACAATGAGATATGAGATATTCGGGAATGTTTTTAGATTCCAAATTAGGACTCATTGGGAAGAGAACCAGCGATACTATGGCATTTCAAAGAAACAAAAATTACCTCCAATTTTAAACAAAAACAGAATTTCTGCATTTTTACTCAAATGCATGTAACTTTTGAAATTTTCAACTGATTTTTTCGAAATTCCTCTTATTTTCTTCGTAAAAAGTCAGACTTGACATGTGAGCAGAGAAATGAGTTTTAATTTTTGGTTTTTTTTTTTTTTTTCTATGTAAAATTTACAACATAAATTATTTTTTTCCGAATTTTGGCAAAATTGAAGCAAAATTGTCAATATAACGATAATCAGATTGAAAAATTTTCTATTCAAAATTTATAAAGCATTTAATCGCCTATAACTTAAAATCAAAAACAAATAAAATCCACTGATTTGATCCAGAGGTATTTTTATTTTAGTTGAACCGCTTTTTTAAAAAGCTTAAAGTTATGTTAAAAGTTATTTTTCTTCACAGCGCTGTGACACTGCCACTGACGCAACCTCCATGTGTTTTTTCAATGTCATTTTCAATGTATTTATTTGTTTTTTGACTCACCCTGTTTTTAAAGTGTGCTTAAAAGTATATTTACAATATTTTTTTTCTTGCGGAACTTGTTTGCAGATAAATAAATCATACATTTTAATAAAAACAAGTGAGAGTGTTAAATTCGTCTGTACCGAATCTTTTATACCCTTTTGAGGTGGGAGGGAAGGTCAATGAATGGCTTTGGGGGTCACATTCCAAATGCAGGACTTTGAAGTTCTTCTGACATTAAAATGTTGCATTTGTTTAATTAAAATACAAAAAAACTGGCGGGAAAAATTTGGATTTTTATTCCCTCCACTCTAGTGATAGAGGGTATGTATGTATAAGTTTGTCATTCCGTTTGTAACACCTCGAAATATTGGTCTAGGACCCCCTAAAGTATATATATTCATGATCCTCGATCGATTTTAAGACGATCTAGCGATGTCCGTCCATCCTTCTGTCTGTTGAAAACACGCTAACTATTGAAAGACTTTACGGAGGCTCCTGAAGTTTGGCATGTATATTGGGCATTTACCTGGTCAGGTTGGTATTGCAATCCAGCGAAATCGGTTCAGTGGTTCATAAGGTATAAGCAAAAGAGGGTTCTTCGCGAATTTACGAGATAAAAGACACGGTAACCTTCGAACGGCAAGTCTGAGGGTGCTGAAGTGTGGCATATATGTATTAGAGGTGTCCTTAAAAACGAAAATCACCTTTTTATACCTGGTAGTGTCCTATATCAGCGGTTACCAACCTATGGTACGCGTATTCGTTTTAGATTAGCTTTTCAATTCTGGTTTCGCATCTGGCTTCCAAAGTTTTATATAACGTCAGGTTTTTAAGGAAGTTGAGGTCAAAGTTCACAAAAAATGTATTTTTATGCAATTAAGAGAGCTTTTTGTGCGATATTTTTAGATGATATTTTGAGATCTGACAACTTGTTTTCGATTAACCTATCGATGATGTCAGGTTTTTGAGAAAATTTATGTCAAAGTTCTCAAAAAACGTGTTTTTGGGCATTTTTGAGACCAGTTGTGCTAGAGTGGAAATTTTGGCACCATTTTGTTAAGCTAAAAATGCTCTTTTATTGTATATACGAGGGTGTTTCATTCGAAAAGTCACGGAATTATTGATCTGCCCTCATACTAAAAAAAACATTAAAAAAAATTAATAACATTATATTTCCGCCCCCTGTGATGGGTTTTTGGAACTTTTTTAAGAGTTCAAAAAACGTCCGTTGTTTTAATTTTTGGTGTGGAATCTCCTAGTGAAATCAGATTTGCAATATTTTCAGCCGTTTTTGCTCTGCAGAAAAATCAGCACAAAATTCGTGTTTTTAGATGCATTTCATCTCCCCTAAACCCTTCAAAAAAATTATAATACCCGCATAGTAAAAATTTAAAAATTAACTCAAATATTTATATGTGATGTTTTTTTAACGAAATCGAAAAAATTGTTAGGGGGTACGCGGCTGATAAAATTTTAAATTTGTGGTACGCGAGCCCAAAAGGTTGGTAACCGCTGTCCTATATTGTTCTTTAGTATCTAAAAATGAGTGAGCCAAAATTTGGGGACAATCGGCTAAAAATAACTCGTGCCGAAAATGGATTGAAGCTTTGAGACATTCTTATAAGAACGAAAAACTCGTTTTTTCTAGTTTTTGGAAAAACATTGGTATTTGATATTTTTTGTTAAATTTTTTGTGAAATAATATGAAAATGGTACTAAATTACCTTTTCAAAACGACTAATAAAATTAAAATCGGATGAAAAATAAGCATTTTACGCATACATGCCCCAGACCATTGTATGGTTTTTAGAGCCAGAATTTCAAAATTTTCAAAATTTTTAGGCAAAAATATAGTAAAAATTTAATTTTACTTTATGATCAAATTGAAAACATGTTTAAGATTAAAAATAGCAGATATGGTAGTCAAGCTTTTTTTTTATTTGGCGCGGGTAGTGATAAAATTTCCGCGGATTCCAAATAAAATGCGTTTTTCTACAATAATTAAGCAAATTTTTGAAAATTTGTGCTCTATTGTGCGGATCGAAGTGTAAAACGTAAATTCTGTAACTTTTGAGAAATCGGATATATGCAGATATTTTGTATTATAGAAATGTATAACGTCTCAAATTTGTCATTTCACCTCGACGAAAAGGGGTTAAAGATGCCCGAATTCTCAAAAAATTTACAGAATTTATGTATTTCACTTCGTATAATACAATACAGAAAATTGTTTCCCATATTTGCTAAATTATTTTAGAAAAACTCATTTTCTTTGGAATCCGCGGAAATTATATCACTACCCACGCCAAATGAAAAAAAGTTAGACTACCATATCTGTTAGTTTTTATCTATAACATGTATTTAATATAATTATAAAGTAAAATTTAATTTTTTTTATTTTTTTGCCTAAAAATTTTCAAATTTTGGCTTTAAAAACCATGCAATGGCCTGGGGCATGTATGCGTAGAATGCTTATTTTTCATCCGATTTGAATTTCTTTAAGCTTTTTGAAAAGGTAATTTATTACCATTTTCATATTACTTAACAAAAAAATTAACAAAAAAAAGCATATACCAATATTTTTCAAAAAACTAAAAAAAAACGTGTTTTTTCATCAGATAAGAGTGTCCCAAAACTTCAATCCATTTTCGGCACGAGTTATTTTTATCCGATTATCTCCAAATTTTGGCTCACTCATTTTTAGATACAAAACTACAATTTAGGACCCTACCACGTATTAAAAAGTGATTTTGAAAAATTACCTTAGTCGTTAGGACACCTTTAATATGTATGTGACATATGTATCTGAGGGTGCTGAAGTGTGGCATATGTATTTGTTCTTCTGGTCCAATTCGTTTTAAATTTCAGCCAAATTGGTCTAGTGTTTCAATAGTTATAAGCAAAACGCTGAATTTCAGATTGGTTCCACCTTAAATTCACGTGTTGAAAACCCATTAAACATGTTTTAAAAACATTGGTAAGTCACAAAAATATTTTACAACGCATTTTTGTCACTTAAATATTTTTGCACGAAAAAAATACACTCAAAAAAAATTTTACACTCAAAAAAAAAATTTAGTAAATTATTTTTTTTTTCAAAAATTACTCAAAAAAAAAGTTTTTTTACACAAAATAAAATATTTCTAATCAAAAATGTTCCTTTTTTCACGTTAGAAAAATGTTTTATCACTTAAAAAGGGGATTATGGAGGGTATTCATAGATTCGGCCAAGTCGAATTTAACTTTTCTACTTGTTTTTCTTTCAACTCGTGAATTCAAAGAAAAACCAATTCGAAATACACGTTTTTGTTCATAACTTCTGAACCATATGATCAATTTTGCTGAAATTCAATACCAACCTGATCAGGAAAATAACAAATATATATGTCAAGTTTAAGAAGCATTTAAGTTGTTTTTCGAAAGTTATCTTGTTTTTAACAGACTGGCGGACATTACTAAATCGTCTTAAAATTTATATAAAAATTAAAGTTGTTATTATTCGACCTTTCCAATTTTTAACTTCGAGCTCGAGCCCAATTTTTTCTTGTAAATAAACAAAGAAAAAACTGGCCTCGAACTTGAAGAATTTTTATTTATTATATAAAAATTACTAAACAAAATATTCAAACATTCGAAGTTATTTTAAATCATTTTTATTTTTCCAAATGTTTTGCAAAATAATACCGATTAGTTTTATAATCATTTCCCACCATCTAAACAAATCTAAATTTAAAATTTCAAACATTTTATTTAAATTATTTAACATTATGTCAAACTAAACCACAATTAAAATTAAAATGTCAAATAAAATAAGATTTCAAATATATAATGGACATTTTTATGGATTTCAAATTAAAAATCTAATTCTCACCATTAATTTTATATCAATTTTAATTTTAAACAAAACAAAATAACAGCACCATCATGATAAAATCAAAAATATATTAAGTTTTTAAAATGTCAATACAATACCAACACAAACACACACATAGACAGACACCGGAAGGAAACAAATCTAAACAACTAAAGTTAATTAAACTCTAACTATATTGGATGAAAATTTCTATAGAAAATCAAACCAAACAGCCAAGCCAGCAAGCAACTACAGAATACGTAAAACAATAGCAGAAAGAAACACTGAAACTTACAGTTACGGACAAATTTTGTTTATAAATTAATTTATTGGGGTTGATGTGTTTTCTATTAGATTAATGATTAAATTAAGTAGTTTCTAGTTTGTTAGTTTGACAAATTAAATATGTATGCTATGTTGTGTTGACTTGTGTTATTGACATGACAAATCAATACCAATATTAAGAAATTAAGTTAAGAATTGGAAATTTAGTTAGAATTGGAAATTTTAATGAACTCTATCGATGGTCAAACCAATTGACAACACATAACTCATTATACCCTACATCACTGTGTGGTACTGGGTATAATGAGTTTGGGCTTATGTTTGTAACAACCCAAAATATTGGTGCTTAATTCAGGGACGTCGTAAGGTATGGGAGATAAAACACCTCAATTCAACCGAGGAGTTGACCGCACCCCCTCCAAATTTAATGAAATTAAGTACTGGGGTTTACTTTAACAAAAAAGAGATTTTGCCAATTTTTTAGGCTTCTGGTCATTCCAGTATTTGAGATATGCGTTCTTGAAAATTGACAAAATCGTATATATTTGACAAAAGTGTTCAGACATAAATAAAGATATCTCGAAAAGTAATAACAATACAGGTCTCAGTCAGATTGCAAATAATAGCTAATGAGGCAGCCTTTAAAATGCTAGTCCACAAGATTTTTTTAGAAAAGGGTCAAAGGTCATTGGTTTAAACCTTAATTTTTGGAGAGCTTTATCTCAAAAAACAATATTTTTAAAATTTTGGAAAAAATATATGTTGTTAAGAATCACCTATCCTACTTAAGTTTAAATTTTCAGGATGGAGACTTCATTGGAACTTTTTATGTTAATAGAAACATTGTGACAGGAAAGAAAAAGCGGTGTAATTTCCGTAAGAAAAAAAAAATATTTTTTTTGTCTCTGAGATTCTGGTACCAAAGTTCACTTTTCTGAATGTTTTTGACGTGCTGAGTCCAAATATGACCTTTGAACTGGCCTATCGCTATTACTTTTCAAGATATATGCACCTAAATGTTCAAAAAAACACAACAATAGCATTTTAGCAATTTTCACACATTTATGTGCAGATATCTCGAAAACTAATAGCGATAGGCCAGTTCAAAGGTCATATATGGACTCAGCACGTCAAAAACATTCAGAAAAGTGAACTTTGTGGTACCAGAATCTCAGAGACAAAAAAAATATTTTTTTTTTCTTACGGAAATTACACCGCTTTTTCTTTCCTGTCACTATGTTTCTATTAATATAAAAAGTTCCAATAAAGTCTCTATCCTGAAAATTTGAAGTTAAGTAGTACGGGTAACCCTTAATAACATATATTTTTTCCAAAATTTTAAAAATATCGTTTTTTGAGATATAGCTCTCCAAAAATTAAGGTTAAAACCAATGACCTTTGACCTTTTTCTAAAAAAATCTTGGGGAATGCCGTTTTAAAGGCTATTATTTGCAACCTGACTGAGACCTGTATTGTTATTACTTTTCGAGTTATCTTTATTTATCTCAGAACACTTTTGTCAAATATATACGATTTTTGCCAATTTTCAAGACCCCACATCGCGGGAAGAAAAACTATCAGAAGTCCAAAATTTTGGCACTATGATTTTTTTTGTAAGAGCCCAACTATATTCCAAATTTCATCAAATTCGAAAGGGGTGAGGTCGAAAATGCTACTTTTTTCGGTTGAATTGAGGTGTTTTATTTAACTCATGGCGGAAATTTGGGCACAGAAAAATTTGGAGACCGGCTGAAAATTAAAAATTCGCAAGCCATACCATTTTTGTTTGTTTTGTATAAGAAAATCGTTTCAGAAACCACAACATTTTCTATAAGAAAATGTCTCAGAGTTTCAGACTTATTCTATACAAAAAAAAATTTACAATCTGAAACCTTCTCTATACGGAAATGTCTCAGAATCTAAAACTTTTTCTATAAGAAAAATGTATTAGAATCTAAGACCATCTCAGTATAAACAAGTGAGAAAATTAAAGTCGGTCAAGACCGACCATATAATACCCTACACCAGAGTTTTCCGGAAAATGGGTCCCACGTTCAAACATGGACTGATTAGATCTATATTTTGTCATATCTTTAATAAGTGTAAAAAACTCTCACAAATCAAATTTGAGTGATATAGGCTTCTTTTTGTTGACAATAAACCGCTTTAACTGAATATCGGGCGAAATTTTCACATGGGGTCTAAGTCCAAAAATGGTCCGATGATAATCAGATTTGATAAGGTTATTAAAGTATGCGTTTAACATACACAAACAGAATTTTAATTAAATATTTTCTATTTTCATGAAATTTGAGAGACTTATGTGAAAATCGGGAAGGTGGTTTGTATGGGGCTACATAAAGAGCTGGTCCGATTTCTTTAAAATTTGGAATGGTGATTTGTGTAGATGAAACATGATTACGTGCCAAATTTCAAAAAGATACCTATATAATGCGGCTATTAGAGTCATTTGAGCCAAAACTAAAGAGAACCTTTGTATGGGGGCTAGGTCTAAATATGGACCGATTTTTTTTCCAATTTCAATACGCTTCGTCCTTGGACAAAAAGAGGCTTAAGGACGGACGGACAGACGGACGGACGGATATAGCTAAATCGACTCAAAAAGTGATTCTGAGTCGATCGGTATACTTAAAATTGGGTCTAGGACCAATATTTCGGGTAGTTACAAACATCAGCACAAACTCATTATACCCTGTACCACAATGTGGTGTAGGGTATAAAAATGTTTCTATTCGAATTTTTCTATTCGAAAAATGTCTCAGAATCTGAGAAATGTCTTAAAATATCGAAAAATTTCTCAGAATCTGAGAATTTTTTCGTATTTAAAAATTCTCAGATTCTGAGAAATTTTTCGATATTTTGAGACATTTCTCAGATTCTGAGACATTTTTCGAATCTGAGAATTTTTGTATACGAAAAATGTCTTAGAATCTGAGAATTTTTCTATATGAAAAATGTCTCAGAATCTGAAAATTTTTCTTTACAAAAAATGTCTCAGAATCTGAAATGTCTCAGAATCTGAAATGTCTCAGAATATGAAAAATGTGTCAGAATCTGAGAATTTTTCTATACGAAAAATATCTCAAAATCTGAGAATTTTTCTATACGAAAAATATCTCAAAATCTGAGAATTTTTCTTTACGGAAAACGTCTCAGTACACAGAAAATAATATCGTATATTTTATTTTAATTAAAATTTTAATTGTTTTTTAATTTAATATTAATTAAACTTTTAATTAATATAATTAATTGTTTAATTAAATTTTTAACTTTATTTTAATTAATATTTTAATTGTTTTCAAATTTAATATTAATTAAGTATTTAATTTATATAATTAAATGTTTAATTAAATTTCTAGCTTTACTTATTTTTTTGTTTTGTTTTCCGTGTGTGTGCGAGTGTGTGTTTTTCTCTTGCATTGTTTTACATACAAAAAAAATACATAAGTCTGAAAAGTTTGTTGAAAGTTTTTTTTTTATTTTTCGCATAGGTTTTTGAATTCTCATTTTGTTTATAGTTTTATGTGTATGTATATGAAAGGTTTATAATCAACTTTATAAAATCATCTCACTGACTATGTCTTTATGGCATAAATAAATTTGGTAAAGTTTGAAGAAATATTTTTTTTAAACTATTTTCTTCAAGAAGAATGTTTTTACAAATTATTTATTTTTTTAATATAATTTTTTTAATTAATTTTTTTAATTTATACAATTAAAATTTTAATTATTTTTTTTTTAAATTTTAATTAAATTTTTTAATTTATAGTATTAAATTTTTAATTAAATAAATATCCATTTATTTTTAATTAACGACATACAAATATTTTTAATTTATTTGCGCATTTTAGTGATTGGTCCGGATTTAATTAATTTTTTAATTAAATCTACGAATTTTTTAATTAAATATTTTTTTTATTTTTTTCTGTGTATCTGAGAATTTTTCTTTATGATAAATGTCTTAGAATCTGAAAATTTTTTTATACGAAAAATGTCTCCGGAGCTGAGAATTTTTCTATACGAAGTGTCTCAAAATCTCAGAGTTTTTTTATACGAAAAATGTTTTAGAATCTGAGAATTTTTCTATCATAAAAATGTCTCAGAATATGAGATTTTTTTCTATACGAAAAATGTCTCAGAGTCTGAGAATTTTTCTATACGAAAAGGTTTCAGATTCTGAGAATTTTCCTATTCGAAAGTTTTTCGATACGAAAAATGTTTTAGAATCTGAGAATTCTTCTATTTGAAGAATGTCTCAGAATCTGAGAATTTTTTAATAAGAAAAATGGGTCAGTGAAATTTTTTTTATACGAAAAATGTTTGAAATTGTCCGATTTGTCCTGAAATTTTCCTAGGGAGAAAAATAAGATTTACCTGTTTTTTCCTTTCAAAGCCCAAACTGGATATTTTTTTTCTTTTTTGACGATTTTTCACATTTCTTCAAAAGAAACTATGAATATTTTGTAGAGATCGAAAAGTTTTTTAAAGACCTATCCAATGGAGTATCGGCTGTGTCCAAATTCGTTAAGCTCTTATTTCCAAAAATATAAAAACTTTGGGGTAGTTTATATGGGGAGGTACATCCGTACGACCGCTAAAATCATATATAATAATCTCTACTAAAATTAAGCTGAACGGTATTTTTTCGTTTGGCGAAATTCCTGCTATTTCGGCTTTTATTCGGATTTCCGCGAAATACCACTTTTCTCATAAGGTGGCAGCACTTTTCATAGCCTCCACTCTAGTGATAGAGGGTACATATCAGTTTGTCATTCCGTTTGTAACACCTCGAAATATTGGTCTAGGACCCCATAAAGTATTTTAAGACGATCTACCGATTTTAAGACGATCTAGCGATGTCCGTCCGTCTGTCTTTTGAAAGCATGCTAACTTTTGAAAGACTTAACGAAGGCTCCTGGTTTTTGGCATATATGTTGGGAATTTACCTGGTCAGGTTGGTAGTGCAATCCAGCGAAATCGTTCCAGTGTTTCAAAAGTTAAGAGCAAAAGACTGAATTTCGGCAAGAGTTTTTCGTGTATTTACGAGATAAAAAACACGCTAACTTTCGAAAGGCAATCCTGAGGATATTGAAGCTTGGAACATATATTTGTTGTTCACAAAAATATTTTACAACGTATTTTTATCACTCAAAAATATTTTTACATCCAAAAAAAAAATACACTCGAAAAAAATTTTACATTAAAAAAAATTTAACACTCAAAAAAAATTTAGTAAATTATTTTTTTTTTAATTACTTAAAAAAAAAGTTTTTTACACACAATAAAATAATTCTAATCAAAAATGTTATTTTTTTCACGTTAGAAAATTAACTATCACTTAAAAAGGGCATTGTGTAGGGTATTCATACACACAAAAAAACCTCGTAATCCCATTTTACCAATATTTTACAGTTTTCCTTGTTTTTTAACAAACAAATTTGGATCGAAATTTTCATTTTTTTTTGTAATTTTACAAATTTCCAAGATAATTTTACAAAAAAATCTAGCAAATTTAATGAGAATTCCTTGTAATTTTTATTGCGCCAAAAAAACTGTAAATTTACAATTTTATTGGTAAAAGCTTGTAAAATTACAAAATTATTGGTAAAAAGCTTATAAAATTACTAGGAATTCTCGTAAAATAGGAGGTAGCAAAAATCTAGTAAAGTTACGAATCCTCCATGTAAATTTTATCGTGTCAAAAAATTTGTAAATTTAGAATTTTATTGGTTAAAATCTTATAAAATTACACAATTATTGGTAACAAGCTTGTAAAATTACTATGAATTCTTGTAAAATAGGAGGTAGCAAACAAAAAAAAGTTACAACTTTTTCTTGTTATTTTACAAGGTTTTTTTTAGTGTGGGGTCTCCAACGGTATTTCGATTCGTTAAACACGGAATAAAAAATTGAGTATATACGAATTTTTATTCGTATTTTATTTTTAACCGGAATCTTCAAATTTCAAATTGGACGTAAAAAGATATCGTGGTAGACCAGCTAGATCCTCAAACAAAAATCGAGTTTTTGCAAAACTGTTTTTTTTTTAATTTTTAATACAACTTTATTCGTATGAACTATAATTAATTCCAGTCTCAAAATCAATGTTCCTTCATACATGTTTAATCTATAATTACCATAATTAACAACATTTTTAAAGCATATTGATGGATACGTATTAGGGTGGTGCATATTCCAACAAAAATAAAGATTTTTCGCGAACAAAAAAATTTTTTTGCGAAAAAATTCACGGTATTATGGTTTGTTGTGTTAGTTTAACAGACTTTGATGGTTTTAAATTTAAAAATTATCGCAAAATTTTAAAAATATCGTTTTTATTGTACTAAAGCATCAAAATTCTAAATCGCGAATACGAGCGCTAACTTCGAAAAACGGCTAGCACCATTGAATTCAGCGTACCCGAATTTACTTTACCATACACAGAAAAAAAGTTTCCAATCGAATTTATCAGTTGTATCAACTCAAAATTTAGTTGCTGCTACTATATTTGGCTTTGACAACCAAATTTTTTAGTTGCCCCAATTCAAAGACAGTTATGACCGCCGAAAGTCAGTTGTGACTACCGATATTCAACTGTGACGACCTATATACAAAAGTTCCAACCAGATTTTTTGTTGCAATAACTGACTTTCAGTTGGAAATCGTTAAATTCGTTTTCTGTGTGCAGTAGGGTGCCCAGCTTGTTAAAAAAAAGTGTCAAATTCGAGCAAAGTGTAGTTGATCTGGGCACTTTGCTGGAATACGCACCACCCTAATACGTATGTATGTACTTGTTAATGTGATTTAAATTTAATAAATTTTTGTTTTTAAATTTACACAAAATAACATTAAGCTCTTTTGAACTTTTGAAATTTATGGTAAAATTATCTGTGTATGATAAAAATACATTCATGAAATATTTTTATATTTTATATATTTTTTTTTTATTTTTGTGTATGTTTTATAATTAAATAAATTTTAAATTGGTGGTATTTATCTGTCTTTTTGTGTTGCTATTTTCATGTGATTGTTTGCAGTCGTACATCAATGTTGGCTATTAAATGCATATTTCAGCAACTGGTTTTACGTCTTTTTTTCTGTTGTTGTTCTTGCTGCTGCTGCTGATGTTGCTCGTTTTTCTGTCAATGGTATACAAATTATTCAATACCAACCAAACCAATATTGCCATATGAATGTAAAAGTTGTGATAACACACATCAAACAATATTAAACACACATACACATAGAAATAGATACATATATTGGACACTGTAAATGTTTGTTGGCACAAATGTTGTTGTCGCACTTAATATATCACCACATAAACCAAACCAGCAACAACAACAAAAATAACAAATACCAAACAAAAAAAAATAACATTTAGAAACACATACAGTGAGCGTCAAAAAAAAGTGTACAGGTCTAAAATAGATGTAATTCGTTAACGAAAAAGTTGACAATAAAAGCCCTTATTATTATCAATCGACTATCATTTAAAAACATGCTATAAAGGAAATTTTCAATGCTTTAATTTAAGCTTGATAGCGTTCAGATTAAGCAAATATTAAATGAGATACAAGGGTCGAGCTGAAAAATGAAATTTTCTGTAGACATTTTTTAGAAAAATTTTAAAAAACATTTTTAAGTTGATTTTTTTTAAGTCCAAACATTAAAAATTTAA
Source organism: Pegoplata infirma (assembly GCA_963921195.1). NCBI lineage: Eukaryota > Metazoa > Arthropoda > Insecta > Diptera > Anthomyiidae > Pegoplata > Pegoplata infirma. Next base: position 40,730,856 of record OY992537.1, read on the forward strand.
AAAATAGTACAATGGTTTAAATTCAGTCATCAGCTCATTTTTCCAATGACCCAAACAAAAACCAAAATTTTTTTAATGCAGTAAAAAAATATGCATTTTTTTGACCTCCAATTCTTTTGACTACCAGTTTTTTGAAAACAAAGAAAATTTTTAATTATTTTCATATCTCTTTACTCTTAGTGTAGATGTACTTAAATTAGTAAACAATGAAATCTTTTCTTTGTTTACAAAAAATTGGTGGTCAAAAGAGTTGGAGGTCAAAAAAATGCATATTTTTTTACTGCATTTAAAAAATTTTGATTTTTGTTTGGGTCATTAGAAAAATGAGTTAATAACTGAATTTAAACCATTGTACTATTTTTTAAATTTTTAATGTTTGAACTTGAAAAAAATCAACTAAAAAATATTTTTTTAAATTTTTCTAAAAAATGTCTACAGAAAATTTAATTTTTCAGCTCGACCCTTGTATCTCATTTAATATTTGCTTAATCTGGACGCTATCAAGCTTAAATTAAAGCTTGGAAAATTTCCTTTATAGCATGTTTTTAAATGATAGTCGATTGATAATAATAAGGGCTTTTATTGTCAACTTTTTCGTTAAGGAATTACATCTATTTTAGACCTGCACACTTTCTTTTGACGCTCACAGTATGCCGGTAAAAAAATCAGTGTTGCCACTTTATATGTAATTACATGTTTCACGTGAAATTTTCAGCTGTGAAATGGATGTGTAAATTTATGTTTCTATATATATCCCAAAAGTTATGGAAATTGTTTTAAATAAAAGTGCTATTTCGGTACTTTTTATCAAAAAGTACTATTTTGGTACTTTTTATCAAGAAGTTCTATATTGGTACTTTTTATCAAAAAGTACTATTTTTGTACTTTTTTTTATAAAAACCTACTATTTTTGGTACTTTTTATCAAAAAGTACTATTTTTGGTACTTTTTATCGAAAATTACCATTATGGTACTTTTTATCGAAAAGTACTATTTTGGTACTTTTTATCAAGAAGTACTATTTTGGTACTTGTTATCAAAAAGTACTATTTTTGTACTTTTTATCAAAAACTAAATTTGAGTTTCTGTATATATCCCAAAAATTATGGAAATTTATTTAAGTAAAAGTGCTATTTTGGTACTTTTTATCAAAAAGTACTATTTCTGTACTTTTTATCAAGAAGTTATATCTTGATACTTTTTATCAAAAAGTACAATTTTTGTACTTTTTTTATCAAAAACTACTATTTTTTGAACTTTTTATCAAAAAGTACTATTTTTGGTGCTTTTTATCAAAAAGTTCTATTTTGGTACTTTTTATCGAAAAGTACTATTTTGGTACTTTTTATCAAAAAGTACCATTTTGGTACTTTTTATCACAAAGTAATGTTTTGGTACTTTTTATCGAAAAGTATTATTTTGGTACATTTTTAAAAAAGTACTTTAAAAAAAATCAAAAATAGTACATTTTTAAAAAAAGTACCAAAATAGTAATTTTTCATAAAAAGTAGCAACATATAAAAGTACAAAAATTAGTGTTTATAAAAAACCGACATTTTGGAAAACCGGTTTCTCGGTTAACCGAAAACCAGCTTTTTCGGTTAACCGGTTTTCTCGGTTAAACCGGAATAAAAAAACCGGTTAACCGGTTTTTTTCTTTAACTGAAAAAACCAAAAAATACTTGAAAATAGCTTATTTTTATTAAATAATAAAGCGAATAGAGCTTAAGTTAACATATTTGTTTCTTTCAGCAAGGTTTACAACTATTACGCTATAAAAAAGCGATATTTAAATAATGTACTTTAATTGACCATATTCACTAGAACTTCAATTTAATTTGTATTGGTTTTATTTAGAAAAATACATTTATTCGTTATAAGTAAATTGCAGTTCCGAATTTTATTTTATTTTTATTTTCTTTTATTGATATGTTCCCCATTAACAGGGATTTTAGTATCTGGTTAACAGTCACTTATTAAGTTTTTCATGAAATGTTCAAAAAAATGCTTACAACGGTGAGTATTTCAAATTTTTATCAGTTTCAGAATAAAATTCTTATTTAGAAAATTGTTTCTTGAAGACAAAAAATATTTTCTCGCGGATTTTTAATGTGTTTTCAACGAAATTTTGAAAATATCACAAAAAAATTAGTGTAAACCCTTAATATTTGCGAAAATATTCCGTTTTAAATGTATTCAAAAAACCGGTTAACCGACAGAAAAAAAACGGTTTTCGGTGCACCGGAAATCTTCAATTCCGGTTAATCGGTTTGCAAAAAAACCGAAATTTTAGGAAAAAACCGGTTTTTCGGTTAACCGGTTAACCGGTTTATAAACACTAACAAAAATGTAACTTTTTTATATAATTTTTGTTATTTCTTTTAAAAAAACTAATATTTTGCTAAAATGTACATTTTATAAAAAAACAGACTTTTAACAAAAAAGTACCATTTTGATACTTTATATAAAAAAGTTTTTTTAATAATAACTACTATTTTAGTTTTTTTATAAAAAATACTACATATATTGTCACTTTAACAAAAATATTTATAAAAAGTACTTTTTTGGTACTTTTCGGGGAAAAGTACTATTTATTTTAGTATTTTATATTAAAAAGTTCTTTTTTGAGACGTTTTCTTAAATAAAAAGAATATTTTCTATAATTTTCTGTAAAAAGATAAAATTTACTTTTCTTAAAAAAAAAAACTACCAAAATAGTACTTTGTTAAAAAAAGTACCAAAATAGTCCTTTTTAATAAAATATAATATTACTCTTTAATAGAAAAACAATATTTAAAAAAAACACAACAAAATAATGCTTTAAAATAAAAAAAAGTACCAAAATAGTTCTTTTTAATCAAAAAAGTACCAAAATAGTTCTTTTTAATAAAAAAAAGTACCAAAATAGTACTTTCTGAAAAAATACCAATACTCAATATTTCCAAAAATTTTCCTATGTTGAAAACATTTTTAATGAATTGTACTATTTTGGTACTTTTTATCAAAAAGTACCGTTTTATTACTTTTTATCAATAAGTACTTTTTTTAAAAAGTTCAAAAATAGTAGTTTTATAAAAGAAGTACCATAAAAGTAAATTTTCATAAACAGTAGCAAAATAGTACTTTTGGTACTCATAAAAGTACCAAAATGTAACTTTTTCATATGATTTTTGTTATTTCTTTTAAAAGTACCATTTTGATTTTTTTACTCCTTTACATTACTATTTTTGGGCGATTTCTTAAATAAAATGATTATTTACTATTATATACTGTAAAAAGGTAAAATTTACTTGTCATAAAAAAACTACCAAAATAGTAGTTTTTAATAAAAGTACTTTTTTATATCAAATAGTATTTTCTTTTAATAAAAGTTCGTTTTTTATAAAAAGTACTTTTTTAAAAAGAAGTACCAAAAAATTATATAAAAATGAGTTAGGTACTTTTTATTTAAAGTACTGTTTTTAATTTTTATAAATTAAAAATAACTGTTTTGGGACTTTCTTGAAAAAGGAGTACTTATTTAAGTATTTTTCTTTTAAGTAATATTTTGGTATTTTTTTTTTTCTGAAAATGTACTATGTATTTGGTATTTTCTTTTTAAAAAAGTATTACTTTGTTACTTTCAACTGAATGCAGGTACTGCTTTTGGTACTTTTTATAAAAATAAGTACTCTTTTATGACATTGTTTTATGTAATGGAAAAATATATTGGTACTTTTTATAAAAATGATTTTGACTACATCCATGTGTTATTTCAAATTTCTTTAGTGGCAACACTGTATAAAATACAAATTTAAAATTTTTATATGCTTTTAGCCATATGTAAATTTGTGATTGTGAGTCTGAGTGTCTATGTGTAATTGTACACTTTTTTTTTGTCTGCTAATACATACTTGATGATTCACAACAAATTGCACAGGCACTCATACTCTGAAATAGACGAAGAATAACTGTTAAATGGCATTTATTTCTAGTCCCCCAACCCCCCAAAAAAACACACACATATTCCACATATAAACAGCAACAACATGTTTGGCAACATTAAATTTTTAAATTTATTTTTTTGTTTTATGTTGCTGTTGCCTTTTACTGCATGTACATATTTTTAGCATTTGTTGGCTTTTAATCCTACAAATAGCCATGAACATGAATTTTTTAAAAAACCCCAGCAAAAGACTTTTAAAGTTAGACATCAAATACTCTCTCTGAAAAACTCACATACACTTATACAAACACATTTAAGCATATTTACACTCATACATAGATTAAACAAAAATATTTTTAGTTACATACACCCAAAAATAATGGTTAGTAAAATACTTGACATATCGGTAATTTACTAAAGCAATGTTATGATTAAAAAACTGTGATTTTGCAGAAATAGCATTTTTTAAATTAAAAAAAAAAATTGTTTAAAGAATACACAATTTTTATCTAACAATAAGTAATTTTTATAAAAAAAAATGTTTTTTTGAGTGTAATTATTTTTCAGTGTTAAAAAAATTTTGAGTGACAACTTTGTTAAATATTTAAAAAGAAAGGCCCAACAAAAATTTGGGACCCAATTTTCTTAAAAATAGTTAATAATTTTACACAATTTAGTAAAATTTAACTAAAGTTGGGAAATTTTCTTAACTGTAAGGAAAGAAATTAGGTTTATACATGGCTTAATAGTTTATAGTTTTCCTTTAATACATAGAAGAATTTCTTACCACTAAAGAAATTTTCCTTAAATATATGAAAATAATCTTTACTTTTAAGACATATTTCTCTTCTTCAGTTTTAGGACATAATTACCTAAACATTTTTTCATCATAATTATATTCTCTGAATTAAGAAAGTTTTTTTGTCAGGTTTAATAAATGTTTTTTTTTAATAAAATAAAATAGTAAAAAAACTACCAAAACAGTACTTTTACAAAAATACTTTCTAATAAAAAAAGTACCAGAATGTTACTTTTCAATAAAAAAAGTACCAGAATATAACTTTTCAATAAAAGAGTACCACAATAGTACTTTTTAATAAAAAAAAATTATCATTATAGTACTTTTTACATAAAGTTAAAAAAAAATACCAAAATAATACATTTTTATAAAAAGTACCAAAATAGTACTTTTTATAAAAAGTTGCAAAATAGGACTTTTTTACAAAAAGTACTAAAATAGTAAATTTTTATAAAGAGTACCAAATCAGTACTTTTTACAAAAAGTACAAAAATAGCACTTTTTAAACAATTTTGTAATAATTCCTTAAAAAAGTACTATTTAAAAAAAACACACACATTTTTTTAAGTAAATTTTATTAAAAAGTATTTTTTTTAATACTACTCTTTTAAAAAAGTACTTTTGATACCTTATTTAATTTTATTTTGGAATTTTTAAAAAATATTATATTGGCACACATTATAGATATTTTTTTTTTAAGTGTATGCATATATTATTATAATTCCAAAATAGTACTTTTAATTAAAATTCCTTTTTTTTAGTACTTTTTAATAAATAAACATACAAAAATAGTACTTTTTAATAAAAAAAATATCATTATAGTACTTTTTACATAAAGCACAAAAAAAAAATAATATTTTTTATAAAAAAAAAAAACAAAAATATTACATTTTGATGAAAAGTACTAAAATAGTACTTTTTTAAAAAAAGTTCCAAAGTAGTACTTTTTCACCAAAAATACTATAAAACATAGTACATTTTTATAAAGAGTACCAAATCAGTACTTTTAACAAAAAGTACAAAAAACAATTAAACAATTTTTAAATAATTCCTTAAAAAAGTACTATTTAAAAAAAAAAAAAAAAATTAAGTAAATTTTATTAAAAAGTAATTTTTTTTTAAAAATACTAATCTTTTAAAAAAGTACTTTTTGTAAAAAACATACATTTTGATACTTTATTTAAAAATGTACCTTTATTAAAAAGAACTATTTTGGAATTTTTAAAAAATACTATATTGGCACACATTATAGATATTTTTTAAGTGTTTAGCATATATTATTAAAAGTCCAAAATAGTACTTTTTACAAAAAATACTTTCAAATAAAAAAGTACCAGAATATTACTTTTCAATAAAAAAGAGTACCAAAATATTACATTTAAATAAAAAATAATAAATTTTGTATGAAAAGTACCAAAATAGTACTTTTTATAAAAAGTTGCAAAATAGTACCTTTTCACAAAAAGTACTAAAATAGTAGATGTTTATAAAGAGTACCAAATAAGTACTTTGCACAAAAAGTACAAAAATTACACTTTTTAAACAATTTTTTAATAATTCCTTAAAAAAGTACTATTTAAAAAACAAAAAAATTTTTTAAGTAAATTTTATTAAAAAGTATTTTTTTAAATACTACTCTTTTAAAAAGTACTTTTTGTAAAAAAGTGTATGCATATATTATTAAAATTCCAAAATAGTACTTTTAATTAAAATGCTTTTTTTTAGTACTTTTTAATAAAAAAACATACAAAAATAGTACTTTTTAATAAAAAATATCATTATAGTACTTTTTACATAAAGTACAAATAAAACAAGTAAAAAACTTAAATTCGGCCTTGCCGAATGTAGTGATACCCTCCACAATTTCAAAAATATTATTGCAAAAAACTTTATTTAAAAGGAAATTAATTTTGAAAAAAAAAATTTTTTTTGAAAAAAAAATTTCCGCGAAAAAAAAATTTGGTAAAAAAAATCCGCAATTTTTTTCTTTTTTTGTCAAAAAATATGTTTGTACTTGTTTAAATACCATTTGGTGTTCAATTATGTTCACATATGTCAACAAGAAGCTGAATTAAAGCATTTTGTATTTTTAGGTTATGTTGAATGTACTGAAATTTTTGAGGTGTGCTTACATTTTCATTCATAACTTTTGAACCGCTGAACCGATATCGCTCAAATGCAATACCAAACTTCTCGGGAGAACTTCCAATAAATATGTTAAGCTTCAGTCATCTCTGTGCAATATTTTGTCCGCGACAGCATTTTCCACAGACAGACAGACAGACAGACAGACAGACAGACAGACAGACAGACAGACAGACAGACAGACAGACAGACAGACAGACAGACAGACAGACAGACAGACAGACAGACAGACAGACAGACAGACAGACAGACAGACAGACAGACAGACGGACAGACGGACATCGCTAGAATGTCTTAAAATCGATCGGGCAATATATATACTTTATGGGGTCCCAGATCGATATTTCGATGAGTTACAAACGGAATGACAAACTTATATATACCCTCTATCACTAAGTGGTGGGTATAAAAATTTAATTTTTTATAAAAAAATACCAAAATAATAAATTTTTATAAAATGTACCAAAATAGTACTTTTTATAAAAAGTTGCAAAATAGTACATTTTCACAAAAAGTACTAAAATAGTACATTTTTATAAAGAGTACCAAATCAGTACTTTTAACAAAAAGTACAAAATAGCACTTTTTAAACAATTTTTTAATAATTCCTTAAAAAAGTACTATTTAAAAAAAAAAATTTAAGTAAATTTTATTAAAAAGTAATTTTTTTTTAAATACTACTCTTTTAAAAAAAGTACTTTTTGTAAAAAACGTACATTTGATACTTTATTTAAAAATGTACCTTTATTAAAAAGAACTATTTTGGAATTTTTAAAAATACTATATTGGCACACATTATAGATATTTTTTTAAATCTTTAGCATATATTATTAAAAGTTCACAATAGTACTTTTAATTAAAATTACTCTTTTTTGGTACTTAAAAAAAATAACATACAAAACTAGTACTTTTTGATAAAAAAATATCACTTTTACATAAAGTCCAAAAAAAAATTATATTTTTTATAAAAAAAAAATAACACATTTTTTAATACTTCCTAAAAAAAGTACTATTTTTTAAAAAAGTAATTTTTTTTAAGTAAATTTTTTTTAAAAGTACTACTCTTTTAAAAAAGTACTTATTGTAAAAAAGTACATTTTAATACTTTATTTAAAAAAGTACGTTTAATAAAAAGTACTATTTTGGACTTTTTATAAAAATAATTTATTGGCATAGATTTTTTTTAAGGCTATAGCATATTTTACTAAAAGTCAAAAACAGTACTTTTTATTAAAATTACTCTTTTATATAAAGTATCAAAATGGAACTTTTTAAAAAAAGTAACTTTTTAAAAAAATATTACTTTTTTAAAAGTAATAAAAAGTTAAATTTAAAAAATTTTTATAGAAAGTATCATATTGGTACGTATTATACAAATTTATTATTTTTGTACTTTTTATTAAAAAGTACTATTTTGGAACTTTTAAAAAAAAAAAAATATTATTTTAGTTTATTTTTTTAAGTAATATTTTTCATAACCTGAGGAAAATATTTTTTCAAAAAAAATTAAATTGTCAATATCTCGAAAACTAAGCCAAATAGAGCAAAATAGAGGATATGTTTGTTTCTTCACCTAAATGGGCCATTATTTTGAATCTTAAAATCTTGGAATTCCCAATAAATGCACATATGTATGTATCTCGGTAAATATTGCCTACACAACATAAATTTTAAAGTCATTTTTGACTTTAAAAGTTTTGTCTCTTAACACTTAGATAACGACTACCAAATACGGGAAAGCCTTTCCAGTACTAGTATTTTCTCTCCCCTCTGACCTGCTAAATGTGCGATTGGGTAGCTAAGAAAAAACGGGTAACTCTTATTTTTCTCCCCTCTTTTCTATATACAAGTTTTAGGAGAATCGGTGGGAGCCCTGTGAAAGACCTCCCTTGTTAGTACAACACACAAAAAAAAAAATTTCCAATGAACGACTTTCATAGTATTTATGAACAAATTCATACAATTTGTTAACTTTTTCATAAGACTTATAAACTTTTTCATAGTATTTATGAATAAATCATAATATATGAAATTTAAGAAATATTTAACATTTTTTATAAATACTATGAAAAAGTTAATAAATTGTATGAATTTGTTCATAAATACTATGAAAATCATTCATTGGAAAACAATTTTTTTTTTGTGAATGTACTCACTCAACATCTCAGTACATCCAATCATATTTTTAATCTCAGATAAGCATTTACTATAGTTTTTTTTACGTTTTCCATAAAAAAGATATTCCAACTAATTTTGCGAAACCCCTTGATAATTTTTTTATTTGATGGTCTTCTTTCATTTGACATTGGCACCATTGAAGGTCAAGGCGATTTCCCAAAATTTGTTGAACAGTGTTAGCAGAGTTTATCTGTAATTTAACAGAATTATTATTTTTAGTGTAATCACAATTACATCTCAAAAAAACAACAGATTGTTTTAGTGCAGTTTTTGTTGGTCAACATAAACTGTAGATATGTATTAGGGTGACTTTTCAATCCGAAAGGATCAAAATACTTTAACTTTGGAATTTTAATATGAATTATGAAAATCTGTGACAATTTGGAATACACTCAAAAAAAAAAAACTGTAATGTTAGCAAAAAAAGCTTGTAAACCTACAAGAAAATTTGCTGATTTTGAACCCACAATTTTTTTGCTAAAGTTAGCAAAAATGTTTTGCCAATAATTAGTTAACTAAATATTTTTTTTTTAACTTAGTTTATACACATCTGAGGACCCCATTGGGTTCGGACCCGATAGGTCTAGACCCCGATGGGCCTAGACCTAGTTGGGTTCCTTAAAAATCGTCATAGTTTTTGATCCAAAATTTGTGTCCGTTTCGCTCTACCTTGCTTAGTTTTTGAGATACGTGATTATAGGGGACCACTGGGGTCTTGAGAATTAAAAAACTCGATAACTTCAAAAATACTACTCGGAGAGCTTTGTTTAAAATTGCTAATGTGCTAAATGAAGTTTACAGGAATTTTTTGCTAACATGCTAATCTCAACTAAAATGTTGCTAAAAGTTAGCTAACTAGCATTAGCAAAAAAAAATTAGTAAATCTACTAACGTATTTTTTTTGAGTGTAGACGCATATCAAGTTTAAGTAAAAAATTAGTAAAAGTTAAGTAAAAGTATGGAAAAAAAAATTTTTAGCTAAAGTAAAAAAAAAACGAAGTTTTTCAAATTTGATTGCCACTTGTCTTAGAATTGTTAGATTTATCTCAATCTCTAAACCATTACTACAGCCACCCTATTATTACATACATTCACAGACTGAGTGTTGTTTGTAAATCAACAACAAATAGCAAGCAACAAAGTTTGTCTTTTACTATAAATTTGTAAAAACAAAAAAAAAAAAATGTTGGGGCTTACATTGGTCACATGCTTTTGTAGGTGTGTGTGACTTGGGGTTTTATAAAAACATCTTTGTATGTTTGTAGTAGTTTTGTAAACAGTTTTAAAGTTTAGTTGTTCAACTGTAATCGTGATGTGTATACCAATAAAACAACAACAGCAGCAGCAACAAACGACTAAAACTACCAACAAAATAGTTTAATCCAACAACAGCAGCACCAGCAACAGCAACAATATAAAATACCGACAAATCTTTTGTATTAAATGACCAAAACATTCATTCATTCTTTCAGCCATACAAATCTCCACTACATAATTTATGTGTAACCCAGCAAACATTTTTTTTGGTAACAAATTTAACGATTTAAGAATTCAAATATTTGGTGCAACATTTGAGCAGGAATCCAAACATAAATTTTTTTAAATTTTATAAATTTTTATAAATTTGTTTGCTGGGTTATTCTCCTGCTGTTGTTTCTATTACAATCTACCAACACACTAAAATTTTTTGGGTAAAAAATTTTCATCTTTTATTACTGGCATTGACATCTGTCAATATGTTAAGAGTAGATTGTCAGTAATAATTGCTGGGTGCTGTATCGTTGAAATACAAATTAGAATTTCATACCAAACTGGAGCTATATCTAAAACTTTTAAACGTTTTTATTATAAATGTGGTTTAAAGCATTGAAGAAGAAATCAAAATTAGCTATTTTTAAGAATTAATACGGGAATTTTAAAATAAACACATACTCCCACATAGAGCGTTTTTACTATAATGCGTGAACCGATTTTGCTTCTGCAAATTTCCCATGAAATGTAACATCAATACAAAGGTTCTTATGTACATACGGTTTTTGTATGTATATTGGTTGATGAGTTATATGCATTTTAGTGCAATACCAGTGTAATGGGTGTTCCCTTGTTTTTGCAAAATTCCCAGGCGTCACCTCCAACATCAAGGTTTTTATATATATACGGGTTTTGTATGTGTATTAGTTCGTGAGTTACATATATGCAATTTAATTTACTATATCTACAAATAAGTTGCACTGTGTTTGTAATGCGTGAACCGATTTGTTTTCTGCAAATTTCCCATGAAAGGTGATACCAATACCAAGCTTTTTATGTATATTCGGTCATTGTATGTGTATTGGTTAATGAGTTATTTGCATTTTAGTGCACATACCTAAAGTTTTGCTTATTTTATGTATTTGGGCCAATATTTTCAAGGTTATCCTAAGAGGATTAAATGGAGCAAACAATTCTGATATGGTACTTTTTCGATTTCCTAAAATAACGGTCTTTTAAATTTGAAATTTTGATTCTATGGAGATAAAAGAAAGAAATTTTTATAACTATTAAACTTAAAACCCTTACAAACATCCAAGAGAAGAACACATTTTGTAATTACAAGTTTTCAGGGCAAAAAGGGGTACCTAAACAATTGCACTACGAAGTGTGCAGGGAGTTCGCTAGTGCATAATAAATTTAACAACTTGGCGCTTCCCAATGAAAACCTATTTCACTTTCTATTTTAAAACACTTTCTTCAAAATCTTAAATTTGAATTGTTATTAATTACAATTAAGACTTATTATGGCTACATAGTGTATTTCATTCATAAATGAAAATTTATATACGATATTGTAAAATATTTGCAATTATTTTGCTTTATGTACAGAACTAATTTTCCACTTGGTTTGCTATTATTATAATAATTACCATATTTAACACATTACTGACCACACACACTATAGACCCAAAATATAACATACCAACAAATCGAATAACAACAGGCTAGATAAATGTATAATTAATAAACAATTTCCACGCAAACACCCTACACAACTTTTTTTTTTTTTATTTGTACGAATATTGTCTAGCGATTTCATTCAATTTTTTTTCTTTGGCTTTAATAACTTATTTGAAAATATCCACGATTAAGCCTAAATTTATGATTTTAAAAATATTAACTAGGTAGCCTAAATGTATACTTTAAAAATATTAAGATTATATACTATTTAAATATATACTTTTAAATTCTGTTTTAAGTTTAAAATTATTAAAAAAATAGTTATTATTTGACCTAAACATTTTTATTTGGATAAAGATTTTTCTAGCTCAAGGTCGCATTTCTTTACAAATCATTACGAAGGTTAAGTAAAGAAATGTGACCTTGTGCCAGAGCAATATTTCTCAAAATATGTATATACATTTAAACCTAAATTTCTACACTGTAAAAAGCCTACGATTAAGCCTAAATTTGTAATAAATATAAATCCAAATTTATACTATTGTTTTTTTTAACAATTAAGTCTAAATGTATGCTTTAAAATATTTACTACTAGCGAACCCCGTGCACACTTCGTAATGCATTTATTCTTTTTATACCCTCCAACCACAGTATGGGGGTATACTCACTTTGTCACTCCGTGAGAAACACATCGGAATATCGGTCGGGGACCCCACAAAGTACATATAATATTAATCTATGATAGAATCTAAGACATTCTAGCGTCTTTAGAAATAACGATGCAGTCGAAACCAAAAGATCTAGACCCCTGAAATTGGGCAAGAATATCTTCTATGTTACTGCTAGGTTAAGTTCGAAGATGGGCAAAATCGGGCCAGGGGGAAAAAGTTCCCCATTGAAGAACTAAAACGACCCCTGAAAAATACGATATTTTTACGAATTTTTTTAGTTTTTGCTGTTAAATTTTGATATTCTAGGGTTTTTAGTTCACTAGTTACAAAAAAGTAACATTGTTCCCCTTTTACCTCTTTTTGTCCCTTTGGAGTACAAATTTAAAGTTTACAGCCCAAAAAATTTCGTTTGGAAAAATTAAAAAAAAAAACTTTTCTTAAAGCGTTTTAAATGAATTTCTTAAATCTTAAACAAATTTAAAAACAAGTGAAAGTGTTAAATTCGGCTATGTCGAATCTTTTATACCCTCAAAATATGAATAAATTTGATAGACATATTGACATACTGTGTGAAATCGCTGACTTTTTCACATAATTTTTCAAAATGTCCCCAATGACATGTCAGCAGTTGGTTAGCAGTGTCCACCAGTATCGGTGGCCGCCAACAGACCAACTGCTGACACTTCATTGAGGACATTTTGAAAAATTGTATGAAGATGTCAGAAATATTATTCAGGGAGAGTCAGCAGTATGTCAGGGGTGATTTTTTTTTACCGACTGTTTTGATGACATCTGTCATCAATTGTTTCTTCAATTTTTATAACAAGTTTCATCATATTAAATAAAAGATTCATCAATATGATAAAATATTTCATCAAAATTTATGACAGCAAGTGATGAAACCGTATCATCACACAAAAAATTATTGGCAAAAAATTTTCAATTAAATGTATTGATCAACAAAATTTAAATGAATCAATCAATGTTTTTATTAAAATTTTTGCTATTTTTTGTTACAAATTTTAACATACCAGATTTTTTTTCGCTTTAATTTATTTGAATAGATTAATTCAAAAATATACAAAATAATCGGGCTTTACTTTTTTTATTGTTGGCAACATATTGGAAAGCAAAAAAGATGATTTTTTGATAATTTTGTCGTAAGCTTACAATTCAGTTGTTAAATCAATTATTATTTTGATTGAGTTTAAACAAAAAATTGATCAAATTTTTGATCAAAATCGAAAAAATTTTTGATTGAAAAAAATTTCAATCAATCACCTACAATTTGATGATTTGATTAACAAGTTTTTTAATTGGACGAACTTCAATCAAAAAATTGATTGAATTCGCGTTTTTGTTGATTGAAACTCGTTTCAAATTTTTTCTGTGATTAATATGATGAAATATTTTTCTTTGAGTGTGGTATCATATTAATACACCTTTAGAACAAATGTCTTTCAAATACGTTCCACAAAAATTTTACTCTATTTTAATTTTTTTTTAATTTTTTTTTTTTAAATTTCATGTCTGAAAAAAATTTTGAGGACGAAAATTTATCAAAAAAAGAAAAATTAAGGCTTAGGGAGTGGAGATAGGGCAAAGGTATGTTTTAAAAAAGTGTTGTAGGGTAAAAATAATTGGGGGTCGGTCTCACTAATGACCCCTCTCGGACGCACCATTGGACCGGTAGAAGCTGATTAAGTAAAACAAATTTACAAAAAATAAAAAAAATTGTATGGGGACCGCCTTAACAATTAGAGACAGAGGGTAGGTGTGTTTACAGAAAATGTTTAGACTAAAAAAATATTGTGGGTCGGTTATACATTTTGTTGCTCTAAGGGCACTATTAGGGCAGTTAGAGCGGTTGGAGCAATTTTTAAAAAATGTCGTTTTGTGTGGGAGCCCCCTTAAAAATTGGAGATAGGGTATTAGTTTGTTCCAAAGAAATGTTAAGACGTACAAATTAATGTCGGCCTTATAAGTGACCCCTCTATAACGCACCATTGGAGCAGTAGAAATGATTTTAAGATTGGAAAATTACAATAATTTTTTTTTTTCAAAAAATTTAAAAAAATAGTAATAATTGTTATCCCACGATCCTCCTGGACAAAAAAGTTGTAGAATCGATAGAAGATTTACACAAAAAAATTTCAAAAAAATCGAAGAGTACAACCATTTTCAAAAATGAGATACCAATTTTTAAAAATTCGATATCTTTTGAACGGGTCATCAAAAAAATCTGAAAATTTACCACGATGGAGTTTTCGAAGGGTACTAAAAGCTGTAAATAAATTGGGAAAATATAAAAAAAAATTTTCAAAGTGTCCGATTTGACATGGAATGCCCCATATATTCATGATCCTCGATCGATTTTAAGATGATCTAGCGATGTCCGTCCGTCTGTCTGTTTAAAACACGCTAACTTTTGGAAGACTTTACGGAGGCTCCTAAAGTTTGGCATATATGTTGGTCATTTACCTGGTCAGGTTTGTATTGCAATCCAACGAAGTCGGTTCTGTGGTACAAAACTATAAGCAAAAGTGTAAATTTAGGCTAGAATTTTTCGCGAATTTACGACATAAAAAACACGCTAACTTTCGAATGTCTGTTCTGAGGGTGCTGAAGCTTGGCATATGTATTTGCCGTTTAGCTGGACTGGTTCGTATTAAATTTCAGCTAAATCGGTTTAGTGGTTCAAAAGTTATCAAAAACCTGAATTTCAGATTAATTTTTTTCAGATTGAAATTTACCTGTTGAAAAAACCGATCTTAAAAAAACAAGCTTTAAAAACGTTGATAAGCCACAAAATTACTTAAAAAAGTATATTTTGTCACTCAGAAATATTTTTACACAAAAAAATACTAAAAAATTTACACTCGAAAAAAATTTTACACTCAAAAAAAAAAATTAGTAATTATTTTTTTTTTCAAAAATCACAAAAAAAAAGTTTTTTTACTGAAAACAAATATTTCTAATCAAAATTGTCAAGTTTTTAACGTTACACACAATTTTTTTTTTTTTTTCATGAACGATTTTCATAGTATTTATGAACAAATTCATACAATTTATTAACTTTTTCATAATATTTATAAACTTTTTCCTAGTATTTATGAATAAATCATTATATTTGAAATTTAAGAATTTTTAACATTTTTCAGAAATACTATGAAAAAGTTTATAAGTATTATGAAAAAGTTAATAAATTGTATGAATTTGTTCATAAATACTATGAAAATCGTTCATGGAAAAACAATTTTTGTGTGTAACAATTTAGTATCCTTGTTTTTATACCCTCCACTTAGTGATAGAGGGTATATATAAGTTTGTCATTCCGTTTGTAACTCATCGAAATATCGATCTGGGACCCCATAAAGTATATATATTCATGATGCCCGATCGATTTTAAGACATTCTAGCGATGTCCGTCTGTCTGTGGAAAATGCTGTCACGGACAAAATATTGCACAGAGATGACTGAAACTTAACATATTTATTTGAAGTTCTCCCGAGAAGGTTGGTATTGCATTTGAGCGATATCGGTTCAGCGGTTCAAAAGTTATGAACGAAAATGTAAGCACACCTTAAAAATTTCAGTACATTCAACATAACCTAAAAATACAAAATGCTTTAATTCGGCTTCTGGTTGACATATGTGAACATAATTGAACACCAAATGGTATTTAAGTATTTACAAGTACGAACATATTTTTTGACAAAAAAAGAAAAAAATCGCGGATTTTTTCACCAAAATTTTTTTTTGCGGAATTTTTTTTTTTCAAAAGTAATTTCCTTCTAAATAAGGTTTTTTGCAGTAATCTTTTTGAAATTGTGGAGGGTATTGCTACATTCGGCAAGGCCGAATTTAAGTTTTTTACTTGTATTTTTTAATTTCAAATTTCTATACAAACCCACCAAACCTAATTATACCATTGCATAGTGTAGGATGCAAATAAACCAAAACATGATTAATGAAAATTTACAACTCAGTGGACTAATGACACATATTTTAAGCCAAAATGAATGTTTGCCATGGCAACTATAAACATTTTATGTAATAAATTTATTTAATTTTTGTGGAAAGCATTTTGAGATGATAAATGACATAAAATTTATAGCATTAATAAATAGATAAAAACAACAACCGAGAAAAAAAAACATAAAATTTAATAACATAAACACATTATTAACATATAAAATTCATGTATCTGTCTATTAGAAAGATGAATTATAATTGAGACTTTAAGCTTAAAACTACGGAAAAATAATGATGAAAAGATACTAATTTATGTAAAATAAAGAGACAAATAACAGTCATAAATATTTGAAGACACATTTTTTTAATGCAATTTTTGGAAATCAAAAATGATAAGCACTTGTGATTAAAACGCGCTATCTGGGGGTGGTTTTAGTTACTTTAATTGTCTTTTATGTTTAACGAGCCTCTTAATAGTGAATATTTTTAAAGCATACATTTAGGACTAAAATGTGGATATTTT
Organism: Pegoplata infirma; assembly: GCA_963921195.1. Taxonomy (NCBI): domain Eukaryota; kingdom Metazoa; phylum Arthropoda; class Insecta; order Diptera; family Anthomyiidae; genus Pegoplata; species Pegoplata infirma. The sequence continues at coordinate 40,748,006 of OY992537.1, forward strand.
TATAGCATACATTTAGATTTTATTTTTGATTTATTTTTTTGTAAATGGTAAATTTAGTTTGTCCTAATGCCTGTCTTACTTTATCAGATAACCTGGTGTCACTGGAGACCCGAATTTAATATTTTTCAAATGTTTTTAAAAATATTATAGCCTGTTGTCCATCGCTTTAATTGCCATTAATGTTTAACCAGCCTCTTAATCGTGAATATTTTTAAAGCATACATTTAGGCCTAAAATGTGGACACTTTTATAGCATACATTTGGGTTTAATTTTTGATTTATTTATTTTTTTTTGTAAATGGTAAACTTGGTTTGTCCTACTGCCTGATATCGTCTCATTTTATCAGATAACTTGGTGTCATTGGACCCCCGAATTTATTATTTCTTTAAAATATTACTGCCGGTTGCCCATCGCTTTAATTCTAATTTACCTTTATTACCCTTAAATAAATAAAATTTTTACTTTTAATTTTAATTTTAAACTTGTAACTTAATTTTATTTAATGTTTAATTCATATATTTTTCTTTTTCTCTCTTTTTCTTTACAGTTCTCTTTTATTGTGTGAATCATATCGTTTGCACATGAATAAATTTCAAGGTCTAACAACTTTAAATTTGAATATAAAAAAGACCTACCGCTATTAGAAAAATATATACTGCTAAAAGAGACAGAGATGAAGGAGTCCGACAACTAAAAAAATTTTTAAAAGTTAAAAAAATGCATAAAATTTGCATAAAAATATAAAAAAAAAAAGTTGCGAAAGGAAATTCATTTGTTTAACTATATATTGTTAATGTAAATGTAAATGTACATATACAGTGACCGCCAAAAGTTTACGTACGACGACATAATAGATATAATTTGTTAACCACAAAGTTACCAAAAATTGACCCAATTATTACACCGTCCGACAAAAATTAAAACAAGTAAAAAAGTTAAATTCGGCCTTGCCGAATGTAGTGATACCCTCCACAATTTCAAAAAGATTATTGCAAAAAACTTTATTTAAAAGAAAATTACTTTTGAAAAAAAAAAAATTGAAAAAAAACTTCCCCGAAAAAAAGTTTTGGTAAAAAAAAAAAATCCGCGATTTTTTTTCTTTTTTTGTCAAAAAATATGTTCGTACTTGTTTAAATACCATTTGGTGTTCAATTATGTTCACATATGTCAATCAGAAGCCGAATTAAAGCATTTTGTATGTGCGTTAAAGCTATTGCTCCAAATTTAATACCGTTTAATCAGTAGACTTTGGCAATTATTTGGTGTAGGTTCAGTGGATGTGCCATCAAAAAGAAAAAAGTTACATGGACCTAAATCTTTGATACCAATTTTTTTCAATTTTCTATTTTTCGAGGTTTTTTGAGTGTAGCTTTTGGTGCAAACTGTAATTTTAAAATTCAAATACACATGGTAAAAGCCCTTGTAAATATGCACAATCTGAGACTGATTCGAGTGATGTGCTCGCAATGGTTACGAAGCTGCAGCTTTCCAAAGATGGGAAGAAAAAACGTGAATTTTTTAAAAACTCAGTTTTTTGCGAGGCACACTCCCAGTTTTATTCCGAATGGTTCCGAATGCTTTGTGAACTTTATAATTTACCATTTCCCACTTGATTTACAAACGCACCCAAAAAATATTCAATTGCAAAAATTTTATGAACTTTTTAAATTTTTTGCAAAATTTCGATATTTTAGTTTTGCATTATTTGACAGCCAAATGTGCATGGCTGAAAGTTGAACATGTAGAAACAATGGTATGTGCAAATATAATAAATCATGGAAAGCAACATTGATCAAAAGTTAATATTGGCGAATTCCGCGGTGTTTTTCAGTTTTCACTTTTTTGTAAGGCACATCCAGGCCACTTATAGAAATTGGTCGGTGAAAGGCGCGTTTTGTAGTCTTTCTAATTCTCTATCTTCAATTAATTCGCACCCGAAAAAATTTAACGTTTAAGCGGTTTTTCGGTGGTTTTAAATTTTTGATACCTTTAAATTTAATGGTTATATTAAATCTTACATTACTTAAAAAAGTTGAAAATAAATGTATTTTGATTTATTTTGACATGTCTAATTTGAATAAGATTTCAAAAATAGTCCATTGAATTTGCAGTCGCGAAAATCGCGAAAAATCGCTAAAATTTGTTATAACCTTAATAAAATTAGTAATAACGTTAAAATATTTCGTAATAACATTAAAATTAGCATTATTAATCATACTTTGAATAGTTTCAATATTCAGTGAAGGACAACACTGTAAAATTAGACATTTAATATTAAAAAAAAAATTAAAAATTAAAATTATTAATTTTTTTTTTCAAAAATGTTCCCTTTAAACCACTGCTGATTCTTACCTATTAGAGATAGAATAATGGTGGTAACTAAGAATTTGTTGAGATTTTGTTAATGCATTTGGTAATATTTTTCTAAAAAAAAATAAAACCGCTGGAAACATTTTTATTTCCAAAATATTGGAAAATAAATACTTACTTAGCAAAGATTTTATGCATGTTTGAATATGTATTTTAGCTCTGGGTAAGCATAATACAAAATGGTACGTTTGGTTAACTTCGGATAAAAAATGTAATTTTGACAATTTTTTTAAAAATTTTAACTTTAAACCGCCATAGTTTTGGGTGCGATCGCTCAAATTAATGCACGCGGACGGATTTGAATTACTTATTTATAATGTTATTTTCCTACAAAGTCTTATCAATGTGCCACGAAAAAAAAACGCAATTTTTTTTTTCTTAAATATTAAAAGTTAATGACAATTGCTCATATATACAGTGACTCAAAGTAATAATGGAACAGCATATATTTGTTAGCAGTTCATTTAAGGAAAAGTTATTAATACCAAACCTGATTATTATCAATCGACTATTTTTGAAAAGTGCTATATAGGAAATTTTCCAAGCAGTAATTTAAGCTTGATAGCGTTCAGATTGAGCAAATATTAAATAAGATACGAGGGTCGCACTGGAAAATTAAATTATTTGTGGATGTTTTTTTGAAATTTTTTTAAAAATATTTTTAAGCCGATTTTTTCCAAGTTGAAACATTAGAAATTTAAAAAATTATTTAATAATTTTTATTTAGTTATCAGCTAGTTTTTCCAACAACCCAAACAAAAAATGAAATTTTTTTAATACAGTGGAAGAAATCCGCATTTTTTGACCTCCAACTCGTTTGACCACCAATTTTTTGTAAACAAAGAAAAATTTTAATTATTCTTATATCTCATTACTATACACTTAGATGTACTCAAATTAATAAACAATAAAATATTTTCTTTGTTTACAACAAATTGGTGGTCGAAAGAGTTGGAGGTCAAAAAATGAGGATTTCTTCTATTGTATTTAAAAAATGTCATTTTTTGTTTGGATTGTTGTAAAAACAAGCTGATCTCTAAATAAAAATTATTGGATAATTTTTTAAATTTTTAATGTTTGAACTTGGAAAAAATCGACTTTGAAATATTTTTAAAAAAATTTCAAAAATGTATCTACAAATAATTTCATTTTCCATTGCGACCCTCGTATCTCATTTAATATTTGCTCAATCTGGACGCTATCAAGCTTAAATTCAAGCTTGGAAAATTTCCTATATAGCTCTTTTTTCAAAAATAGTCGATTGATAATAATCAGGGGTAGTATTGATAACTTTGCATTTAAAGAACTGCTAACAAATATATGCTGTTCCATTATTACATTGAGTCACTGTACTTTATGGGGTCCCAGACCGATATTTCGATGAGTTACAAACGGAATGACAAACTTATATATACCCTCTATCACTAAGTGGAGGGCATAAAAAGTCCGTTAAACACGATATAGATAATAAACGTTTAAAACTTGAGACTAAATGTAGTAAAACTGCATTTACAGTTTTTCTTTTCGGGATTCTGTTTCCTTTAAAAAGGACTTCAAAGTTTTAGAGGATTAAATTTTATAAAATATTTTTTTATTATTTGTACTTGTCCTTGGATGCCACTTCTGATAGCAAATGAAAGAGGAGGATCCTCCTTAATTTTCCTATTTTATTATTTTTACACTCAAAAAAAAAAGTTTGTAAAATGACATAAAATCCCCGTGATTTTACGGGGCAGGTTTTGTAAAATATGTACTAGCAAGAATCCCCGTAAAGTTACGGGGATAATTTGTAAATTGATTTAACAAAAGAAAATGTAAATTTACAATTTTTTTGTAAAATATCATCTTCGAGGTGAACATTTTTTTTTTGTAAATTTGCTAAAAATTTGGTAAATTTACAAAACAAAATTGTAAACTTACAGAAAAAGGTTGTTATTTTACAAGAAAAATAGAAAATGAAATAAATAAATTGTAGATTAACAAATTATTTGGTTAAACTACTGTTTTTTATGCAAAAAACTTGTATATCTACAATAAAAAGTGGTAAATTTACAATTTTTATTGTATATGTACCATTTTTCCTTATTTTTTTGCCGTAAAAACAGTAGTTTAACCATAAAATTTGTAAATTTACAATATTGTTTTTGTATTTTCTATTCCATTTTTGTAAAATTACAACTTTTTTCGTAAGTATACAATTTTGATTTTTAAATTTTCATATTTGTTTTGTAAATTTACAAAAAAATTGGTTTATTTACATATTGGTTTTGTAAATGGAAAGATCTTATTTTTCCTTCTTCGGCAGCTGGAGTAGCACTTCAACAACCTGAAAAGATTTTTTTTTCACTTGAGCACTTTTAACAAACTTTTTAATGTATAACACTGCACTTTTTTATTTTTTTTTTTGACATTTCGTTTTTCTTAAGTAGAACATATGAGAATTGCGAAGGAGGCTACACAAGAAATTTCTTATATTTTCAGGAAAAATTAGTCAAAAAATAACAATTTTTTTTTTGAATTTTTAATTATTTTCACAAGTATTTTTAAAAAATCGGAAAAAAAATTTTGGATATTGTAGATTGGATGTTTAAGTACCAGTTAAAATAAGAAAAATTTGATTTTTCATAATTGGCAGCTTTCTATCGACATTTTAGGTACCAAATTTAAAAAAAAATTACCAAAAAAATATGGTAAAATCACCAAAAAAATGGTAAAAATACAAAAAAAAAACTTGAACAAATATATAGTAGAAACACATAAAAATTGTGGTATTTTACTTAACGCAAATTACGAAAAAAATGGTGTAAAAATTATTTATAAAAAATTATTTTTAACTAAATTTTTTACTCCAAAACGCAAAAAAAAATCTGAGCTTAGAAAATTTTTGCGTGTTATATTGTTGAATAATTATTTTTTTTTTTGTAAAACAACATTAATTCTAGTAATAAAATAAGTTTTGTAAAATTATATTGGAATTTTGTACTTTTCAATACATACATTTCAAACTGAAAACCTTGTAAACGATCTTAAAAAAAAATGTTTGTAATAAAACATTTTTTTGGTAAAAAGACTAAATAACATCAAGTAAAATTATGTTGTACAATTACAGTTTTCTTGTGTAAAAAAACTAAACACCTTGTAATATTTTTTTAATTTGTAAAATAATTCACTTTTTTGTAAATTTACCTAAAAAATTTGTAAAATAAATTTACCAACATATAATAGTAAAATTACAAAGCAAACTGTAGTTTTCGTTTTATTAAATATACAACAATTTTTGTAAAAAGACAAAAATATTACCAAAATAGAATTACAAGACCTTTTACTTGTAAATTTACAAACTTTTTTTTTTGAGTGTACATATCAGGAAAAAGGAGGTAAGTTACGTCCTTTCAAAAATCTATCCTTTTTTGGGCATTTTTGCGATCTACTCGACGAAACCAACAACCTTTACTATGCCACATCAAAAGTATTTTCCACTTTAGCAGAATATAATTTTGTCTATTATTGTTAACTTTGTCATTAACGAATTACATCTACTATGTAGTCGTTTGTAGACTTTTGTGGGTCACTGTATACAACATAAAATTTGCTTATTTTTTTCACATACATATATACTTGTTTGCCTTTTTTACCCATTGACCGACAGACCAGCATAACTCTATTATTATTCACTCATTACACGTCTAAATAAATAATAGTGAAAAAAAGAAGCAGCAAAAAAAATATCAAAAGAAATTTTCATAAAATAAAAACTAGATAAAGAAAAGGCTGAATAAAATAAAATAAAAAAAAACTAACAACACAACACAATTATTAAACCGGAAAAAGAGCTATCAACACTGTTGAGTAGGTACAACTATTAAGAAAAAAAAATAGCATTTTTGCATAAAGAAATCTACATTTTTATCAAGAAAAAAAAGTAACTGCAATTTGTAAAACTTATACTTATGTACACTGTTTCCTGGGAAATAATAAAACATAGAAGGGAAATGTCTCTGAATCTAAGAATTTTTCTATGGGAAAAGATTTTCTTTATGAAAAATGTATGAGATTAGGAAAAATTTGCATAATTCTAGTATTTTATTTTGGACTTTGCAAGACATATTGCAAATATGCAAGACCTATTGCAAAATTTTAAAAACACATTGCAAAAAAAAAATTAAAACTGAGGTAAAAATTGTCCAAGAAGACCCAAATTTGCAGGATTTTTTTTAGAACCTGAAAAGTTCATCTGTACGAAAAATGTATCAGAATCTGCGTATTTTTCTATACGAACAATTTCTTGTATACGAAAACATTTTTCAATACTCGTAATATTTTAATTTGAACTTTGCTAGACCTATTGCAAATTTGCAACACATATTGCAAAACATGCAAGACCGTAGCAAATTGGATAATTATACTTATAAATTAATAAGGGGCCCTTGTAGGTTAGTTGGTAGCGTGCTAGCCTATGAAACAGCCTGTTAGCCTATTAATACTGAGGTAAAAATTATCATTAATTAAAACATTTACCAGAAGTAAAAAAAGTAACTGCAATTTGTAAAACTTATACTTATGTACACTGTTTCAGGGAAAAAATAAAACATAAAAGGGAAATGTCTCTGAATCTAAGAATTTTTCTATGTGAAAAGATTTTCTTTATGAAAAATGCATGAATTTAGGAAAAATTTTCAATACTTGTAGTATTTTATTATGGACATATTGCAAATATGCAAGACCTATTACAAATTTGAAACACACATTGCAAAATTGGTAAGACGATAGCAGATTGGAAAATTTTACATATAAATTAAAACTGAGATAAAAATTGTCCAAGAAGTTCCAATGCACAAGTTTGCAATATTTGCTTCAGCATCTGAAAAGTTTATCTGTACAAAAAATGTATCAGAATCTGAGTATTTTTCTGTACGAACAATTTCTTGGAATACGAAAACATTTTTCAATACTCGTAATATTTTGATTTAAACTTTGCTAGACCTATTGCAAATTTGCAACACATATTGCAAAACATGCAAGACCGTAGCAAATTGGAAAATTATACTTATAGATTTATAAGTGACCCTTGTAGGTTAGTTGGTAGCGTGCTAGCCTATGAAACAGCCTATTAGCCTATTAATACTGAGGTAAAAATTATCATTAATTAAAACATTTATCAGAAGTAAAAAAAGTAACTGCAATTTGTAAAACTTATACTTATGTACACTGTTTCCTGGGAAAAAATAAAACATATAAGGGAAATGTCTCTGAATCTAAGACTTTTTCTATGGGAAAAGGTTTTCTTTATGAAAAATGAATGAGTTTAGGAAAAAATTTTAATACTTGTATTATTTTATTTTGGACATATTGCAAATATGCAAGACCTATTGCAAATTTGAAACAAATTGCAAAATTGCAAGACGATAGCAGATTGGAAAATTTTACATATAAATTAAAACTGAGGTAAACATTTTCCAAGAAGACCCAATGCACAAATTTGCAAGATTTGCTTCAGCATCTGAAAATTTTATCTGTACGAAAAATGTATCAGAATCTCAGTATTTTTCTATACGAACAATTTCTTGGAATACGAAAACATTTTTCAATACTCGTAATATTTTAATTTCAACTTTGCTAGACCTATTGCAAATTTGCAACACATATTGCAAAACATGCAAGACCGTAGCAAATTGGAAATGAAACAGCGTGTTAGCCTATTAATAGTGAGGTAAAAATTATCATTAATTAAAACATTTACCAGTAGTAAAAAAACTAACTGCAATTTGTAAAACTTATACTTATGTACACTGTTTCCTGGGAAATAATTAAACAGAGAAGGGAAATGTCTCTGAATCTAAGAATTTTTCTATGGGAAAAGATTTTGTTTATGAAAAATGTATGAGTTTAAGAAAAATTTGCAATACTTGTAGTATTTTATTTTGGACTTTGCAAGACATATTGCAAATATGCAAGACCTATTGCAAATTTGAAACACACATTGCAAAACTTGCAGGACGATAGCAGATTGGAAAATTTTACATATAAATTAAAACTGAGGTAAAAATTGTCCAAAAAGACCCAATGCACAAATTTGCAATATTTTTTTTAGAATCTGAAAAGTTTATATGTAATAAAAATGTATCAGAATCTGCGTATTTTTCTATACGCACAATTTGTTGGAGTACGAAAACATTTTTCAATACTCGTAATATTTTAATTTGAACTTTGCTAGACCTATTGCAAATTTGCAACACATATTGCAAAACATGCAAGACCGTAGCAAATTGGAAAATTATACTTATAAATTAATAAGGGGCTTTGTAGGTTAGTTGGTAGCATACTAGGCTATGAAACAGCATAGTTGGTAGCATACTAGGCTATGAAACAGCATGTTAGCCTATTAATACTGAAGTAAAAATTATCATTAATTAAAACATTTACCAGAAGTAAAAAAAGTAACTGCAATTTGTAAAACTTATACTTATGTACACTGTTTCCTGAGAAATAATTAAACATAGAAGGGAAATGTCTCTGAATCTAAGAATTTTTCTATGTGAAAAGATTTTCTTTATGAAAAATGCATGAATTTAGGAAAAATTTTCAATACTTGTAGTATTTTAATTTGGACTGTGCAAGACATATTGCAAATATACATGACCTATTGAAAATTTGAAGCACACATTGCAAAGCTTACAATATTTTGGAAAAAAAACATATATATAAGACCCAATTCACAAATTTGCAAGATTTGCTTCAGCATATGAAAAGTTTATCTGTACGGAAAATGTATCAGAATTTGAATATTTTTCTATACGAACAATTTCTTGGAATATGAAAACATTTTTCAATACTCCTAATATTTTAATTTGAACTTTGCTTGACCTATTGCAAATTTGCAACACATATTGCAAAACATGCAAGACCGTAGCAAATTGGAAAATTGTAATATCTATATCTCGAAAACTATTAAAAAATTTGCTCGAGTGTCTTCGGCAATATTGTAGCTCTTAAACTGCCCTATAAAAAATTCTCGATTAATATTGTAGCTCTTAAACTGCCCTATAAAAAATTCTCGATTATTCAAAAAAATTCCACCTTCATGTTTAAAAACTTATAAATTTATAAATTTTTATGTTTTCTTGGGAAACAGTGTTTATTCTATAAGACACTAGAAAAAATTTGTAAGAAATTATACAAATATTAACGCATCACTGCTTTCATATTTATTTTACATTTTTAGCTGAATGTTGCTGTCTTTAAAACTACAATAACTAACTACAACAACAATAATAATAATTACGACAACAGCGACCTCTGCAACAACAATACCAGCAACAACATTGTAATATTCATGATCTTGTTTATGATAATGATATTACAGCAAAAACTACAGCAACAATATTGCATTTTATCTACAATTATTACAACAACGTGATAAAGTTGTAATTGCAAATAATTTATTTATTTAAAAAATTACAAAAAAATCGTCTAAATTTAAAAAAATAAAAAAAACTTAAAAACTTCATAAATACATACTGACAAACATCTCCAGCAAAGAAAATTATATTTAACCAATATAATAACTACAATAAAAAATTTAGCAACAACGTTTTAATTCCGTTTTTATAGCATTTAATTTTTAAAATTCTCATCATCATCAACATTTTGCTGCAATTCCACTATTGCATTTTCTGGAGGAAAACTTTATTTTTGGATTTTTACAAGAAACAAAGTAATCAATCAACAAGTTTAATTTTATAATTTTTTGTATTTAATTGTTAAATAACACTTGCAAAAATAGCATCATAAACAATTTTAAATTGTTGCTAGAGTGCATCATTCTTTTTACGTGGTTGGCTGCTATAAAACGGATGCGGATACAACACACACACACTTATACAGCTAGCCTACATCCTACTTTTACATACAACAATCTGCACACTCACCCACGCAACAATTTCGTTTAAAAATAGAAATAAAAAACCGTTGTAATTAATAAAATATAATGTCTTCGTTAAGTTTAACACGTAAATTACGTGGTCGTATGCGTTCAAATACCTGCCGTATTATTTTACTAACGTCCTTAGTATGGGTAATTGTTGATTTTGTATTAATTGCCCACTATTCAGATTGTATTGGCAAGGATGGTTGGCGTTGCAAGCGAAGTGGAGAATTTGATGTTGAGGTAAGTGTGAATTATTTTTAATTTTATAATTACTGCTCCTTTATAAAAAAAAAAAAATATTAAATAGCACAGGACAACCAACACCTTTTTATAATCTTTCGATTAAGATTTTTTTTGGATAAGAAATTGCTTTCCTTAAATTTTTTTAATTATTCACATATCAAATCCATTGGCAAAAAATTGCACCTCAGGACCTAGTGCCCCAGTTAAATAATGTCTCTTACAAAAAATGTCTCTGAATCTAAGAATTTTTCTGTGGGAAAAGTTTTTCTTTATGAAAAATGTATCAGAGCTTAGGAAAATTTTTCAATACTCGTAGTATTTTATTTTGGACTTTGCAAGACATATTGCAAATGTGCAAGATCTTGCAAGACGATAGCAGATTGAAAAATTTTACATATAAATTAAAACTGAGGTAAAAATTGCCTAAGAGGACCCAATGCACAAATTTGCAAGATTTGCTTCAGCATCTGAAAAGTTTATCTGTACTAGAAATGTATCAAAATCTGAGTATATTTCTATACGAACAATTTCTTGGAATATGAAAACACTTTTTAATACTCGTAATATTTTAATTTCGACTTTGCAAGACCTATTGCAAATTTGCAACACATATTGCAAAACATGCAAGACCGTAGCAAATTGGGAATTTTTACATTTAAATTAATACTGAGGTATAAATTGTTATTAATCAAAACAATTACAAGACCCAGTGCTTAAATTTACGGAATTTGTCTCAAAATCTGAAAAAATAAAAAAAATTTTAATAAAAAAGTTCTTTTATACGAAAAATGTCTCGTAATCTGAAAATGTTTCTAAACAAAAAATATTTTTGAATGTAAGAACAATTTTCAATACTCGTAGGATTTTATTTTCGATTTTGCAAGACCTATCACAAATTTGTAACACATTTGCGAAGCTTTTTCAACAAGACCCAATGCACAAATTTCCCTCAGAATCTGTGATTTTTTTATACAAAAATAGAATACCAGATAAATTTTTATACTCGTTATATTTTATTTTAAACTTTGCTAGACCTTTTACACATATGAAGCACATATTGTGAAGCAATTTGTGAAACTTTTAAAACAAGACCCAAAGCACAAATTTGCATAATTTGCTTTATAATCTGAGAATTTTTCTATAGAAAAAAATCTTAGAATACCAGGACTATGATCACGTAAAGTGAGAATGATGTATCGACGTCGTCAAAACGATGTATTGGCTTCACGTAACTCGATTTTTCTTAAATCGTATGTTCGAAATCGTCTTTTTGACGATTTTTAGCTTCACGTAAGCTCAAAATCGTTGAACAACAATCGTTAAATCGACTTAAAATAAACGACATCTAATGAGGTGTCGTGTTGCTCATTTTTTTGTAAAAATATGAACTTAATTGTTATATTTTGCATAATTTTTCACTTTTATTAATAAAAATTCTGTTTTCCTTATAAAACACCACTCTAACACACAAAAAATACATTTTTTTATTTTTGAAATTTTGTAACTTCGTTTTGAAGTTGAAGCTTTTATTCTGCTTGTGAGTTGTTTACTTATTTACATTTATAAAAAAACAAATACATATGTCAACAATAAAAAAAATTCACATGATATTTTCATCACATAAAATCGAGTTCGGTGTTTTGTTGTCTACGTTTTTTCACAGTGGGTAATCTTTTTTTGGAACCAAAAAAACATATTTACCAAATTATTTAATATGTTTTATGGCCGCGCGTTTTTTAAACGTCAGTTTGACATATGTTGTCGTTTTCGGTATTATGTTCGAAACGATACGTTAGTGATGGGCTTACGTGAAGCAAAATAAAAACGACATCGTTCAATCGTCGACAGACGTTACTCACTTTACATGATCACAGTCCAGATCATTTATTCGATACTCGTAATATTTTATTTTAAACTTTGGTAGACCTAGCAAATTGGGAATTTTTTCATATAAATTAATACTAATTGTAAGGTAAAAATTGTTATTAATTAAAACAATTACTAGACACAATGCTTCAATTTATAGAATTTGTCTCAGAATATGAGTTTTTTTAAGAAAAAATAATAATAATTTCTAATAATTTTTTTTAATAAAAGGTGCACTCAACGTACCCCACTGGAAAGGTGCACTCAACGTACCCCACAGACCCCATCAACCGCCCCCTCAAAAAAAAAAGCCCGAGTAAAAATAAACATATATAACAATATATAACCTGATGCAAACATAATAAATCATATATGATTATACATCGCGTGAGATATTTTCTAAATTTTTTATATGCAGTCATATGTAGTTATATATAATTTAATCATGATTCGGATTAAAAGGTGTCAGGTAGATATAATTATATAAAATTATATGAGGGTCAATACAAAATTTGGTTTTCTGTATAATTTAACATAATATTATATATAGCTTATTCTGTTCCATATAAAACTATATATATTTCCAATTAACAAAAAAATGTCTAAAGTTTTTAGGCAAAGTATAAGAAACTTTTCAAAATGTTCCTAAACATTTCCTTGTTAGGGTTATGTATATCACCTATCTGGTTCGAAGCGTACCCAAACATTTTTTTTTTAAATTATATGTTTGGTGAATGTATCGTTGACCTGTGGTGTATCTCAACCCCAACCAAAAAACACCAGGATTTTTTATGTTTTTGTGAAATTAGATCTAATTAGATCCACCAATATAAGGCAATGTCTGGTCAAAACTCGGATGAAATCAAATCATATTTTATACAAGTTGATCTTTTTTAATGCAAAAACATCCACCATTATTCGGATCAAATTGCGTATTAATATACATTGTGTCATATATCATTATATATTGCATCATATAAAAATTTTTACTCGGGAGGAACGTCCCTGAGAAAATTTTGTTTTTAATTTTTTTTTACATTTTGGAGGGTATAAAAGATTCGGCACAGCCGAATTTAACACTTTCACTTGTTGATACTCGTTATATTTTATTTTATATTTTGCTAGACCTATTGCTAATTTGCAACAAATATTCCAAAACATGCAAGACCGTAGCAAATTAGAAAATTATGCATATAAATTAATACTGAGGTAAATATTGTCATTAATTAAAACATTTACAAGACCCAATGCTTAAATTTACAGGATATGTCTCAGAATCTGAGTTTCTTTAAGATATCGTCGGTGCGCCGACCAGAACACCTATGTGTAATTTTTTTATTTTTTTTTATTGGCCCATTAGGAAGCCTATCAGGTAATGCATTTATCCCCCAGAGCGTTTCCCGTTATCTCAAATGGTTTCAAAGTTAGCTTAAACTCCTATGTGTTACCTATAATAGAAATTCTCCGGCAAAAACACTTATGTGTTATTAGTACACATAACTGTTTTTGATTTAAACGTAAAAACATTGCGCCTGCCTTTGGTTTTTTTATAAATTGATATTTTAAAAGTTTTCTGAACATTTTTTTTGTAATATTCCGAAACTTTATTGCATAACACTGTGCAACACGATTTAAAAAAAAATAATTTCCAAATTTTTTTTTAAATGCGTTTTGAACAAGCTAAAAAAAGTATAAAGTATAATTCTGAGGTAAATAATATGAAAAGATGTCCTTAGTGAAATTTTAAGGCGGTTCGTTTCTAAGAACATACATTTACATACATTAACCCTGTGTGTCCCATTTTTACGTGTCGTTTTGGTACTTTTTTTAAATATCCTCGTTGAACGCCATTAAAACGTGCGGTTAAAGGATTAAAATGTTCTACAAAAAAATTAGTTTTACATCAAATTTTACTAGGGGTTGTCACAGGTCAAAATTTTGTGCGAAAAGTGCAAAATGCTTAAATAAATTTAATTGTAAATTATCACAAACTGTTAAATTGTTTTTCACCAAAGTCGTGTAAAATAAGTAAAAAAAAATATAAATCTTTGTCTGAGCTAAATGATGATGTCTTCAGTGAAATTTGATGGCTGTTCTTTTCTTGGAACACATTATCTTCCATTTTTGGGAGTAATCTTGGTCCTTTTGCCAAATACCCTCATAGAACTTCACTTAAACGTGCGTTAAAAGGGTTAAAATGTTCTACAAAAAAGTTTTGCAGCAAATTTTACTAGGGGTTCTCAAAGGCCAAAAGTTCGTGCGAAAAGTGCTTAAAAAAGTAAAATTGTAAAGTATCTTGGTAAGACACAATTTAACAAATTATGATAATTTAAAATTTTCCTTTTTTAAACCTTTTGCTTACATCGCACGAACTTTTGGCCTTTGACAACCCCTAGTAAAATTTGATGCAGAAAATGTTTGTAAAATTGTTTAACCCTTTATACGTTTGCCTTAGAAGTGGACTATGATGATATTTAAAAAAAGGACCAAAATGAGGATAAAGGGTTAACATGTTCTAAGAAAATAACCGCCATCAATTTTCACTGAATTTTCTCTTAACTTTATTTAGCTCAAAAGCAGATTTATATTTTTTTCGACTTATTTCACTCGACTTTTGCAAAAAAAAAGTTAAACAGTATTTGATAATTTACAATTTTACTTTTTTAACCATTTTGCACTTTGCAGGAACTTTTGGATTTTGACAACCCCTAGTAAAATTTGATGCAGAAAATCTTTGTAGAAGATTTTAACCCGTTAATGTACGTTTTTGTGGTGTAGGTGGTGTTGTATGAGGATATTTAAAAAAAGGACAAAAATTACCCATAAAAATGGCAGATAGAGGGTTAATATGTTCTACGAAAAGATTCGCCATTTCATTTCACTGAAGATACATTTTGCAATTTTTTGCATCAGAAATATATTTAATACTTTTTTTGACTTATTACTTATTATTATTTTGGTTTTCCTGATAATCACTTTCTGCATTGGTAAAGTTTTTCCGTCTCTTTGTGATAACAAAATTCACATCAGAAGTTTTCAGCCTTGCAAAGTACGAAATGAAAAACTTTTTACAACAAACACATGGGATGAAAAAAAAAACACCAAAATAATTTCACGTGTGTTTTTTGTAGTAAATGTTGCATTTCGCACATTGCAAGGATAAAAATTCTAACATGAATACCATCAATATTTCGCTACAAGTCCATGCGGATATATAACTTGCAAAATTTTTACTTTTGAACAACAAATAAAAATTTATTTAAAATAAATTTAAGAACAAAAACACCTATGTGTATTATTTATTTTTTATAAACATGTAAAAAGTCCGAAACAAAATCACCTATGTGTAGTTTTTTGTTAAAATCTTGTACCACTTCAGATTAAAAAAAGATTTTGTATGTTTTTCAACGCGTAATATTTTTAAATGGGTTTAGGAAAAATAAAAAAAATTTACTTTAAAAAAATGTTGCGAATTGGCAAAATAAAACGGTTTTTTTGCTCTCCTGAACAATTCATAAAAAACACATAGGTGTTCTGGTCGGCGCACCGACGATATGTAAGTGTTCCTTAACGAAAAATGTCTTGTAATCTGATAATTTTTCTACACAAAAAATATCTCAGAATATGAAACCATTTTAAAATATTCGTTAGATTTTATTTTGTACTTTGCAAGACCTATTGCGAATTTCCCACCACATATTGCAATACTTGCGAGTCCGAAGCAAATTGGAAAATCTTACATTTAAATTAATACTAAAGTAAAAACTTTCTAACAAAACCCAATGCACAAATTTCCAAGATTTGTCTAAGAATCTGAGAATTTTTCTATACAAAAAAAAAATTCTTAGAATTTCAGAAAATTTTTCGATATTCGTAATATTTTATTTTGGACTTTGCAAGACTTTTTGCTAGTTTCCAACACATATTGCAAAACTTGCAAGACCGTAGCAAATTGGAAAATTTTACATGAAAATTAATACAGAGGATCAATTGTCATTATTTAAAACCAAACCCAATGCACAAATTTGCAAGATTTGTCTCAGAATCTAAAAATTTTTCTAATCAACATTTGCGGGACCGAAGCAAATTAAAAAATTTTATATATAAATTAATACTGAGTAACCTCAATTATCCAAAATGATCCAATGCACAAATTTGCAAGGTTTGTCTCAGAATCTGAGAATTTTTCTATACAAAAAAAAAATCTTAGAATGGTAGAACAATTCTTGGAATTTGAAAATATTTTTCAATACTAGTAGGACTTTATTTTTGATTGTCCTATTGCAAATTTGCAACAAATATTGCAAAGCTTGCAAGACAATAGCAGATTGGAAAATTTTAATTTTTATGCATATAAATTATACTGCGATAAAAATTGCCCAGCAAGACCTAGTGCAAAACTTTGTAAGACTTGTGTCAGAACCTGAGAATTTTTCTATACAAAAAATGTCTTGAGATATTAAAACATTTTTCCATACTTTGCAAGACCTATTGTAATTTGCCACACATATTGCAAAACATACACGACCGCTGCGAATTGGAAAATTATACATATAAATTATTACTGAGGTTAAAATTGTCATTAATTAAAACATTTACAATTCCTGTAAATTCTGAAACAATTTCCAGGAATTGTCTGAGAATCTTATTTTTTTTAGAAAAAACCGTCTCAGAATTTAATATTTTTTTTTTACGAAAACTTCTTTTATACGAAAAATGTCTCGTAATCTGAGAATTTTTCTATACGAAAAATGTTTATGAATATAAAAAAAAAACTTTAGTACTCGTAATATATTCATTTGGACCTTGCAACAAGACCTATTGCAAATTTTGCAACACATGTAAATTGGAAAATTATACATATAAATTAATACTAAGGTAAAAATTGTCATTAATTGAAACATTTACAAGACCCAATGCTTAAATTTATTTGTCTCATAAACTGAGTTTTTTTTAGAAAAACTGTCTGATACGCAAATTATGAAGCTTTACATATAAATTAATTTATTAAAAAATTTTCCAATAATACCTTATATACAAATTTCCAAGATTTCTTTTAAAATCTGAGAATATTTTTCATATTTTAAAGATTTTTGGGGAATTTTTTTCTTAGATTTTAGTTTACATTTAATTTTTTTTTTTTGAGAGTACCAAAGCGGTAGATCTTGTTTTCTTCTACTTACATATTTTTTTATTAACACCAGAAACATGCCCAAATAAAATTTAAGCATATTTACTTTCATACATGACGATTTAATTAGATTCAAATTGTATTCTTTTTTTATCTGCCGAAAAACATACATATTTCATGCATTGTTGTTTAACTATTGTTGTTGCCGTATATATTATGCCCTACATGCCAAAAAAGTAGGAATATTAACTTTGATATTCCGTATGTAACATCTTGATACATGGAGGGGGACGACATAAAGCGCATACATAAGGGGGTAACAACAAATCTAAACTTTTGAATTTCGTGTCGTATTACCTGTCGAACAATGGCCACGAAGTAGCTGATTTTGGGAAAATTTTTGAAAAAACGTTTTTCGACCAAAATCCGACACAAAAATTAGGAATTTTTGTGTACTTTATCCGAAAAATATTTAAACAATTCCAAAGTAGCGATTTTGGTCCACAGATGCAGATTTTTAAACATAAAAATTATTATGTATACAAATTGATCTCAAAAAGTTGGAAAAAACTTAGTATCAGCATTTTTTTTTACTTTGAGCCAACACTCAGGGGATGCCCCCTACTAATGCAAGGCATTGTGTTGGTATTAGGAAAATAGGTTATGAGGAGAAGGAAAGAGGGAGTAGTGTTTGCGGACATTTAATTTGAACTTTTCTAAATTATAGCCTACTGGAAAGATTTCTGCGGGGAGTTTATTCTACATACGGCTAGAAACGAATTTTCTCTGTAATGCGTTGTGCGATACATTGGACAGTCGAGAACCAACGGATGTGAGTTGCTGGAAAGGCGAGTACTACGGGTATGCACCCGCGTCTCAGGGATGACCAAAATCGTGTTTTCATATTTTTTTAATATTTTGTAAATAACATACACAACATTTTCGAACTTTTGGGATCAATTTGTATACAAAATAATTTTTATGTTTAAATATCAGCATCTGTGGATCAAAATCGCTATTTCGGAATTTTTAAAATATTTTTCCCAGAAACTCCAAATTTTTGAGCCGGATTTGGTCAAAAAATTCGAGTATGACATTTGGTCAAAAAATATAATTTTTTTAAATTTTTCCCATGAAGTACGCAAAAATTCCTAATGTTTGACCCCGATTTGGTTAAAAATTCGGACACAAATTTTGATCAAAAAACGTTACTTTTCCAACTTTGACCGCTGGTTGCCGACTGAAGATGACCATGCAAAAAATTTTCATAAATTTTCACACAATCAGCTACTTTGTGGCCATCGTTTGGCAGATATTACGACACGAAGTTCGAAATTTTAGATTTGAAGGGACGCCCTTAAATACATATAGTGATGACAGCCTGTCTAAAACTCTGGATCAGATTGGAAATCAGATTATGAAAGTTTTTTTTCTTGGTTCGCCCCTTTTAGTGGGCGTGGCTAATAATATATAAAATAAAGATAATATCCAGACAGACACTAGTTCAATTAATTAGTTTTCTAGCCTTTTTCGAAGAAGACAAATTGTCCTCTCCATTTGAAATAGGGTGTTTATAAAATTCGTCAATGCCAAACATAACACACTTGTATTTTATGAATTGTTTCATATGCCACACAATAAAACCACAATATTCTTCTTATTGTTAAACATTGGTTATATGGGAAACTCAATGTTTGCGTTTCACTATATGATGGTTGACTAGCTGGCTTCTGGCCAAAATTCATATCTGAATTTTTGTTTTTTTGTTCACAAAAAACATTCCTGCAAACTCACATATGGCTTTGAGTATCTTAAAAAAGTATAAAAAAACGAAAAAACTAAACTAGAAGCATGCAACAAACTTCATAGATGAAGTGATATATCATCTAAACATCTCTATGTAACATGCTATGCCTCTTGCCATACATAAGAATAAATTTTAGTTGTGTATATTTGAATATTATCATACTTCAAGTTCAACTTTGTTTATTGTGAGATTTATGGTAATATTAATTATTCTTGCTTTAGCGCGTCTCCTCTAATGATGATGATGATGATTATGATGTCTACTACAACATATACCATATCTTAGGTTACAACAATGCTCAGTCATATAGTGTTTATGCAAATTCTAATGCATATACGAATTTCAATGATGTTTAGAGTATTGTGTTGGCATACATAATTGTACATAGAATATTGTATTGCTAGTACATAGATGCTTTTATAGAAGTTTAATTAGACAATACACAGCAATGAGTTAATTAAAAAAGTATGTAATATTCTAAACAGACGCACATAGAAGGACGTAATTTTCAATTGAGGCACTACTGCAAAGTGCATAAATCACACCTATTGCAAAATATTGTAATAATCTAGTGCGTCATTCAAAAACTTTTTCAGAATCTAGAAATTTTTTTATAGAAAAATGTTTTCTATACGAAAAAAGTATCAGATCTGAGAATTTTTCGATACGATAAAATGTTTCACAATCTAATAACATTTTTCAATACTCGTAGTATTTTATTTTCGACTTTGCAAGACCTATTGCAAATTTGCAACACGTATTGCAAAACTTGCTAGACCATAGCAAATGGAAAAATTCTACATTTAAAATATTGTCCAACAACATCCAATGCTGAAATTTGCTAGATTTGTCTCAGAACCTGAGATTTTTCTATACGAAAAATGTCTCTGAGAATTTTTTACACAAAAAAAAACATCTTAGAATTTGAAAACTTTTGTACCTGTCCAAAAAGTGTATCAATATATCATTTTCTACAACTGTAAAATTTTATTCTGCACTTTTATTCTGCACTTTGCAAATTTGCTACACCTATTGCAAAACGGGAATATACGAAAACCTGCACAAAATCTGATAATTTTTTTATAAGCTAAGTTTTTCTACACGATAAATGTCTCAGAATCTGTCATTTTCGTACTCGTACGACTTTTTTTTTTACTTTGGAAGACCTATTGCAAATTTATGACTCACATTGCAAATTTGCACCACTTATTGCAAAACTTGCAATACCGTAGCAAGTTGTAAAATTTTACTTATAAATTAATACTAAGGTGAAAATTGTCATTACTTGAAACGCCTACACGACCCAATGCACAGATTTGTTAGATTTGTCTCAGAATCTGAGAATTTTTCTGCAAAAAAAAATTTTTTAAATCGGAGAATTTTTCTATACCAAAGTTAAGAATTAATTATTTTAAAAATTTTTGTATACGAAAGATATCTCAGAATATGAGAACAATTTGCAATACTCGTAGATTTCATTTTCAACTTGACAAGACCTATTGCAAATTTGCAACACATGTTGCCAAATTTGCAAGACCGTAGCAAATTTGAAAATTTTACATATAAATTACTACTAAAGTAAAAACTGTCACCTACAAAATCCAATGCATAAATTTTCAGGATTTTAATTAAAATCTGAATTTTTTATACGAAAATTGTCTCAGAATCTGAGAGCAAAGATTATAAGAAAAGTTTTTTATACAAAAAATGTGTCAGAATCTGGCATTTTCCTACTCGTAGGATTTTTTTTTTTAACTTTGCTAGACCTATTGCAAATTTGCAACACATATTGCAAAACTAACAAGACCTTAGCTAATTTAAAAATTTTACAAAAAAAATGCTATGGTAAAAATTGTCGCCTACAAGACCAGATGCATACATTTTCAGGATATAAATCAATATCTGAACTTTTTTATGCGAAAAATGTCACAGAATCGGATATTTAACTTTGCAATACCTATTAAAAATTTGCAACACATATTGAAAAACTTGCAAGACCGTAGAAAATTGTAAAATATCACATATACTTAAATAAATCCTAAAGTAAAAATTGTCATTAATTCAAAACCCTACAAAACCCAATAAAAAAAATTGTTATATATGTCTCGGAATATGAGAATTTTTCTACAAAAAAAAATATTTTAGAATCTCAAAATTTTTCTATACAGAAACACGTTTTAGAATTTAAGGAATTTTGTTTACGAAAAATGTCTCAGAATATGAGAATATGAGCTATTGCAAATTTGCAACAAAATTTTTATAGTAATACAAAGGTAACAAATGTAATTAATAGAAACACAAGACCAAATAGAATTTGAAATTATTTTATACAAAACTTTTTCAGAACCTGATAATTTTTTTATTGGTAAAGTTTTTCTATACGAAAAATTTCTTATTATCTCAGAATTTTTCACTACGAAAAATGTGTTATAATGTGATCATATTTCTATATGATAAATGTCTCAGAATCTGAGAAAAGTTTTCTGTACTTGTATTATTTTATTTTTGACTTTGCAAGACCCATTGCAAATTTGCAACACATATTACAAAACTTACAAGACCGTAGCAAAATGAAAAAAAAAATAATAAAAAATATAATTCTGAGGTAAAAATTTCAATAATTTAAAAATCATAAAGTTCCAATTTGACAAATTTTCAAAATTATTTCTTAGAATCTGAAAATTTGTCCACACGAAAGTGTCTCAGAATCTAATAACTTTTTTTTAAGAAAAATGTCTATCAATTTTACTAATTTTTTTATTTATATTTTCCGTTATCTCTTTTAGTTACCAGAAGCTCAAAAACAAATTGATCAAAATATGGTCGATGACAATGAAATCAATACAGAAAAGAATCTCGATAATGATGGAGGCGGTGGTGGTGGCGGCGGCGGAGGTGTAGATTCGTACGTAGGAGAAATTGGTCATGGTTTTGTGACGGGAGGCATATCAGCAACATATCGTAGTACAATATTGCGTAAATGGTATTCAGCACCAACGGTCAAAGAACACAAAGGCAAACCTGGAGAATTGGGTAAACCAGTAAAAATACCAGCTGAAATGAAAGAATTAACAAAAGAGAAATTTAAAGAAAATCAATTTAATTTGGTAGCCAGTGATATGATCTCATTAAACAGATCTTTAACGGATGTGAGGCATGAAAAGTAAGTTTGTTTTATTTTTTGGGAGGCAAAACTTTTTTAAATTTAAATTTTTTTTAATTATTTCCAACAGCTGTAAAAAGAAACATTATGCTTCAAAACTGCCAACCACCTCCATAGTTATAGTTTTTCACAATGAGGCCTGGACAACACTGTTGCGTACCGTGTGGAGTGTTATAAACCGTTCACCTCGCTCTTTATTGAAAGAAGTTATTTTAGTCGATGATGCTAGTGAAAGAGGTGGGTTAAATTAATTAGGGGCACAAAAAAGAAAAATGTGTTCTTGTCAAATTGGTAACCCTTGCGAAATACAACAAAATTTAATAAATGCTTGGTGTAAAAAGTTTAAAATTTAACACTTTGCAAGAGTAAAAATGTCAGACTTGAATACCCCTATTTTAATAGACACTTTACAAAGTCGCCACTTTTAATATTTATTACAATTTACACGTAGGATTTTATTTTCGACTTTGCAAGACCTATTGCAAATTTGCAATTAATATTGAAAAATTTGCAAGACCGTAGCAAATTACAAAATTTCAAACATTTAATAATACTGAGACAAAAATAAACAATAATTTATCCACTAGAAAGAACCAATCCATAAATTTACAATACCAATTGCAAAATTCTACGTATAAATAAATATTGAAATGGATATAAAAGAAGACAATTATGAACTTTTGAAATTTGTTTACCCTTGCAAAATATAAGATTTATTGCAACATACACACAGAAAATAATTTTGTTTGGTGTAAAATTTTTTTAATTTTGCACTTTGCGAAAGTAAAAATGTCTAAAGTGAATACCCCCATTTCAACGGACACTTTACAAAGTCGCCTCTTTCGATTTTTGTTACAATTTATACGTAGGATTTTATTTTTGACTTTGCAAGACCTATTGCAAATTTGCAAGACCCATTGCAAATTTGCAACATCTATTGCAAAACTTGCAAGAGCGTAGCAAGTCGTAAAATTTCACATATTTAATAACACGAGGCAAAAAATAATAATATAAACACTGGCATGACCTAATCCATAAATTTGCAATACCACTTGCGAAATATTGCGTATTAATAAATATACAAAAAAACCTATTGTCATAATTATGACAGTGCACCCAAATATGACGAAATACATTTATTGTTCTTTATAATTAAATTTTAAGATTTGTATTAATAAAATTTGCATTTTTCCCCCTTTAGATTATCTTGGTAAAAAATTAGAAGACTATGTTGCCACTCTACCCGTCCACACATTCGTTTTACGTACTCAAAAACGTTCTGGTTTAATACGTGCTCGTTTATTAGGTGCTGAACATGTGACGGTATGTTAAAAAGATTTTATTTTTTAAGTTTTTATTGTTATTTTGTCATTTAGTTTTTTAAATCATAGCATATTAAGATTGCATTTTTAAGATAAATAGATTTTATTTTATTTGAAGGTAAATAACAAAGTTAGTGTGAAATGTGGAGTTAATAAACTCCTTAAAAGTTTATGAGTTAAAATGAAATGGATGAGTTGTAAAATAATAACGCTGATTGACACTTAATCTGAGATTTATTTGCTATACAAGTTCATTCAGAATCTGAGATAAGTTCAGATTCTCAGAATATGAGACTAATTTTCTTTAGAAACTTTCTTAGAATCTGAGATTAATTTTCTATCGAAAATTTCTCAGAATCTGAGATTTATTTTCTATAGAAAATTTTGCAGAATCTGAGATTTATTTTCTATAGAAAATTTCTCAGAATCTGAGATTTATTTTCTATAGAAAATTTCTCAGAATCTGAGTTAAATTTTCTCTAAAAAATTCCTCAGAATCTGAGATTTATTTTCTATAGAAAATTTCTCAGAATCTGACATTTATTTTCTATAGAAAATTTCTCAGAATCTTAGATTATTTTTCAATAGAAAATTTCTAAGAATCTAAAATAAATTTTCTGTAGAATTTTTTTAGAATCTAAGATAAATTTTCCTTTCTATAGAAAATTTCTTAGAATCTGAAATTAATTGAAATTTTTTCAGAATTTGGATTATTTTTTTTTTTTAAATTTCTCAGAATCTGTGATTAATTTTCTATAGAAAACTAGTTTTAGATTCTGAGAGAATTAATCTCAGATCCTGAGAAATTTTCTATAAAAAATTAATCTCAGATTTTGAGAAATTTTCTACAGAAAATTAATCTCAGATTCTGAGAAATTTTCTATAGAAAAGTAATTTCATATTCTGAGAAATGTTCTATAGAAAATTAATCTCAGATTCTGAGAAATTTTCTATAGAAAATTAATTTCAGATTCTGAGAAATGTTCTATAGAAAATAAATCTCAGATTCTGAGAAATTTTATATAGGAAATTAATCTCAGATTCTGAGAAATTTCTATAGAAAATTAATCTGAGATTCTAAGAAAGTTTCTATAGAAAATTAATCTTAGATTCTGAGAAAATTTATTTAAAAAAAATAATCCAAATTCTGAGAAATTTTCCATTAATCTCAGACTCTGAGAAATTTGCTAGGAAAAATTAACCTCAGATTCTGAGAAATTTTCTATAGAAAAGAAAATTTATCTCAAATTCTAAAAAAAATCTACAGAAAATTTAGATTTTATTTATTTAGATTCTTAGAAATTTTCTATAGAAAATTTATATCAGATTTTAAGAAATTTTCTATAGAAAATAAATCTCAGATTCTGAACAATTTTCTATAGAAAATTGATCTTAAATTCCTAGAAATTTTCCATAGAAAATTACTCTCAGATTCTGAGAAACTTTCTACAGAAAATTATTCTCAGATTTTGAGAAACTTTATTTTATATTGAATCTGAGATAAGTTTTCTGTAGAAATTTCTCAGAATCTGAGATAAGTTTCCTATAGAAAATTTCTCAGAATCTGAGATAAGTTTCCTATAGAAAATTTCTCAGAATCTGAGATAAGTTTTCTATAGAAAACTTCGCAGAATCTGATATAATTTTTCTATAGAAAATTTCTCAAAATCTGAGATAATTTATCTATAGAAAATTTCTCAAAATCTGAGATAAGTTTTCTAAAATTTCTCAGAATTTGAGATAAGTTTTCTATAGAAAATTTCTCTGAATCTGAGATAAGTTTTCTATAGAAAATTTCTCAGAATCTGAGATAAGTTTTCTATAGAAAAATTCTCAGAATCTGAGATAAGTTTTCTATAGAAAAATTCTCAGAATCTGAGATAAGTTTTCTATAGAAAATTTCTTAGAATCTGAGATAAGTTTTCTATAGAAAATTTCTCAGAATCTGATATAATTTTTCTATAGAAAATTTCTAGGAACCTTAGATAATTTTTCTATAGAAAATTTCTCAGAATCTGAGATAAGTTTCCTATAGAAAATTTCTCAGAATCTGAGATAATTTTTCTATAGAAAATTTCTCAGAATCTGAGATAAATTTTCTGTAGAAAAATTCTCAGAATCTGAGATAAGTTTTCTATAGAAAATTTCTCAAAATCTGAGATAAGTTTTCTATAGAAAATTTCTCAGAATCTGAGATAAGTTTTCTAAGGAGTGAGATCATAAAAATGTTAACACACATAAAGTTAAATAAAAAACAGACTACTGAATTTTAAGACTTCAAACCAAATTTTTATTAAATAAAATTTAATACAAAATCATAACAAAAAAACCGCATGGAACTCTAACCACTACGAACAAAGTTATCCACTTTTTCCGGAAACCCTCCCATTAAGGCTTTTATGGTAGTTTCTGTCACCTTTTTAGAGCAGGTGGTCCATCTACGTTTGAAATCTTGCATGTCCTGGGAGACCTTTTTTGTGCCCTTTAATTCTTTTTTAACAAGAGCCCAATATCTCTCCACTGGCCTGAGCTCCGGGCAGTTTGGTGGATTTGCCTCTCTTGGTACAAAAACCACATTATTATCATTATACCACTTCAGCGCTTTCTTGCTGTAGTGAC
The DNA here is from genome assembly GCA_963921195.1 of Pegoplata infirma. Lineage (NCBI taxonomy): Eukaryota > Metazoa > Arthropoda > Insecta > Diptera > Anthomyiidae > Pegoplata > Pegoplata infirma. Next base: position 40,774,455 of record OY992537.1, read on the forward strand.
AAGATGCTAAATCGGGCCAAAAGTAAGTGGATACATTGTGCTGACTCAAGAACGGAAGAAGTCTCTTCTGCAAACACTCCTTGATATAAATTTCGCTGTTTATAGAGCCAGATGTCACAAATGACTGGCTTCTTTGGCCGCAGCTACATATGGCTTGCCATACTAGGAATTTTTTGGGGAATTTCGTTTGCTTTTTTGACCGAAATTTTTCCGCAACATTTCCTCGAACATCGGAAACATAAAATTCTTGACCAGGGAGCTGCGCAAAATCAGCCAGGACATAAGTTTCGTCGTCCATTACACAACAGTTGTATTTTTTTATAAAATTTGATTTCAATTTTCTAGCTCTGGTTTTGGCCTCCAAATTTTTAAAAGCGTTTCTATCGGGAACTTTTTGAACTTTGTAGGACTTTAGTCCCGCCTTACGTTTCACTTTACGTACAAAAAAGTCTGAGCATTTGGGCTAACCGAGCTGTTTTTCTGCCAGATGTGTTAGGAGCTCTCTTAAGGATGCTTTTAACTTTATATGCCTTACCAATGTTACGATAACCAGTCGTTGTTCCTGTTCCCGGCTTCCTTTCAATTGTTAGGTGTTCCAGATACCTTTTTACCACTTTTGAAACTGTTTGGCGGCATACATTAGTTTCTTTGGCAATTTTTTTGCATGTCCATGTTTGGTTTTGTTGAAAATATTTAATTATTTTTGAACGCACTTTTCTTTCATCGTCCATTGTGTAAAAAATTGCAAATTAAAACTCATGATGTAAATTAATTTATTAACTGACATATTTTTAAAATGTAAACTGCCGAAAAAAAAAAATTTGGAAGCTTTACACCAAAGTTGTAGGCAAAAATGTGTGTTAACATTTTTATGATCTCACTCCTTATATTTTACCTTGAAAATTTCTCAGATTTTGAGATTATTTTTTTCTAAATAAATTTTTTCAGAATCTGAGATTAATTTTCTATAGAAAATTTCTTACAATCTGAGAATAAGTTTCTATAGAAAATTTCTTAGAAAATAATCTCAGATTAAGTTTCTATATAAAAAATTTCAGAATCTGAGAATAATTTTCTATAGAAAATATCTCAGAATCTGAGATTAAGTTTCTATAATTTTTTTTTCGGAATCTGAGATTAATTTTTTATAGAAAATTTCTCAAAATCTGAGATTAATTTTCTATAGAAAATTTCTCTGAATCTGAGATTAATTTTCTATAGAAACTTTCTCAGAATCTGAGATTAATTTTTTAAAGAAAATTTTTTAGAATCTTAGATTAATTTTCTATAGAAAATTTCTCAGAATCTGAGATTAATTTTCTATAGAAAATTTCTATGTATCTGAGAATAATTATCTTTAGAAAATTTCTCAGAATCTGAGAATAATTTTCTATAGAAAATTTCTCAGAATCTGAGATTAAGTTTCGATAAAAAAAATTTCAGAATCTGAGAATAATTTGCTATAGAAAAATTTCTCAGAATCTGAGATTAAGTTTCTATAAAAAAATTTTCAGGAACTGAGATTAATTTTCTATAGAAAATTTTGGAGTACCTGAGATTAATTTTCTATAGAAAGTTGCTTAGAATCTGAGATTAATTTTCTATAGAAAATTGCTTAGAATCTCAGATTAATTTTCTATAGAAAATTGCTTAGAATCTCAGAATAATTTTCTATAGAAAATTTCTCAGAATCTGAGATTCATTTTCTATAGAAAATTTCTCAGAATCTGAGATTAATTTTCTATAGAAAATTTCTCAGAATCTGAGATTAATTTTTTAAAAAAAATTTTCTCAGAATCTAAGATTAATTTTCTACAGAAAGTTGCTTTGAATCTGAGATTAATGTTGTTCTATAGAAAATTTCTTAGAATATAAGATTAGTTTTCTAGGAAATTTCTCAGAATCTGAGATTAATTTGCTATAGAAAATTTCTCAGAATCTGAGATTAATTTTCTATAGAAGATTTCTCAGAACCTGAGATTAATTTTCTATAATAAATTCCTCAGAATCTGAGAATAATTTTCTATAGAAAATTTCTCAGAATCTGAGATTAGTTTTTTATAGAAAATTTCTCAGAATCTTAGATTAATTTTCTACAGAAAACTTCTCAGAATCTGAGATTAATTTTCTATAGAAAATTTAAATATAAATACTTTTTTGTAAATTTCCAAGTTCGTTTTCTTTAACTATACATAAATTTCTTTCATTACAAAATATAATTCAGCCATAAATTTAATTAACATATGTCCACTTTTCCCAAAGTACAATTTGAATGCATGAAAATTTGGAAGTTTTTATAATCAAATTATATTTTTGTAAATTCATTATACAACCCAAGGATATCATCCTTGTATGTATATTTTATTATATGCATATAAATATTATTAATTAATTCAATTTATCTTTGTTCATGCAATACAATACAATATAACACATGATTATTAGGGGTATAAAAATAGTTTACAAAAAAAAATTAAATTAATCTCGAAAACTATAAAAAATATTTAAAAATATCCAATTTAGTACGAATGAGTGATATTTTATATATTTTTTTAATATTTATCATACGCCTACGTTTGTAAATCAAAAAATAATTTTGTAGGAAAGTTTTTATAAAAAAAAAGTTTTACCCCTAATATACATTTTATAAATTTAATCAAATTTTTTTATATCCTGTCACATAATTTTTTTTATTTTCATCTTATACTAATGCAGGGTGAAGTTATAACATTCCTTGATGCCCATTGTGAGTGTACAGAAGGTTGGTTGGAGCCATTATTAGCACGTATTGTACAAAATCGTCGTACAGTAGTTTGTCCCATAATTGATGTAATATCAGATGAAACATTTGAATATATAACAGCCTCAGATTCAACATGGGGTGGTTTTAATTGGAAATTAAACTTTAGATGGTAAATGAAATAAAACCAAAAACTCTTTTTACAAATCCCTAATATAAACAACATTCTTAATTAAAAATAATTGCAGGTATCGTGTTCCTCAACGTGAAATGGAGAGACGTAATAATGATCGTACAGCTCCATTACGTACCCCCACCATGGCTGGTGGTCTATTTTCAATAGATAAAGACTATTTTTATGAAATTGGTTCCTACGATGAAGGCATGGACATTTGGGGTGGTGAAAATTTAGAAATGTCATTTAGGGTAAGTAAACATTTTGGTATATCTTATGTATTTAAATGTTGTAGTTTTATGTTTTTTTAATAATTTATAATTTTTTTTAGCAAATTTATAAATTTTAAGTTTATTTTTTGTTTATAATTAATTTTTTTATCTAAAAATATATTTTATAATTTTTAATTTATTTTTTATTTTTATACAAACAAAATTTTTGTGCAAACAAAAACAACCAAAATTAAAATTTTTAGATTTGGCAATGTGGCGGCATTTTAGAAATTATACCATGTTCCCATGTGGGTCATGTTTTTCGCGATAAATCCCCCTATACATTCCCCGGTGGTGTAGCCAAAATTGTGCTGCACAATGCAGCACGTGTGGCTGAAGTTTGGCTGGATGAATGGCGAGATTTTTACTATGCCATGAGCACAGGTTCGATATTTAATATATATGAGACAAATTTTAGAATTCAAAAAAATAACACAACAAATTAATAAACGTTTTTGTTTTATGATTTTAAACTTGAAATTAAATTTTTTGTTTTAAAAATCAAACAAAGAATTTATTTGTAATGCTACTAAAAAAAAAATATTCACTAACAAATAAGTTCATGAAACTTGATTGAAAAACACAGTTGGGTGGAGCTAAAACAAATTTAAAAATCGATAACTAATTTTCTATGGAAACGTTTGTTATCGATAACTTATTTTTTAAACAAAAGTTTGTAATTTTTCTATACAAAAATTTCTCAAAATTTGAGATAACTTTTCTATGAACATTTTTCAGAATATAAGATAATTTTTCTATAGAAAATTTCTCAGAATCTGAAACAAATTTTCTATAGAAAATTTCTTAGAACCAGAGATAATTTTTTTATAAAAATTTTTTTAGGATCTGAGATAATTTTTCTATGGAAAATTTCTCATTATCAGAGATATTTTTTTTAAAGAAAATTATCTCAGACTCTGAGAAATTTTCTATAGAAAACTTATCTCAGATTCTGAGAAATTTTCTGTAGAAAACTTATCTCAGATTCTGAAAAAATTTTGTAATAAAAATTTATCTCAAATTCTGAGAAGTTTTCTAAAGAAAACTTATCTCAGATTCTGAGAAATTTTCTATAGAAAACTTATCTCAGATTCTGAGAAATTTTCTATAGAAAACTTATCACAGATTCTGAGAAATTTTCTATAGAAAACTTATCTCAAATTCTGAGAAATTTTCTGTAGAAAACTTATCTCAGATTCCGAGAAATTTTCTATAAAAAACTTATCTCAGATTCTGAGAAATTTTCAATAGAAAACTTATCTCAGATTCTGAGAAATTTTCTATAGAAAACTTATCTCAGATTCTGAGAAATTTTCTATAGAAAACTTATCTCAGATTCTGAGAAATTTTCTATAGAAAACTTATCTCAGATTCTGAGAAATTTTCTATAGAAAAATTATCTCAGATTCTGAGAAATTTTCTATAGAAAACTTATCTCAGATTCTGAGAAATTTTTTATAGAAAACTTATCTCAGATTCTGAGAAATTTTCTATAGAAAACTTATCTCAGATTCTGAGAAATTTTCTATAGAAAAATTATCTCAGATTCTGAGAAATTTTATATAGAAATATTATCTCAGATTCTGAGAAATTTTCTATAGAAAAATTATCTCAGATTCTGAGAAATTTTTTATAATAAAATTCTCTCAGATTCTGATAAATTTTTTATAGAAAAATTATCTCAGATTCTAAGAAATTTTCTATAGAAAAATTATCCGTTTTGTATTTTGTTTTCAGTTTCATCTCAAACTGTGTTGCAAATAACAAACAAAAAATCTAACATCAGCTTTTTCTTTTTTTAGTTTTCTACAAAATTTTATTTAAAAAAAAAATTTTGTACGCATTTATTCACAATATTCATAAATATTTTACTTTTTAATTTAAAATGCAAAATTTTAGTTTTTTTTTTTCTCAAATCGATTTTTTTCACAAAAAACGCACTTAAATTGTTGTAACAAATTTGTTGTTTCTTATTGTTTTTAACTTATAACTCAAAATAAATGTGATTGAATTTTGTGCTCATAATATAATTATCAACTTTTTTTTTTTTTTAATAAATGTAATTTTTTTTCTCAAAATTTTGAAAACACCTTATCTAACGTACTTTTGTTGTGTGATTAAACCAAAAAACATACAAATATAATTGTTTTATTGCTTAAAACAACAACAATTTATAAAAAAATAAATACCACTAACAAACACATTGCTAATAATAATTTAATTGGTATCGTATTGAAAATGTTTTTAATATATATTTTTTTATTTTTAATATTATTATTTAAATTTTTTATAGTTTGTTTGAGTTGTTTTTAATTAACTTTAGTTTATTGAATTTTTTTATGATTTGCTATTTGATTAACATATTTACCAAAAAAAAAAAAAAACAACAAATGAATATGTAACTAATTTAGATTTAATAATTTTATTTGATTTTTTTAGGTTTAAATTTAAAAAATTTATTTCAATATAATAATATTTAAGAGGTTTTTAAATAAATTATAGTAATTTTAAGATAAAACTATTTGCTTAATTTGTAGATCTTAACAAATGGTTTGAATGGTAATGATTTTAACTTCACTTCCTATAGATTTTGAAATTTATTCAGAATCAATACTTTTTTCTAATTTTGAGAATTTTTTTTAAAAAAAAAAATTATCTGAAATAATTTCCAATAAAATTTTTTTCAGATTCTAAACAGCTTTCTATAAAAAAATTGTCTCAGATTCCGAGAAATTTTTATAGAAAAATTTAACCTCAGATTCTAAAAGCTTCTTTTGAAAATTTTATCTAAGATTCTGAAAAAATATCTTAGATTCTGAGAAATTTTCTATAGATAAATTAACTCAGGTTTTTGAAAATTTCTCAGATTCTGAGAAATTTTCTATAAAAAAATTTATCTCAGATTCTGAGAAATTTTCTATACAAAAATTTTATATCAGATTCTGAGAAATTTTCTAAGAAAATTATTTTAAAAAAATTTTATCTAAGATTGTGAGAAATTTTCTATAAAAAAAAAAACATCTCAGATTCTGAGAAATTTTGTATATAAAATTTTATCTCAGATTCTGAGAAATTATCTATAGAAAATTTTATCTCAGATTCTAAAAAAATTTCTATAGAAAATTGTATTTCAGATTTTGAAAAACTTTATATAGACAATTTTGTTTCAGACTATTTTATCTTAGATTCTGACAACTTTTCTATAGAAAATTTTATCGCCGATTCTAAGAAATTTTCTATAGAAAATTTTATCTTAGATTTTGAAAAACTTTCTACAAAAAATTTGATCTCAGATTCTGGAAATTTTCTATAAAAAATTTTATTTAGATTTCGAGAAATTTTCATCTTAGATTCTAAGAAATTTTCTATAAAAAAAATTGTCTCAGATTCTTAGAAATTTAGTTTCTAAAATTTTATATCAGATTCTGATAGATTTTCTATATAAAATTTTATCTCTGATTCTGAGAAATTTTCTATAGAAAATTTTATCTCATGTTCTTAAACATTTTCGATAGAAAATTTTATATCAGATTCTGAGAAATTGTCCACAGAAAATTTTATTTCAGATTCTGAGAAATTTTTTATAGAAAATTTTATCTCAGATTCTGAGAAATTTTCTATAGAAAATTTTATCTCAGATTCTTAGAAATTTTCTGTAGAAAATTTTATCTCAGATTATGACAAATTTTCTATAGAAAATTTTACCTCAGGTTCTGAGAAGTTTTCTATAGAAAATGTTTTCTCAGAATCTGAGAATTTTGTTATAGAAATTTTTTTTTCAAGATTCTGAGAAATTTTCTATAGAAAATTTTATCTCAGATTCTAAGAATTTTTTTGTGATAAAATTACAGATTCTAAAAAATTTTCTATGAAAAAAATTATTTCATATTCTAAGAATTTTTTATAGATAATTTCATCTAAAATTCTGAGAAATTTTCTCTATAGACAAAATTATTTCAGAATCGTAGTAATTTTCTACAGATAATTTTATCTGAAATTCTGAGAAATTTTCTATAGAAAATTTTTATCAGATTCAGAGAAATTTTTTATAAAAAATGAAATTTTATCTCACAATCAGACTTAAAAATATTTTTGATGAAAAATTTTTTCTCAGATTCTGAAAAAAAACTCAAGTTTTTGTAAATTTTTTATAAATAAAATTATCAAAATCTATAAAATTTCCTAAAAATCGTCCTCAAAATCTTATAAGTTCTTAGATTTTTTAACGTGGAAATACTCTGCTTGGAAATATTTTAGATTCTGAATAGGGCTGTCAAACGGGATCGGTTTTTTAAAATCCCGGGATTCGGGATTTGAAAATCGAAATCCCGGGATCCCGGGATTTTTCGGGATCCCGGGATTTTTCGGGATCGCGGTATTTTTCGGGATCCCGGGATTTTTCGGGATTCCGGGATTTCTCGGAATTAAATTTCTTTGATTATAAGAGTAAAAAAATAGTAGACTCTTTATGTTTCAATTTTATTGGTAGCGTGCTAGCCCATTAAACAGGTAGTCGTGGGTTTGATTCCCACGAAAACCCTTTGGTATATTTCACTACAACGAAATTATTAAAAAAATATTTCGAATTATTCTGATTGTTATTTAAAGGCAATTAAAAAATTAAGTATACGCCACTTATGCAGTTTTCAAGTAATAATTATTATTAAATATTTAGCAATGAACTAAAAAAGCCCTGAGGGGTTTGTTATGGAAAAGGACAACTTTTGTTTGCTTTTGGTTTCATCCCATTCCGATTTTGGTTGTTGCACTGTATAATTTTAAAACTAATTTAAAGAAAATTTAAAATAATAAAAACATGTAAAGGAGAAAAGTAATAATATAATGCATTAGACTTTAAGTTTTTTGTAAAAGAAAAGTTTTTCTTCCAATTTTGAACGCCCGGCAAAATTTTTATTCTCCTACGCCTAAAACTTAGGTTGTACAAATTTGAGGCCAATCAGATTAAATTTACCCGTGGCGCCCTTCGATCAAAGTTTCGATTTTCTAGAAAATTTTTGCCAAAACCTGCAAGCTTTGGTCAAAGTGCTTTGTGACTGTGGCTTAACGGTAAGTGAGTTGGACTATTATTCAGAAAGCCTGGGTAGAATTCTCAGCTCAGCTAAATTCGTGGCCAGCTACGTTGAAAATGAAAAAAAAAGTTTTAGTTTTAATTTGTTTATGTAAATGTAACAATAATTGAACAAAGGTGTGTTAAATAAAAAAAAAAATCTCATACATTTTTAATTTTTACAAAATCCCGGGATTTGAGCTTAAAAACCCCGGGATTCGGGATTCATTTTATGACAAAAATCCCGGGATTCGGGATTTCGGGATTGACAGCCCTAATTCTGAACAAGCCCATCAAGTTTCAAAGAAAAATATGTTATATCTTTGGCCCCACGTTGGGCGCCAAATTTTCTGCATAAAAATTACCAGATTTTAAAATGTTTTTTTATGTAAAAAAAAACCCTATCTAAGTTTTTGGGAATTTTTATCATAGATTTCTATGTATCGGTTGGACTCAAAATTATAGTTATTTCGGGACTGCATTGTGGTGGTGTAAATTGCTGTCTTGTGTTTATTTCATTAGTTAGCATTGATTTGGATTAACAAATTTCGTTTGATTGGGCCTACAATTAGATTTGGACTTTGTAACAAATTCCTGTTTAAGCAGGATTTTGTCATATTATGGCTCCCAAGGTGGAGCACAAAAACAGAGGACTAGAAACGGAAGTAACTTATACGGACTCTTGACTATGCTTAAAAAAATCATTTTGGCATGACCTAGATACAATTTCTTTTAAGGACCTAGGTTTTAAAAAATGTTGTACTAGATTCTGGAAAATCCTATGGAGTTTTGTAATATAATTGCGCCCAACTTGGGGCTCTCAAAACTAATCTCAAGAAACAGAAGCTAGGGTTGACGGAATAGTCTTTAACACCCTTAAGACTTGAGAAATTAACTTTACAAACTTACTTTGGCATGACTTATATTTCACTTGACCGAAAATATGTGTGCATATAAAAAGAACGAAACGATTCAGCAAACTTTAGAATTTTGCTACAGGCAGGGATTCTATATATCACTGGAAATTTTAAGGCATTGACTGTTATATTTGAATTTTATTCGTTACAAAGAATATAAAGGTAACCTGTGATAAAGCTTTAATTTTCAAAACAAAAGCTTTTCTAAAACTTTAATTTGAATTCTAAGCACTACATAAAATCAAATCAATTCCTTTACAAAAAAAAAAACTAGCATTCAAACCATTGTAAGATCTATTGAATTCAGCTTTTTTTTAACAAAAAGAAATTGCTAACCAATTTCTGCGCTATTTTATAAAATAATATTTCTCTAAAATTTATTTTTTTTTTTCTTTCTTTTATTTTTTTCCTTTATCATTATTAAACATCATAAAAACTCTAAAAATAACAACGTAACTAACCTTAAAAACCAATTATTAAAAATCAAAAAAATAAAAATATCTTAAATCATCCTGGGGTTATTTTCTATTGGAAACACGAAACACATAAAATAAATGAAAAAAAAAAAATAACAATAGGTTTGGATGTGTGGCGGTGTTTTAGAAATTGCTCCATGTTCACGTGTTGGCCATGTATTTCGTAAATCAACTCCATATACATTTCCTGGCGGTACAACGGAAATTGTTAATCATAATAACGCTCGTCTGGTTGAAGTTTGGCTGGACGATTGGAAAGAATTTTACTACAGTTTTTATCCAGGTTATTTCTAAATTTCTTCCTCTCTCTTACTTTGTAATTAAACAGAAAACTACAAAAAAAAATAAACCTGCATATGGCCCACATATAAGAAATTACATACATACTACATTACTATTTATACTTATGTACAAACAAATTTATATATATTTTCTATTTTTTACACCATTTCCAGGGGTATAAATGAAAATTTTATTTTTACAAGTTTTGATTTTAAATTTGTGTGAATAAATATAATTGTGGAAGAGCTTTGCGATTTACACTCGTATTCATGGTTTTTTAGAGTTATGCAGACCCTCAGATTTAAGAGAACCTGATCAGCGGAAAATTTTATTCACCTCAAAACCGAGTTTAAAAAAAGCATTTCTATAGGAAAAAAGGTATTAGTGCCCGACCGAAATAAAATAAATAAATATCAAATTATTGTATAAACTTTGTACTCGAATGTTGAAAAATACGCTAAACATGTTTTGAATCACGAATTTTCCACTTAAAAAAAAATTACACTCAATAAGGTGGACGAAAGAAATTTTAAGATTTTTTTTTAAAATTCTTGTACGTAGGAAAGCCTATAATTTTTGTAATAAAGTCAAATTTATCTTTTTGGTCGCTTGACGGTCGGTCAACATGTGTTAAAAATGTCCTGGACTAGTAAAATTTAAAAACTGTGAAAAAAAATTTCGTGGATTTTTTTTCACCAATATTTTTTTTAAAGTTTTTTTGCATTTTGTCCCCATTTCGTTCTTTAACCGTCAGAGCTCATATTTTGTTAATTTATTTTACCCTACCTACCCCCCACAAAACTGGGCTCCGATTTCAAAAAATCGAAAATCCACAAAAAAAATTTTCTCCTATAACTAAAAATTTTTGTTCAAAATTAATTTATTTTTATAAAAACTGTTGGCTGTCGGCTGTGCCGAATCTTTTATACCCTTCAATATGTAAAAAAAAAAATTGAAAAAAATTGTCAGGGGCGGTTTTTATAGTAGAGGGGAGGGAGCGGTGAGTTAGGGGACTCCTTGACCCTGGCATAATATATGTTCAAAAGTTAATTTTTTTTCTGCTTTGTACACTTAAGTATTTTAGTTTTATTATTATTTAAAATCCACGCCTTGAAAAGGGGGCGGGCCGAAAAAGCAAAATCGCTATTTTGGAATTTTTTTAATTTTTATACCCTCCAACTACAGTATTGTGGTATACTCACTTTGTCATTCAGTGTGTAACGCATCGAAATATCGGTCGGGGACCCCATAAAGTAGATATATAATTGATCAGTGATCGATTCTAAGACATTATAGCGATGACCGTCTGTCCTCAAGTTTGGCACAAATATGTCTTATGGTCCTAGGCAGGTTAAGTTCGGAAATGTGCCAAATCGGAGCAGGGGGAAAAAGTTCCCCCTGGAAGAAGTAAACCAACCTCTGAAAGATTAAATTTTTTTAGAAGTTTTTTTATATTTTTGTGAAACAAATGAAACATTTTAATGTTCGCAGAAGTTTAAAGTCCTGCGCTTAGGCCCAGGGGATTTTAAAATGTCGTTTTTTTCGACCCGCCGCTTTCAGGCGTTTTCCTAGGCAGGTTAAGTTTGGAAATGGGCCATATCGGAGCAGGGAGGGAAAAGTTTCCCCTGGAAGAACTAAACCAACCTCTGAAAAATTACAACTTTTTTATTTTTTTATATTTTGGAGGGTATAAAAGACTAGGCACAGCCAAATTTGATACTCTCATTTGTTTTTTTCGTAAAGTACGCAAAAATTCCTCATTTTTGAGCCGGATTTGGTTCAAAAATTCAGACACGTTATTTTTTCAAACTTTGACCGCTGAAGATTTCCTTGTAAAATTTGTTCATACATTTTTATCACAATCAGCTCTTCTATGGCCATCGTTCTCTAAACGACGTTCTGCAGGTGTAACGGCACGAAATTCGAAGTTTAGATTTGACTGGACGCCCCAATGCACAGTGGGTTGAAACATATGTAAAGTGGGGATTAATTCAGAAAAGCCCTTCATTATTAATATTTATATTTTTTTAGACTAACTATACATTATTAAGTAAAAAAAAAATGTTTTACAGAAAAAAAAAATTATAGAAAATATTTTTTTATTGAAAAAGAAGATATAACCTTTTTATTAAAATTGGCTCCTACTGCTCTAACTGCTCCAATAATGCCCCAAGAGATGTCAAATGTGTGACCGGCCCCCAATATTTTTTTAACCCAAACATTTTCTTAGAATATATTTATCCTGTATATCCAATCCTTAAGGTGGTCCCCATACACATTTTTTTTTTAATGAAATCAGTTGCTGCCGCTCCATGCTGGCTCCTAGAGGGTGAAATGTGAGGTCAACTATCAATTTTTTTTCATCCCCAACTTTTTTTCAACGTACGCACCCCGTATCTCCTCTAACTAAGGGGTCTCCCATAATGCCCTTTCTCATACGTTTTTCAGCTTTTTTTAGCAACTGGAGTTCTTTCACAAAAATTTTAATAAGTAAAAAAACGCGGTGCCTCTGCAAAAGTTTGGTATGGAATATATAAGCTAAAATACTATATTAAAATATCACTCAATAAAATTTGCTGGATCGCAACAAGAAATTTGTTGAAACTCTGTGTATATATCGAAAATACCCAAAATATGAAGCACCTTTTAAAAATATATTAAAAACATTTGCAAAACATTTATCTAAAAAAAATAAATGCAATTATGTAGCCAAATACCTGAAGTTGATGGTTCCATTTTAATAAAATTACTTTTAGAACGCTTAATAAGAATTATCAGCACCCAAAATATCTCAATTTTCAGTTTTAGGCACCGCACGAAAAATTTTGAAAAATTATTTGAATTTGACAGCTCACAGTCGATAAAGTAATTTACTTAAAACAAAAGTTTTTGGCAAATAGTGATGTAGAATTTAATTACCTTTCACCCAGTACCACACACGAATGTGTAGGATAAAGTTCAGCTTTTGAATTAATCCTCACTTTTGGTACATTTCAACCCTCTGTGCAATGAATACAATTTTTTATTGCGCTACAATTTTTTATTGACTGGATACTTTTAAAACAAACTTTGTGAAAATGTAGGATAATACTTAAAGAGTATTTTAATTTGTATAAAAATGTTCTTCAGCGCCCTCTATCGAAGATTTATTCAAGTACACTCAAAAAAAAAAAAAAATTATAAAGTTAGCAAAAAAAGCTTGTAAACCTACAAAAAAATTTGCTGATTTTGAACCCAAAATTTTTTTTGGTAAAGTTAGCAAAAACGTTTTGCTAAAAATTATTTAACTGATTTTTTTTTTTATTTCAACACATTTGAGGACACCATTGGGTTCGGACCCGATAGGTCCAGATCCCGATGGGCCTAGACCTAGTTGGGTTCCTTAAAAATCGTCATAGTTTTTGATCCAAAATTTGTGTCCGTTTCGCTCTATCTTGCTTAGTTTTTGAGATACGTAATTTTAGGGGACCACCGGGGTTTTAAGAATTACAAAACTCGATAACTTCAAAAATATTACTCGGAGAGCTTTTTTTTCGCTCTACCTTGCTTAGTTTTTGAGATACGTAATTTTAGGGGACCACCGGGGTTTTAAGAATTACAAAACTCGATAACTTCAAAAATATTACTCGGAGAGCTTTTGATTATTTTGCGGTCTTGTTCTACGTGTTGAGAGCTACAAAAATGCTTTTGGACTTTTTGTTGTGTCGGCAATATTTACCGAGATATGAGCATTTTAAAATTTTCGGGAATGCTAACTTTTTTGGATCCAAAGTTAGGACCCACGCATGTGGGAACCAGAAATGGCCTCCATTTTGCTCTATCTGGCTTAGTTTCGAGATAGTGACATTTTAAAATTGCTGAAAATAAAAAAAAAATTTACCATTTATTTTTGCTAATATTAGCAAAAAAGCTTGTACAAATTTGGTCAACTAAATTTAAATTTAGCAAAAAAAAGTTAGTTCAAATTTTGTTTAAAATTGCTAATGCGCTAAATGAAGTTTACAAGATATTTTTGGTAACATGCTAATCTCAACTAAAAATTTTCTAAAAGTTAGCTAACCAGCATTAGCAAAAAAAAATTAGTAAATCTACTAATGTATTATTTTGAGTGTAAAGCTAAAACTTAGACATGCTATATCTTCAAAAATTATGGTTCAAAAGTTTTCAAGAAAATGTTTTACCAGAACGAACATAATTCTGGGCTATACAATGCTATTTTAATTTTATTATTGTTTAAATCTTTCTAAACAGTTTTTGTGAAGGACTTAAAAGGTCACAATTAAAAAACGATTCTGTAGGGAAGAATTTCAGAAATAGGGACTCAAATCCTTATCCATTTCTTATCCGGTATTTGATATGACCGGTAACAAAGTTCCAGGCGGGCATGCAGTTTTAAATATTACTTACTTAATTTATTTGTAAATATAAGTTTAATATTTTATGTTAGGCCTCTATTTTTTTCACGAAAATCGGTTCAAAAATTAATGTTAAAATCCGTATTTGGGAAGAATTCAAATATCAGTTTAATTTTTAAAAACAGCTAAAAATAGTTTTTGGAAGAACTCGCCCTTAGGTTAGTTGGTAGCGTGCTAGCCTATGAAACAGGAGGTCGTGGGTTCGATTCCCACAAAAAACCCTTGGTCGATTTCGCTACAACGAGACGACGGTTATTGTTACCAGTTCTCGTTTAGGTTTAAATTATTATTAAAAATGATTTGTAATTAGAAAAATAAATAAAAACTGATCATTGGATCAAATTATTAAAAAAAAAAACTCGCCTCTAAATAACTCTGAAAACCGAAAAAAAAATAATTTTAATAAATTATAAATTTTTAAAATATGCAGCTTTAAAATCAAAATATTTTAAAATAAATAAAATTATCTTTATATTTTTAGAAATGGTGTATTATATAGATTAACTTACTCTGTTTTCATATTGTCCCCGTTTATATTATTATTATTTTTTAATGGTCTGAATTTTGTATTAAAATAAAAAAGTTATTATTATTATTATTGTTCAAATAAGTTTTTTTTATGTCTCTTAGTTTTTTTTTTTTAAAGTTTATGTTGGTTGGAATATGCTTTTATTTTATTTATAATTTATTTTTAAACTAAATAATGGTTTTTTGGTTCTTATGCATATTTGTTTGTCTCCTGCTAACTTTGTAATTTGTAATGAAACAAAAAAAAAAAAACTAATTTAATACTAATTCTATTGCTGCATGTTTCTAAATGTTTTGTTCTAATATTGTTATATCCTTGTTAAATGTTAGTTTTGTTGTTGTTGTTGTCTTTTATCCATTTATTTGTTTTTTGCACACATTTGTTATCCTGATTTTGTATGTCCTTAGAAGACCAAACCCCAAAAAAAAAAATACACCCAACAATACCACCCCATGAGCACAAAAACAAACGCTTATTTTGTTTAATTTTAATTATCAAAATAATTTATTTTTTTTGTAATACACAAAGGAAACATAAATATGGTTTAAATTGGTTTTAAAAAAAATATCAAAAATGAGGAAAATTTTATAAAAAATAAAATGTTTATTTTAAAATTTGTGTAAATTTACTTCACTAAAAAATTACATAATTAATAAATAAATTTACACTACAGCAAAAATCATTGTAATGTTACAAGACTTCATTTGCATTTTTAGTTATAAAAAATCCTATTTTGGATTTATTGGTTTTAAGTTCTTGATCCTCATAAAATTAAAATGCCTATATCTCGAGAAGGCGATTCGATAAAAATTTCTGATGACAGATTTGTGTTTAGGAAGCCAAAATACTTTAGAAAATGTGTTTTAATTTTTTTTTTTTTTATTACAAAAAAAAATTATAAAAATTGTTACAAAAAAATGCATAAAATAAAAATATGCAAATTTGGTTTAAAGTTTTGTCGTTTTTTTTTTTGCAAATATTTCTGGAAATACTCAATAGATTTTGGATTTTAGCTTCAGGTTTTCTTTATTGGAGTGTTTTTTTCGCATATCTGCTTTTAAAACGTTTTAGATTGAGCAAATATTAAATCAATCAATTTAGAAATATTTTGCAAAAACGTTCTGAAAAATTACTACAAATAATTTCATTTTCCAGAGCGACCCTCGTATTTTATTTAATATTTGCTCAATCTGAACGCTATCAAGCTTTAATTAAAGCTTGGAAAATTTCCTATATAACACTTTTTCAAGTCTCAAAATTTGGCAATACATATGAACCGGACCAAAAAATGGCGAGAGTATCGCCTAAAATAAAATACCCGTGTCTCCCAGTACTTCTAGATCAATTCGCGTTATCGCGAAAAACGCAAAAAAAAATTTTTTTGCACAATAGAAAAAGTTTACTCTAGTCAGAAAGTGGGGATAGAAATAACATTCCCGTGTCTCTCAGGTTTTTTAAATCAATTCGCGTTTTTTGCGAAAAACTAAAAAAAAAATATATTATCAAAAAAATTCAAAACTTGAAAAGTCCTACAAAGGGCGGATTACTCAATGGAAACTTTGCTGCTAACTACCGATTTAACGGAGCCTTATTTCAAAATTTTTATAAAAACCTTAAATTTAACGGAGAGTTATTTTATAACGGATCATTGGGTAATCCAGCCTAAGGGTTGTAACTCGGAGAAAATCTACTACACTGTAAGAAATTACAACTGTGTTGAAAAAAGCTAAAAGTGGGTTGATTAACTTCGTGCTAAACGATAACATATGGGTAATAAAAATATTATATGATTCTCATAACCTTTTTTACCTTAATGTACCCCTGCAAAAAAAGTCATTACCACTTCTCAGTGGAGTGCTTTAAAACTATAACAAATGTAATGAAATACAACAAAAATAACAAAAAACACAAGACAAAAACACACAAACAGTTTTTTCTACTCCAGATTACATAGATATTCAGCACTTAACTCATTACCTATCGCGACACCTCCATACAAATGTAAGTAGATATTCAGTAGATAAGAACTACTCCGTGGAAGTAGTTGGAAGTTGTTTGAAAGCTCGGAGTACTTCTTATCTACTGAATATCTACTTACTTTTGTATGGGAGTGTCGCGGAAGGTAATGAGTTAAGTGCTGAATAACAACTTTTTATGGAGTAGAAAAAACTGTTTGTGTGTTTTTTTCTTGTGTTTTTTGTTATTTTTGTTGTATTTCATTACTAGGGATGAGATTTTCATGCACTAAAAAATCGAAAATATGCGCTTAAAATATGCGCTAAAAAATTCGAAATATGCACTCAAAAACCTAAAAATATGCACTAAAAAATGAAATGTGTGCAAAAAAAATCTTGTTTTCATAGGAAAAACTTTTTAAAAAGCAAAAAATTAACGCCGGGCTTAAATACTAACATTTAAAACTTTATATAAGCAAGATTTTTTTAAAAATAAAGACAATCTATAAAAAAAAAATTAAAGAAAAAAATAGTTTTTCTTATTTTCAAAATTAATTTTTAAAATTTAAAATGGTTTTTGAAAAAAAAATAAATTGCAATTAGTGTTTTTGCTAATTTATGCCAAAATGTGCAAAAATATGCACTTAAAAGTTTAAAATATGCACAAAATATGCACTTAAAACCAAAATATGCAAAAATATGCATTTTCATCAAAATATGCAAAAATATGCATAAACAAATCGATGCCATTTTAACTCAAATTTCTTGATTCGGTAAGATAATTGGTCGATACCGTTCTTAGACTATCGACAAAAAACATGCATTTGCATGGAAATCTCATCCCTATTCATTACATTTGTTATAGTTTTAAAGCACTCCAAATAGAAGTACTCCGCACTTTTTTGCTGGGTACGTTTAAATAGCTGTTTTTAATCTTACTCACCTACAGTGACAATCGAAGAGTGCTGACGAAGGAAAGGTGTCTTCTTCCGAAAGCTGTCGACATCTCCACTTAGCCTGTGTTGTCAATTAATTTTTTCAGATTTTCTCATAGTACAACAAAAAATTATTATTTCTCAGAAATAATTAATATGGACTCAAAATGAAATAAATAAAAAAACTTCAGATATAATTGGAAATTTCTGAAACATGTGTAGCAGCCCGTCCCGTCAAATTTAAATTTTCGAATTTCATGTTGTAATACCTGACAAACGATGGCCACGTTGGAGCAGATTGTGGAAAAATTTATAAAAAAATTTGGTAAGGTCATCTTCAGTCGGCAACCAGCGGTCAAAGTTGAAAAAATTACGTATTTCGACCAAAATTCATGTCCGAATTTTTTGACCAAATACGGCTTAAAAATTCGGAAATTTGGTGCCCTTTATTGGAAAAATATTTAAAAAATTCCATAAGCGCGATTTTGTTCCACAGAAGCTGATTTTTAAACATAAAAATTATTTGTTGGTCTCAAAAGTTGGAAAATGTTAAGTGTGTTATCTAAAAAATATTAAAAAAATATAAAATCCCGATTTTGGTCCGAAAATGCTGATCAGAATTTGTGGACCAAAATCTCAGATCCGCAATCTTGAACCAAAATCGCGTTTTTATATTTTTTAGATAGCACACTTAACATTTTCTAACTTTTGTTACCTAAAAAATATTTTAAAAAAATATAAAAACACGATTTTGGTCCGAAAATGCTGATCAGCATCTGTGGACCAAAATCGCAGATAAACATTTTTGGACCAAAATCGCGATTTTATATTTTTTTAACATTTTTTAGGTAACACACTTAACATTTTTTAGCTTTTGAGACCAATTTGGATAAAAAAATAATTTTTATGTTTAAAAATCAGCATCTACCCAAATCGCGGTTTTGGATTTTTTTTAAATTATTTTTCCAATAAAGTACGCAAAATTTCCGGATATGAATTTTGTAATTTTTTCCAACTTTGACCGCTGGTTGCCGACTGAAGATGACCTTGCGAAATTTTTTCATAAATTTTCCTACAATCAACTCTTACGTGGCCATCGTTTGGCAGGTATTACGATATGAAATTCAAAAATTTAAATTTGACGGGACGCCCTACTGTGTAGTCTTTTCGTTCCTACAGGATTTGAACTCGGAACCTTCGGTACAACAAAAACTACTGAACCGATTTTGATTAATTTTTTTGTAGATTATTATATTCTGTAATACTTATAGTGGCCATTTTTTTAAAAAGATTGCTTTTTGTTGAAGTTATGCTAATGTAAACTTAAACAAGTGAGAGTGTTAAATTCGGCTGTGCCGAATCTTTGATACCCTCCAACATGTTAAAATATATTTTAAAAAATCAGAGGCGTTTTTATTGGGGGGGGGGCTATGTGCTTTTTTAACTTTAGTAATACCATTTACTCATAATTTTTATAATTTATTTTAATCCACGCCCACAAAAGGGGGCGGGCCAAAAAAAAACTTAATTTTGTAGCCCCCGAGGTCTAAGTGCAGGACTTTGAACACCTTCTGACATAAAAAGATTTCATTTGTTTAACAAAAATGCAAAAAAAGCTGTAAAAAATTGAGTTTTTTGAGACTTTTTTTAAGTTCTTTAAGGGGGAACTTTTTTCCCCCTGATCCGATTTTACCCATTTCCGAACTTAACCGGCCTATGACCAAGAGACACATTCGTGCCAATTTTCAGGAGTAGCTGACTAGCTGTCTTATTTTGGAGTGAATCGTGTTTTATACAGACGGACGGACGGACATTCATAGAATGACTTAAAATCGATCATAGATCAATAATATATTTACTTTATGGGGTCCCCGACCGATATTTTTATGCGTTACAAACGGAATGACAAAGTGAGTATACCCCCATACTGTGGTTGGAGGGTATAAAAATAGAAAAATTGTGAAATACTTTTTTTAAAGAACAAAATCGGCAGCTGGTGTACAGCAAAAACTACTGAACCGATTTTGATTAATTTTTTGTAGATTATTAAATTCTGTAATACTTTTCATGGCCATTTTTTTTGGAAAAAGATTGATCTTTGCTGAAGTTATGCTAATGTAAACTTAAAAAATAGAAAATTTTACTTTTCTACTTTCGCTAAAAAATAATTAGGTCAAAATTTTTCCCATAAAAGCCCCTGGAATTTTTTTTTTTTATTTTGGTTGGTATAAACTATTCGAAAAACCCGAATTTGAGACATCACTTGTCTTTTTTTTAGTTATTCTAAACTCCAAAATTTGGATCGTCTACTGTCACGGGGTTTTCAATTGGCCTCAAATTTGCTCCACAAGGCGTAGTAGCATAAAAATTCGAATGGACTTTAAAAACTGAAAGAAACATTTTTTTAAAATCATTTGATTTATTGCCTTCATTCAAAATTTTTAGAATGTATCTTAACGATGAGCTAATTTAAAAAAAAAATAATTTTGGACGGAAAAAAATTAAGAAAAGTTTACGAACTGTTCGGCTTTTTTTTAAGTCTAGCAATTTTGGATTGGAGGCCTTAAAAAAATGTCAGTGGTAAAAAAGTTGACTCCAGTACATATATTCAACAGACGGTATCTCGGAGAAGAATTAAGATTTAAAAAAATCTAACATTCATTGGATAAGGATAAGTAGTACTTTTAGAAAAGTATGGGGGTATACTCACTTTGTCATTCCGTGTGTAACGCATCGAAATATCAGTCTAGGACACCATAAAGTATATATATTATTGACCAGTGCTTGATTCTAAGACATTCAAGCGATGTCCGTCCGTCTGTCCGCCTGTGGAAGACACGATACAGTCCAAAATAAAAGAGCTAGACTCCTGAAGTTTGGTAGGAATATGTCTTATGGTATTGGGCTGGTTAAGTTCAAACATGGGCAAAATCGAATCAGGGGGTAAAAAGTTCCCCCTTTAAGAACTAAACCAACCTCTAAAAAACGCCAGTCTTATAGGTTTTTTTTTACTTTTACTTAGCAAACGAAACATTTTTATGCCAGAAAAAGTTCAAAGTCCTGCAGTTGGATCCAGAAATGTTGCCTCTCATCGCCGAATATAAAATAATACACCCCTGTTTTTTGTAACGTGTTGGAGGGTATAAAAGATTCGGCACAGCCGAATTTAACACTCTCACTTATTCTTTATAATATTCTTCAAAGACCAAACTAACTTGATTTTACTCGTTTTTTAAAATTACTTGTTCTTTAAAAAGAAATAAAGGTATTTTTGAATAATTTTTTTAAACAATTTAAATCATATTTTTAAAAATTAGATTTGCAGTTTTTTTTATCATTTGTGAATGTCGCGTTTAAGAATTTTCAATGATAATAGGTGTGTTCCAGAACGTTACCGCGGGTGCCCGCGGGTACCCAAACCAGCCCGAAAAGCGTTCCCGTACGCAAAAATTGGGTAAATGAGAGAGTTTTTGAGAGAATAAATTTGTTTCTCATTTTACCGAACTTACCCGTACTATTTTTTCGTGTAAATTGGTAACAATCAGATGTTTAGAAAACAGCTGATTTTTGTTGTGAAAATGAAATACAAATTTTAATAAAATTAAAAAAGGAAACAAAAGTAATGTTTTATTTTAAACAAAATAATATATTTAGTCATTAAAATCAACTTTTACAATTTGTTTCGCATTGTTGAACGTATTTTTTCTAACTAAAATATGTTAGCATTTCAATTTGTTTACATTTTTTAGTTTTTGGGCTAGAAATGTGGTTTTTTGCGTTCCCGTACTTTTGTGAATTTTTGCGGTATGGTGAGAGTTTTTAAGATTTTCTCTCATTTTACCGAACTTTACCCGGAAAGTTCTGGAACACACCTAATGTAAATAAATGCACGCGAAATTTTAATTTGCACTAACCACACACAAAGAAACACCAAAAAACACTAGCGGAACTCACTTTTTTGAGGAAACAGATTAAGTAAATGAGAATTTCAGTAAACGCAATTTTTTTTTAACATTTGGGACTAAATCTGTTTCCTCAAAACATTAATTTTCGATTCTCGTTACTTTTTAAATTTTTAAACAAATAATAATTTTTATTATTTTTCTTAACAAAAAAACAAAATAGGTGCTCGTAAAGCTTCTGCTGGCGATGTTAGTGAACGTAAGGCCTTACGTGATCGTCTAAAATGTAAAAGTTTCCGTTGGTATTTGGAAAATATTTATCCGGAAAGTTTAATGCCATTAGATTACTATTATTTGGGTGAAGTGAGTGATAACAGCAAAATTGGTTTGTTTCTTTTTAATTTTAATTCAAATTTAATTTAAATTTTCCAGATCCGTAATGCTGAAACAGAAACATGTATGGATACTATGGGCCGTAAATATGGCGAAAAGATAGGCATGAGCTATTGCCACGGTTTGGGCGGCAATCAGGTCTTTGCCTACACGAAGCGACAACAAATCATGTCTGATGATTTGTGTTTAGATGCTGCACAATCAACGGGTCCAGTTAATATGGTGCGTTGCCACAATATGGGTGGCAATCAAGAATGGGTTTATGATGCTGTGGTAAGTTTAAAATAACTTAAAAAAATGTCTGTACCATGCTAACCCCTAAGCTACACCTTCCATAATTATGTAAACATAAAGCCACAAACACACACAAAGCAAAAACAAATTTGTATTGTTTTGTGTGTGTTGGTTGCTTTCGGTCTGCATAATTATAGAAGGTGTAGATGAGGGATAAACCTATTTTACTGTAAAATAAATTCTTAGAATCTAAGATTAATTTCTAAAGAGAAATTCTCTTAGAATATGAAAATTTTCAAATAAAATATTTCTCAGAATCAGAGATTAATTTTTTATAGAAAATTATGCTCGCAATCTGAAATCAATTTTCTATAGAATATTTTTCTAAAACTCTGACAACAATTCATTATAAAAAATTCTTCTGAGCTAAGATGAACTTTCTATAGAAATTTTTCTATAGAAAATTTTTGCTCAGAATCTGAGATAAATTTTATATAGAAAATTTTTGCTCAAAATCTGAGATAAATTTTCTACAGAAAATTTTTTTTCAGAATATGAGATAAATTTTCTATAGAAAATTTTTTCTCAGAATCTGAGATGAATTTTATACAGAAAATTTATGCTCAGAATCTGAGATAAATTTTCTATAGAAAATTTTTGCTCAGAATCTGAGATGAATTTTCTATAGAAAATTTTTGCTCAGAATCTGAGATGAATTTTCTATAGAAAATTTTTGCTCAGAATCTGAGATGAATTTTCTATAGAAAATTTTTGCTCAGAATCTGAGATGAATTTTCTATAGAATATGTTTGCTCAGAATCTGAGATGAATTTTCTATAAAAAATTTTAGCTCAGAATCTGAGAAAAATTATCTATAAAAAATTTTTGCTCAGAATCTGAGATAAATTTTCTATAGAAAATTTTTTCTCAGAATCTGAGATAAATTTTCTATAGAAAATTTTGGCTCAGTATCTGAGATAAATTTTCTATAAAAAACTTTAGCTCAGAATCTGAGATAAATTATCTATAAAAAATGTTTGCTCAGAATCTGAGATAAATTTTCTATAGAAAATTTTCGCTCAGCATCTGAGATAAATTTCTATAAAACATTTTTGCTCAGAATCTGAGATAAGTTTTTTATAGAAAATTTTTGCTCAGAATCTGAGATAAATTTTCTATAGAAAATTTTTTCATAAAATCTGAGATGAATTTTCTATCAAAATTTTTTTCTCAGAATCTGATATGAATTTTCTATAGAAATTTTTTTTCAGGATCTGAGTTGAATTTTCTATAGAAAATGTTTGCTTAGAATCTGAGATAAATTTTCTATAGAAAATTTTTGTTTAGAGAATCTGACATGAATTTTATATAAAATTTTTTCTCAGAATCTCAGATGAAATTTCTATAGAAAATTTTTTCTCAGAATCTGAGATAAATTTTCTACAGAAAATTTTTTCTCAAGAAGAATTTTTTCTGATATAAATTTTCAATAGAAAATTTGTGCTCAGAATCTGAGATAAATTTTCTATAGAAAAATTTAGCTGAGAATCTGAGATATTTTTTTTTTTTTTTTTTGAATCTGTTAAAATCAATATTAATGATTTCTTTATTTTTATTTTATTTAAGGACAAATCAATAAGACACACAAATACTGGCAATTGTTTACAACGGTCATCACGAGATGATCCCACAACACCGCTGTTACGTCCCTGTGATTATAGTAGGGGTCAACAATGGCTGATGGAATCGAAATTTAAATGGCAAGCTCATTAGTTGTAATTGTTGTTGGATTTTATAAAAACTTTAGTTAGTATGTTATTTAATAGAATTGATTTAAATTTTATTATTTTTAATTTCATAATTTGCCGTGTGTATAATTTTATTTTATAAATTTTAACCTTTTTAATTTGATCATTTTATTTAAAATTTTTTAATTTTTTTGAGTTTTTTTTGTGTAATTTTTTTAATTTATTAAATTTAAATATGATTTTTATATATAAATAAAAAAAAAGTCCCAATATTAATATTTTTAATATTGAAAAAAATTGTATTTAAAATGGAATTATAAATTTTAAGTTTTGTTTCCAAAAAAAAAATATTTTTTTTTATTTTTAAAATAATTTAATGAAAAAAAAAAACTATCACAATTTTTATAAATATTACACATACAAAAAAAGTCATTGACATTCTCTTTAAGCATTCTCTTTATAAATAATAAACAAATAAAACGTCTTCCCTTATTGATTTATTTTTAATTTTAATATTAAAAAAACATAAAGAAAAAAAAACTCATCCATTTTTTTTTTAAGCATAAATTTTTTTGTTTAAATATTTTGTATAAATAATTAAAAATGATAGAAATATATATTAAAATTAAAGAAAGAAAACAAGTATGTATTAAAATAAAAAAGAAAACACAATGTTGTAGAATAAAATGCATTTTTTATTTTTTTTTTATTTTTTGTTACCAGAAGCCATTCCTCTCAAAAATTTCCAGCGGTACAAATAACACCGCCCGACATCCAATATTAAACATAAACCGCATGATATACGTCTTAATATAGAGATCAAATGAAGTAAAACTGCATTTACAGTATTTCATTTTGTGATCCTGTTTCCTTTTAAAAAGACTTCAAAATTTAAAAGGACTACATTTTATAAAATATTTTTCAAATATTTGTACTTGCCCTATAGTGTCACTTTTGATGGCAAATTAAAGTGGAGAATCTTCGATAATTTTTCATTTTTCTATTTTGTCATGTCAGAAAAAAAATATGTAAAAAATGTCCTTTCAAAACTTTATCAAAATATTTTGTTTAAAATTTTAAATGATATTGAAGGATAATGTTTTGAGAGGACATTACTTATCGCCCGACAACCAATATTAAACTTGAACCGGATGATATAGGTCTGAATGTAGATATCAAATGAAGTAAAACTGTATTTACAGTTTTTCATTTCGTGATCCTGTTTTCTTTTATAAGGACTTTAAAGTTTAAAAGGACTACATTTTGTAAAATATTATTTTTTTTATATTTGTACTTGCATTATAGAGTCACTTGATAGCAAATGAAAGGGGAGAATCTTTGATAATTTGTCCATTCTTTTTATATTGTCGTGTCAGAAAAAAGCATTTGAATACAGTCCTTTCAAAACTTTTTTTAAATTTTTGGGCTAAAGTGCACTTTAGAGGGCACAAATATTTTGGCAAAAAAAAATGTCACCCCTTTAGAATTAAAAAAGAAAAAAAACCGAAATTAAAATTTAAGGGGGCTGGGCCCCGGTGGACCCCCTGGAGCCAAAAAACCGCCCCACCCACAAACATGTGCGTATGGGTACTCAAATGAAAGGTAATTTGCTCACGATTACAAATACGTATTTTTTGTATGTATTTTAACAATATTGTAACCCCTAAATCCATTTCAGTAACTTTCAGTTCAATAATTAAGCCATTCAGTAATTAACAACGTAAAAGTCTTGGTACACAAAAGTAGATAACTTTATTTAGCGAAGCCGCTAAATTAATTTATGGAGTTTGTAATCCCTAAGCCCGGCCAAAGGCCGGCTACGCAGGAAAAAATTTTTAGCAAAAAAAAATTTTATTTTTTTGTGGACTTTTTTTGAAAAAAATGCACCAGGACGGTTTTTTGGACCTAGAGGGGCCCAGGGACCTAGCTCCCCTTTATTTTGTTTTTCTTTTTTTAATTACCTTTAATTTAAGTAACCACACAAACCTGTAGGCGGGAGGGGCGGTTTTATGGCTCCAGGGGGGCCGGGCCCAGCCCCCATAAATTTTAATTTCGGTTTTTTTCTTTTTTAATTCCAGAGGGTGTCCAATTTTTTTCTTCCCCAAAATATTTGTGCCCGTAAAGTGCACTTTTGCCAATTTTTGTTGTAAATTATATCGTTATTTGTCGATCCGAAATCACATATCCCGTTACTTGTGAAAACGGGACATATCACTAAAATGCCTA
The DNA here is from genome assembly GCA_963921195.1 of Pegoplata infirma. Classification (NCBI taxonomy): domain Eukaryota; kingdom Metazoa; phylum Arthropoda; class Insecta; order Diptera; family Anthomyiidae; genus Pegoplata; species Pegoplata infirma. The sequence continues at coordinate 40,800,722 of OY992537.1, forward strand.
TCACGTGAAAAATTATTAAAATGTCTTCAAAAACACTTATCCCCTGACTGGAAATAATAGTCACAACCCTCTTCAAGCAAGTTTAGGTTGTGTTAAAATGGTGACAAAATCAGCTAACTCCTTTTTATTTTGAACTTTAAAAATGTTTAACACGAAAATCCTAGCTGACCCTGTTTTCGAGTTATAGTTCGACAACAAAAACCTCCCAGTGAAATATCCAACTGATTCTTATAGGTTTTGCTCTCCTGAATCTAAGGCTGCTGTCCAAAAGTAATTCACATAAAAATGTGAAAGTGAATATTTCCGAATTTTTTTGGTGTTCTAGATTTCACATCCGATTTTTTTTTTTCGTTTTGTTTCACATAATTTAAGTTTGGTGAAAGTAAAACGAATGCACTTTTTTCCTTATACTTTTTAAAATTTTAGTTATTTGATTCCAAATTCGATTGAAAACGATAACAACAAAACACCAAACTCGATTTCATGTCATTCGGAAATTTTCATGCGAATTGAAAAAATGTGAAAGACAGAACAGAGGCCCAAATGTTATGTCCACTGTTATGTTGCTTACAACAAAAAGGATTGGATTTTATATAAATTGGACCTCCTGATTCCAAAACTGCAATCCAAATTTTTCTGGCATGTTCCATTTTAGAGATATTGTTCAAACGCGAATATCTCGAAAACGGAACATGCTAAACTTACTTGAAGAGGGGTGTGTAGTACATTAGGCAATTTTTGTATTGCAAAAAATTGTATTTTCCGATTTTAAAATTTTTACTCTTCTGAACCTAAGACTTCTTTGGTGCAAATTTGAGGCAAATTGGATTAATTTAACCCGTGGTGGCCGCCTGTCAAAGTTTTGGAAATTTTCAGAAATTTTTGGTCCTTGCAACAGTGCAATATTGCAACTTTTTTTAAAATAAAAAAAATAAAAATTAAATAAAATTTTTATTTTTCTATTACCTTTTATATGATGCGTCGTTTCAAGAAAAATTCGCAATTTATTTTAATAGTAATACAATTGCTTCTATTCACAAAGAAACAAGCAAAAAAATTTGCACTTTTGACATTGCACAATTTTGCATGACTAAAATTTCTGACGTGAATTCCATTAATATTTTTAAAAAAAAAGTTGTCTTGCGATATTTTTTAATTTTGTTGAGCTGAACGCGAATATCAAAACTTTTAAAAATTATTTTTTTTTTTCGATATATCGCTATTTGAAATTTGTGAAAAAACAGGTTTTTTCCTATGTTCAAGAATTTTGTTAACAAAAATCTCAAAATATCTTTCCCCTGGCTCTTTCATAAAGCTTGAGACGAATTTTCATTTATAGCTAATTTGAGCGAAATCCGATCATTTTAACCAGTGGTGCCCTTCGATTAAATTTTTGGATTCTTGGAAAATTTCCACCAAAAAATTTTATTTTTGAAATAAAAAAATAAAAATTTGCTAAACAATATTTTTATTGATTGGCAAGCTGAATTCGAATATTGAAACATTTCTGAATGAGAGAACGATTTTCAAGATTTGATCAATGTTTTAAGTTTTCCAAAAATTCAAAATTTTGATCGAATGGCGCTACGGATTAAAGTGATAAGATTTGGCTCAACTTAAGTTGAAATGAAAGATATTCTTAAGTTCTATGGAATGGTCAAGGGAAAGAAATTTTGAGATTTTTTTTGTTCTCCTCCTTTTTTTCCAATTTCAAATAGCGATATCTCCAAAACCGTTAGACCGATTTTATTTTCGTGTTTAGCGTAAATTAAAAAAAAAAAAAAAATCTCAACATTTTTTGCCTGGGCGAGCTTTTATTTAAACTTAGTTTGAGTCAAATCCGATCATTTTAATCCGTGGTTTTAACTTTTCGATAAAAATTTTAAATTTTTAGAAAACTTTTGGAAAATTTAAGACTTTGATCGAAGGGCGTCACGGGTAAAAATTATCGAATTCGAGTTTAAATGGCAGTTCATTTTTAGCTCTATAAATGGGTCAAGGGAAAAAATGTTCACACTTTATTAAAAAAAATTTATTGAACGTAGGAAAAACCACCATGTTTGAAATTTTTTTTGGCAAACTTCAAATGGCGATATCTCAAAAACCTTTTGACCGATTCAAAATTTTTTTTTTTTCAAATTTTTACTCAGCATGCCAAAATTAATAAAATAATAGAGGTTTTCAGAGTCTTGCTGCCAGCCCTGGCAATGTAGCAAAAAAGTACTTCTTTCAAAAAATACATGTGTTTTGAAAGGTAATTTGAAAAAGTGCTCTTTTACCACCAGTACTAGGACTCTGAATACCACTAATGTATCGCAAGGTAATTTTTTTTTTTTTTTCAAAAATCGAAACTTTTGGTGGAAATGTTTCAAAAATAAAATGCTCAGAATTAAGTTTAAATGAAACATCGTCTAAAGCTCGATGGAAAGGTCGAGGGAAAGAAATTTTGAGATTTTTTTTTTTAATTTCTTGAAATTTTTGCAAATTTCAAATAGCTATATCTCGAAACCCCTTTGACCGATTTTAGGCCTCTGTTCTGTCTTTCACAACTTTTCAATTCACATCAAAATTTTCGAATCACATGAAATCAAGTTTAGTGTTTTGTTGATTACGGTTTCATTCGAAGTTGAAATCGAATAATTACTTTCACCAAATTTTATTTATGTGAAACAAAACGAAAAAGAAATTCGGATGTGAAATCCAGAACAACAAAAAAATTCGAAAATTTTCATTTTCACATTTTTTTTGTGAATTACTTTTTTTTGGAACAGCGGCCTTATTTTTTTTTTTTTTGATATTCGTATTAAGCACATCAAAATTATCAAATATAATAGCCAAATCTTTGATCTCCGGGCGCCACGGGTTATTTAAATACGATTGGACTCATATTTGTACCACAAAAGTTTAAAGAAGAATACAAATTTTCCCTAAAGTTCCAAATTTTTTTGCCACACAAAAAAAATGCGGCTTTAATTTATAGTTTTATAAAAAACTTTTTTAAGCCAGGAAAAGTTTATAATTTTCGCAAGGGGGATATAGCGTCTCGTCAAATCTAAACTTTCGAATTTCGTGTTGTAATACCTGCCGAACGATGGCCACGGAAGAGCTGGTTGTGGAAAAATTTATAAACAAATTTTGCAAGGACATCTTCAATCGGCAACCAGCGGTCAAAGTTTGAAAAATTTACGTTTTTCGGCCAAAATTCATGTTCGAATTTTTTGACCAAATCTGGCTCAAAAGGAATTTTTGGGTACCTTAAGGGAAAAATATTTTAAAAAATTCCAAAATATCGATTTTGGTCTACAAGTGCAGATTTTTAAACAATTTATTTTTAATTCAAAAGGCCATAGGCTGGTTAAGTTCGCAGATGGGCAAAATCCGAACAAGCGGGAAAAAGTTCCCCTTAAAACGTTATATTTTTCACAAGTTTTTTTATATGTATTTTTGTTAAGCAAATGAAACAATTTTATGACAGAATAAGTTCAAAGTCCTGGACTTGGACCCAGGGGATTAGAAAATGTCACCCCCTTTTGGGGGCGTGTATATTAAAAATTTATTTAAATAATGATAAAATTGTAATACGTAAGTGCTAAAAGCATAGGAAATGCTTTTGTAAACATTTACCGCAAGGGGAAATGATTCCCCCAATGACCCAAAAAAAACGCCCCTGGATTTTTTTTTTTATTTTTTTCCATGTTGGAGGGTATCAAAGATTCGACACAGACGAATTTAACACTCTCACTTATTTTAATTTAAATGGAATTTCATCAAAATCCAAAATTTCCTTTTCATTGTTAATATCATTAAATAAATACGCATATCATTATTTCTTATTAATAATACGAGATACAAATTATTTAAAATTTATTAATTGTATATAAAACTAAAAAAAAAAAATATGAAAAAACCAATATTTGATTTTATAATTATGCTATTGTAAATGTGCAAAATTTACAATCAATGTATTCACTTCAGAAATGTTTACCATTGAAAAAGTGCAAAATTGGAACTTAAAAAAAAAAACATGTTGAATCAATTTCCATACATTTCTATTCAGGGTATTCACTTCAGATATTTTTGACCCTTGCAATTGTGCAACATTGCAACTTTAAAAAAAAAAATAATAATGGAATTCACGTCAGAAATTTTAGTCTTGCAAAATTGCGCAATGTCAAGATTGCAACTTTTTTTGCTTGTTTCTTTGTGAATAAAAGCAATTGTGTTTATATTAAAATAAATTGCAAATCTTTTCTTGCAACTACGCATCATATAAAAGGTAATAGAAAAATAAAAATTTTATTAAATTTTTTTTTTTAAAAAAAAGTTGCAATATTGCACTGTTGCAAGGGTCAAAAAATTCTGAAGTGAATACCCTGAATAATAATTTTTTTTTTTTTATTACCTTTTATATACAATTGCTTCTATTCGCAAAGAAACAAGCAAATAAAGATGCAATTTTGACATTGCGCAATTTTGCAAGACTAAAATTTTTGATGTGAATTTTTATATTTTATTTTAAATAATGTCTAGCAATTTTGATATTTTGCAATTCATTCAGAAATTTTTACCCTTGCAACAGTGCAAAATTGCTTAAAAAAAAAACCAGTTGAATCAATTTTTACTCCTACCTTTTATATTTTAAATGATGCCTAGGTGCAAAAAATGCCCACTATATTTTATAGTAATATTATTGTTATCCTTTACAAATAATAACCAAAAAAGTAGCAATTTTAACATTTTGCAAGACTTAAAATTCTGACGTGAATTGCTTTAATGTGTTTTTAAATTTAAAGGTCTATCAAAATGTTCAAACGTTGTTTGTATCTTTGATCTTATTACAAAAAATACAATAAGAATGGTGTTCACTTCAGAAATTTTTACTCTTGCAAATGTGTAAGATTTCAACTTTTAATTTAGAAAAATGTTTTATCAACTTTTCACTTTTTAATTACTTTTTATATAATGCGTGGTTGCAAAAAAAAAACAGATTCACACTTTATTTCAACACAAAATTGCCTTTAAATAATGTAGCAATGTTGCCATTTAGCATTTTTGCATGACTAAAATTGATAAAGTGAATTCCATTATTATTTTGTTTATTTGTTTTGATGTTAAATCGTGTATGACAAACGTCCATTGCAAATTTACAATTTTGCAATGAGACAAATTTTTATGGTACTCTGGTCAGCATTTTTACCCTTGCAACTACAAACTTTTAGAGCAATTAAAACATAAAATATCGCATATGTTGTTTTTTATAAATATGCACTTAACAAAGGGTTAAAAAAAATCTGATGTGAATATTGTTATTAATGGAATTCACGTTATCAATTTAATCTTGCAAAAATACGAAATGTCAAAATTGCAACTTTATTTGCATGTTATTTTGTAAATAATAATGAAGTTCACGTCAGCAATTTTAGTCTTGCAAAAATGCGAAACGTCGAAATTGCAACTTTATTTATTTCGCAAATTGTAGCAAGTATTGAAATAATATTTTAATCTTTATTTGCAACATCGCATCATGTAAAAGGTAAACAAGAAGGGAAAAAGTTAGTTTTACGTTTTTTATTAAAAAAAAAGTTGTAATCTTGCACTGTTACACGGGTTAAAAATTCTGACGTGATCAATTTTTATATAAGTGGTATTCACGTCAGCAATTTTTACCTTTGCAAAATTGCGAAATGCAAAATTTTTACAACAAACACATGGATTGAAAAAAAACAAAAAATAATAATGGAATTCACGTCAGAAATTTTAGTCTTGTTTCTTTTTGCTTGTTTCTTTGTGAATAAAAGCAATTGTGTTTATATTAAAATAAATTGCAAATCTTGCAACTACGCATCATATAAAAGGTAATAGAAAAATAAAAATTTTAATAAAATTTTTTTTTTTTAAAAAAAGTTGCAATATTGCACTGTTGCAAGGGTCAAAAAATTCTGAAGTGAATACCCTGAATATTTTGTATGTTTGTTGTAAAAAATGTTGCATTTCGCCTTTGCAAGGTTAAAAATTTCTAACTTGTATACCGTCATTACAATTAAAATAAAGTGAAAATCTTTTCTTGCAATCAAGCATCATGTTAAAGGTAATTCAATAGCGGTATTCATGTCAGCAATTTTTACCCTTGCAAGGTGCGAAATGCAAAATTTTTACAACAAACACATTGGATGAAAAATGAACCTAAATCATTTTATGTGAGTTTGTTGTAATAAATGTTGCATTTTGGATTTTGCAAGGTTAAAAAATTCTGACGTCAATACCGTAAAAAAATTTTTTTAATATGCAATCTTGCACTGTTGCAAGGGTAAAACATTCTGACGTGAATATATCATTAAAAATATATTGAATAAATTTATATAAGTTTTAATTTAATAAATGTAAAAATATTTTTAAAATTGCTCAATTTTTTATAATTTTTATTTAAAAGAATACATCAACAAAAAAAACTAATTACATGTGTATTAATAAAGTCCATTGAATTACAAAACATAGAATAGAAAAACAAACACTTTAAATACAGGAAAACTAAGCTCCCTTATTAATTATTCAATAACAAATAAAATTATTCATAAAAAAAACTTCATTTTTTTTAGCTAAATAAATTTTTTTCTAATTATGTAGTTTTAATTCCTATACTAAAAAAAATACATAAATTAAAAAATAACAAAAATCCATAAAATTAAAATACAAAAATTACACCTCATTAAAACAAAATACAAATGAATGAATAACTAAATATGTAGTTTAATAATTTAGGTGAAGGTGCAATAAAATAAATTTACTAACTATGTATTAATTAAGAACTGTATCTAAACAAACACAATTGTCATCATTAACGTCAATCCTATATCATTAAAACAAATATTTTAAATAGTAAAACTAACAATTTCCAAAATAAATTAAAAAAAAAAAAAAAAACAATTTTTGTAAATGTTTTCTATTTAAATTTTTATTATGTTTAAGATAACAACTAAAATAATAAAATTAATAATTTCTAAATAAAAGTATGAAAAAAAATAAAAATATTTAAGAAAGTTGTTTTATTTTTATAAACATTTTAATAAAATTACCAAAAAAGAGAAATTTGCTATTTAATAAGTTCCAAAAATTTTTTAAAAAGCGCTGGACCCAATTTTTTTTTTTGCGCTGTGGAGTAAAAAATTTAAAAAAAAGGACCATGCAATTTTTCGAATCACATGAAATCGAATTCGGAGTTCTGTTGTTCACATTTTCATTCGAAGTTTAAATCAAATAACTAAAAGTTAAAAAATAATGACGAAAAAAGCATACGTTTTACTTTCACATTTTTTTTTTTTTTGTGAAACAAAACAACAAAAAAATTCGAAACTGAAGTCTAGAACACCAAAAAATTCGGAAATTTTCATTTTCAAATTTGTTAATGTGTATTAATTTTTTTGAACAGCGCACTGTGGGAGACGATTTTAATTTTTTGGCCAATAAGGTCTGAAAGTCAACACATATTCAAAAAAAATTTTTCAGAATGTCGACATCATGAATTTTTTCCAGCTTTCATATCTTTGGTTTGGAGCTTAATATTTTTTTTTGCATGATGTTTAAGTCAAAGCTTTAGATTTTTTATATTTTTAATTTATGAAACAAAATATTTTTTTTTTGTACTCCAGCTCAATATTTTTTTAAATTTTCTGCTAAAAATTTCGGCAGATTTTTTTTTCTGAATTTTTTTTTCTAATTTTTTTTTTTTCAAATAATCTTTGTAACATTGTGGAGGGTATTCATACATGAGGCATTCCACACCAAATGTCCAGCGAAAAAAAACATGTGTACCGTAAACTTCTGAATAGGTGGTATGGATAGCCCTATATGGAACTTAGAAAATTGCGTTTTTGGTTTTTCAATTTTTCAAAAACTGGGCTTAGGAGGCGTGGTCAAATATTAGAAAAATGGTCAAATTTGTGGCGAGTTGCCTTGATTAAATATTTATCACATTAAAACGGAATGCACCACAATCTCAAAAATTTACAGTCTTATATAGTTTTGTATGGGCTATCGATTAAAAATTTTTTTTTTTGAAAATTTTCAGAACCCGTTCTGAAATTTTCCATTTTTTTAAAAAGTAAATATATCAAAAATCCGGCCACTTTTTTTTTCTTTTTTATTTATTTTTTTAAAAGTTTAGATGTTTGTCCATCCACACAAAAAAAATCAGAAACACGTTCATCTTTTTTTTCGAGAAAATCGCATTTGAACTTTAAATTTCATAACAATTTAGTAATTTGCTTGCATTTTCTTGTGTCAACAGAGCGTATGACGAATATTTATGTAATTAATATTACTCATTCGCAACTTTAAAACAAAGAAATACAAGCAAATAACAAAATTGTTATGAAATTTAAAGTTCAAATGCGATTTTCTCGAAAAAAAAGATGAACGTGTTTCTGATTTTTTTTTGTGTGGATGGACAAACATCTAAACTTTTAAAAAAATAAATAAAAAATAAAAAAAAAGTGGCCGGATTTTTGATAAATTGACTTTTTTAAAAAATTAAAAATTTCAGAACGGGTTCTAAAAATTTTCCAAAAAAAAAAAATTTAGTCGAAATCGCATTTGAACTTTAAATTTCATAACAATTTAGTAATTTGCTTGCATTTTCTTGTGTCAACAGAGCGTATGACGAATATTTATGCAATTAATATTACTCATTCGCAACTTTAAAACAAAGAAATACAAGCAAATAACAAAATTGTTATGAAATTTAAAGTTCAAATGCGATTTTCTCGAAAAAAAAGATGAACGTGTTTCTGATTTTTTTTTGTGTGGATGGACAAACATCTAAACTTTTAAAAAAATAAATAAAAAAGAAAAAAAAAGTGGCCGGATTTTTGATAAATTGACTTTAAAAAATGAAAAATTTCAGAACGGGTTCTAAAAATTTTCCAAAAAAAAATTTAGTCGATAGCCCATGCAAAACTATATAAGAACGTAAATTTTTGACATTGTGGTGCATTCCGTTTTAATATGATAAATATTTAATCAAGGCAACTCGCCACAAATTTTACCATTTTTCCAATATTTGACCACGCCTCCTAAGCCCAGTTTTCGAAAATTTGAAAAACCAAAAACGCAATTTTCTTAGTTACATATAGGGCTATCCAAACAACCTATTCAGAAATTTACGGGACACATGTTTTTCTGTAGCGGGACATTTGGTGTGGAATGCCTCACATTTGGCCAGGCCGAATTTAACTTTTTTACTTGTTTTTAAATAGATTATGGAAATCCACCTTTCTCAACACCAAAATCCAAACAATATTGACAAACCTCGAATCTCTGAAAATGTATTGTATTCACATTTTTGCGACGCTGTCCGACCGTTCATAGACTTTTGCTTATATGTCAAATAAACTAAAATATGACGTTTAGAAATGCCCAAAAATGGAATTCAAAAATTATTTGATATTTTTTTTTTATTTCTAATAAAAAATGTCCCACTTTATCAACTTTGACGTGAAAACTGGAGATTAGCACGTGAGTGAGTTTTGACCCACGTTACACACGCAAAAAAAATCATAATTTACTCAATCATTTTTTTACTCACACTTATTCACAATTTGCGTTAGTAAACAAAACACCACTCACGCGTGACTAACGCTTTTACACTCACGCAAATTTTAAAAACGAGCACAACATTTTAACAAAAAAAAAACAATTCAAAAAGTTTTAGTAGGTCAAGACCGACCATATAATACCCTACACCAGTGTTTCTCGGAAAATGGGTCACAAATTCAAACATGGACCGATTGGATCTATCTTTTGTCAAATCTTTTATAAGTGTAAAAAGCACTCACAAGCCAAATTTGAGTGAAATAGGCTTGTATTTGTTGCCAATAAACAGATTTAACTGATTATCGGCGGAAATTTCATATGGGGCATAAGTCCAAAAATGGTCCGATAATATCAGATTTGATTAGGTTATTAAAGTACGCATAAAGCACACAAAAACAAAATTTTAATTAAATATTTTTTATTTTCATGAAATTTGAGAGATTTATGTGAATATCGGGTAGGTGGGTTGTATGGGGGCTACAAGAAGAACTGGACAGACTCCTTTAAAATTTGGAATGAATGCAAAACACGTTTACCTGAAAAGTTTCAAAAGGATATCTATTATAATACGGTTATTAGAGTCATTTGAGCCAAAATAAAAGAGAACCTTTGTATGGGGACTAGGTCTAAATATGGACCGATTTTTCCAATTTCAATAGGCTTCATCCTTTGGCCAAGTGAGGCTTAAGTCTTACATTTCAAGTAAATTGATTAAAAATTGCGACCTGTATCGTATTTACACCGTTTACATGGAAAGACAGACGGACGGACGGGCATCGCTAGATCGACTCAAAAAGTGATTCTGAGTCGATCGGTACACTTAAAAGTGGGTCTAGGACTAATATTTCGGGTAGTTACAAACATCAGCACAAAATCATTATACCCTGTGCCACAGTGTGGTACAGGGTCTGTCAAGACCGACCACATGATACCCTACACCAGTACTTTCCGAAAAATAGGTTCCAAGTCTGAACATGAACCGATTGGATTTCTCTCCCGGTAGATCTTTAACAATTGTAGACAACACACACAAACCAAATTTTAGTGAAATTGGCTTATATTTGTTGCCAATATATCGATTTAATTGAATATCGTTCGAAAATTTTTATATGGGGTCTAAGTCCAAACATGGTCCATTTATATTAAGATTTAATAAGGCTACCAAAGTACACGTTTAAAACCTATAAACAACATTTTAATCAAATGTTTCTTATTTTCATGAATTTTGATAGGATGAATATCGGGAGGGTAGTTTTTATGGGGACTATAAGAACTGGTCCGATTCCTTTAAAATTAAGAATTGTGATTTTTTTTATACAAAATACGTTTACCAGTCAAGTTTCGAAAGGATACCTATTAAACTACGGTAATTCGATTCATTTGTGCCAAATTAGAAAGCGTCGGTGCGTCGACCAGAACCGCTATGCGTATTTTTTATACCCTCCAACCATAGTATGGGGGTATACTCACTTTGTCATTTCGTTTGTAACGCATCAAAATATCGGTCGGGGACCCTATAAAGTATATATATTATTGATCCATGATCGATTCTAAGACATTCTGTGAATGTCCGTCCGTCCGCCCGTCCGTCTGTAGATGGCACGATGCAGTCCAAAATAAAAGAGCTAGCCTCCTGCAATTTGGCATGAATATGTCTTATGGTCCTAGGCAGGTTAAGTTCGTAAATGGGCAAAATAGGTCCAGGGGGAAAAAGTTCCCCCTTGAAGAACTAAACCAACCTCTGAAAAAATACACTTTTTTACATGTTTTTTTGTTAAATAAATGAAGCATTTGGTATATTTATCAGAAAAAATTTTCGTTTAAGCGGTTAAAATGTTGTACAAAAAATTTGTTTCTGCATTAAATTTCACAAGGAGTTGTCACAGATCAAAATTTTGTGCGAAAAGTGCAAAATGCTTAAAAATTTAAATTGTAAATTATCACAAACTGCTAAATTGTTTTTCACCAAAGTCGTGTAAAATAATTCGAAAAAATTTTATAAATCTTCTTTTGAACTAATTAATAGCCCTGTTTTTTGCACACCGGATTAAGATTAGGATTAACTTTATTTAGTTGAAAAATGGGTTAAATCAAGTCCAGAACTTTGGTTATAATTTTTTTCTAAAATTACATACAATTAGTAAATATAAACAGAAAAACAAATTAAGCTTTGTCCAAAATGTAAAGCAATGGTTCTCAAACGGTGGGTCGCGAACCCCTACACTGAGGGAAAAAATCGTAGTCAAATCAAAAATTTTCATACTCATTTTTAAAATCCTCAAATTTTTAAAAAAAAATTTAATAATGAAGTTGAACTTTTTAAAATTTAAAATGTTTTGGCATCAATTTTAAAATTTTGCTTTTTTGAATTAAGTATTCAAGAACTCATTTTTATTTCATGGTATCGCCGTGTTAAAAATCGTCATTTTGATTATAAACATTTTAAATATGAGATTTAAACCATTTCAACAATGACGCTTTGAAAATAATAAAACTTATCGTGGTGTGCCATTAATAAAAAACAATTTTCCATATAAAATTTAAAAAGGTAATAAATAAGTAATTAAATTAAAAGAATAAAAAAAAATGAGTAAAAAGTGAAGTGTCAAGATAAAATTCAAAAGAGTGAAAAGAAAAAAGAAAAAGATTTTGAAGAAGTCGAAAGTTATATGGAGTCCAGGAGGGGATCATCAACTTGAAATGACCACCAGGAATATGTTCTTTACATTATTGGGTTTCTTTAAAGCAGCGACGATATACAAAGTATATAACACAAATGTACCTTTTTAATAATTTTAAAGAAAAATAAAAAAAATATACAAATGTATAAAAAAAAATTGAGCTGTTTTATTTCAAAAGAAAATTTTAAGAGATAAGTATAAAAAAATTATATATTTATAATGGTCTATCTTAAATTAAACATGAGTATCACTTTAATTTGATTATAAACACCTTTGATTTGAACATGAAGCATATTCAAATCACAGTTCCTTCATTTCAGTTTTAAAATGTTGTTTATTTCTCAAGTCATATTAAAAGTGTCCATGAATATTTTCAAATTGAGAAAAAACAAAGTTTGTTGACTTTTGTCACTGTTTTATTTTCAATATGAGGTTGTTTTTGCTTGATTTGAGAATTTTTTTTTCTTAGTGTAGTGGGTCGCGGAAGAGTTTTGGGGGGTTTGTTAAAACCTTTAATTTTAGTAAATTTTAAACACATTTTTTTAATTGTTGCGTTATCAAAATATACAAATACTTTTATTAAAGAAAAATATTTTTTCATCACTTAAGGTCCCTTCGTAATCACTGTGCAGTATTTAATTTTCCGGAATGGCCAACACTGATTTGTGAATTTTTTTGGCTCAGTCTAGGATCTGACAGTTCGTTTTCTATAAATTTTTCAATGTTGATTCCGAATCTGGGTTCCAAATTTTTCTAGTACGTTAGGTTTTTGAGAAAATTAAAGCCAAAATTCAAAAAAAAACGTATTCTTGTGCATTTTAAAGAGCTTTGTTTGTGAAATTTTCGGATGTGTCTGGTATCCGACCACTTTTTTCGATTTACTTTGTAATGCTGATTCCAAATCAGGATCCGAATAACGGATCTAGATTCGTGATCGAATAAAATTTTTAGAGTCCGAATGAAACCAGTTTTTCGAGGACGAACCTAACCAAATATTCGGTCAAAAAGAGATATTCGGCCGAAACCGAACCGAAACTTAAAAAACAGCATGAATAAAATCATTAAAAAAATGTTAAAGATAAATTTACGGGACTTGTTGGAATTGTTGCATTTATAAAAAAAATGTTTTTTAAAAAACTAAAAAAAATTGTAAATTTCATATGTAGAGTAGAAGAAAAAAACTAGAAATATTTGCAAAAGAAATCAAAGTTTTGAACCAAATTTGCATATTTTTCATAATTTTTTTCGTACCAATTTTTATGATTTTTTTTTTTTTTGTAAAATTTAAAAAAAAAAAAGATTAAAACACATATCCCAAAAATGTTTGGCCTCTGTTCAATTCACATGAAAATTTCCGAATCACATGAAATCAAGTTTAGTGTTTGGTTGATCACTTTTTAATTCACAGTTGAAATCAAATAATTAAAATTTAAAAAAATATAAGGAAAAAAGTGCATTCGTTTTACTTTCACCAAATTTTATTTATGTGAAACAAAATGAAAAAGAAATTCGGATGTGAAATCTAGAACACCAAAAAAATTCGAAAATTTTCATTTTCACATTTTTTATGTGAATTACTTTTTTTGGAACAGCGGCCTTTGCCTCCTAAACACTAATCGCCTTCTCGAGATATAGCCATTTTCAATTTTTGTGGACCATGTTCAAATATTAAAATAAAAAAAATTTCGGTTTTGAGGGCTTGTCCACAAAAAATGAAAATGCCTAAATCTCGAGTAGGCTATTTGATACAACTTTTCTGATAAAAGCTTTCTTTTTTTTTGCTTTTGCCCACCCCAGAATAATGGTCTAGCTACGCTTATGAACAACGCTTAATTTTTTCCCCTGTTTATATTAACCAATTGGATGTAGATTCAGAAAAAAATATAAAAAAATTTTCTGGACTTGATTTGACCCATATTTTAACTAAATCACAAAATCCACCAGAAAACACATAAAAAATGCTATTTTCTGACCTTAGGGCTTTCGATTTTCTTTATATTAACGGTATGCATTCTCAATAAAGCCAAAAAAACATATCCATTTTCAGTTGTTTTAATTTAAAAAAAAATCGCGATTTTTTCGCGAATTTAATTTTCTTCAAAAATTTAAAAAATCAAAAAAGTGTGTTAATTTGAAGAGCCATATCTTCTAAAGTATCAATAGGATTTCTTCGATTCAAAAAGCATTTGATTCAAGCGTTCGTCCTTTTATATACCAATGCAATAAAGTAAAAGTTTTTTCAAAAAAAGTGCATTTTTGATGCAAATGCAATTTTTGGATGCATTTTTTAAAACTTTCTCCCCCTTCAATTTTTTTGAAACCTGCATAATTCGAAAATATGGCATTTTTTACACAAAATTGAGTACCGTTTTTTTTGTGACGGCGTTGCAAAAAATTTTCGTGATTTTTTAAAAACTACTTATTTGATTTTTTCCATACAAAAAATAAATTTTATGTTTATTTTGCAATTTTATCAAAAAAGTATGTAACTTTGAAAAGCCATTTCTTCGAAAGTATCTATCGGATTTCTACGACTCAAAAAGCATTCGATTCAACTGATTATCCGTTTTTATATCAATGCACTAACAAAAAATATTTTTTTTTAAAAAATGTTTTTTTTATGCAAATGCAATTTTTGGATGCATTTTTTAAAACTTTCTCCCCCTTCAATTAGTTTGAAACCTGCATAAATCGAAAATATAACATTTTTTTCATAATATTGTGTACAGTTTTTTTTGTGACGGCGTTTCACAAAATGTTCGTGATTTTTTTAAATTTCGAAGATATGGATTTTCAAAGTTACATACTTTTTTATAATATAAAAAAAAATTTGTATGGAAAAACCAATAAGGTATTTTTAAAAAAATTTCGATTCATGTAGGTTAAAAAAAAATTGAAGGGGGAGAAAGTTTTAAAAAATGCATCCAAAAATTGCATTTGCATCAAAAATGCACTTTTTATACCCTCCACTTAGTGATAGAGGGTATATATAAGTTTGTCATTCCGTTTGTAACTCATCGAAATATCCATCTGGGACCCCATAAAGTATATATATTCATGATGCCCGATCGATTTTAAGACATTCTAGCGATGTCCGTCTGTCTGTCTGTTGAAAATGCTCTCGCGGACAAAATATTGCACAGAGATAAATGAAACTTAACATATATATTGGAAGTTCTCCCGAGAAGTTTGGTATTGCATTTGAGCGATATCGGTTGAGCGGTTCAAAAGTTATGAACGAAAATGTAAGCACACCTCAAAAATTTTAGTACATTCAACATAACCTAAAAATACAAAATGCTTTAATTCGGCTTCTGGTTGACATATGTGAACATAATTGAACACCAAATGGTATTTAAACAAGTACGAACATATTTTTTGACAAAAAAAGAAAAATATCGCGGATTTTTTTTTACCAAAATTTTTTTTCGCCGAAATTTTTTTTTAATTTTTTTTTTTTTTTCAAAAGTAATTTCCTTTTAAATAAAGTTGTTTGCAATAACCTTTTTGAAATTGTGGTGGGTATCACTACATTCGGCAAGGCCGAATTTAACTTTTTAACTTGTTTTTAAAAAATTGTATTTATATTTTTATGATATAAACTAAGACTATCGTCTGAATCGAATGCTTTTTGAATTGAAGAAATCCGATAGATACTTCCGAAGATATGGCTATTCAAAGTAGCATACTTTTTTGATTTTTTCAATTTTTGAACAAAATTAAATTCGCGAAAGAATCGCAATTTTTTCAAAATATAAAAAACTGAAAATGGATATGTTTTATTGGCTCTATGGAGTAAATGTGTACAAAAAATTTGATAAATTTGAAGACCCTCGGTCAGATTTTACAAAATCTTTCCTGGATTTTATGAAATAGAAAATTAATCATAATCTTAATCCGGTCTGCAAAAAACAAGCCTAATGTTTACTAATGCCTTCAGTGAAATTTAAGGCGGTTCTTTTCTTTTTAACTTTTTATAAACATTTAAAAAGTCCGAAACAAAATCAGCTATGTGTAGTTTTTTGTTGAAATCTTGTACCACTTCAGGATAAAAAAGATTTTTTGGGCTTAGAAAAAATAAAAAAATTTTGCCTAAAAAAAAATGTTGCGAATTAGCTAAATAAAGTTTTTTTGCTCTCCTGAACACTTCATTAAAAACACATAGCGGTTCTGGTCGGCGCACAGACTATGTTCATATTATGCACAATTTTAAAATACATCGGGACAATTTTTAACAGTATTGGGATGATATTGAAAATGTATTTTTCAACTGCACTTTGAAACATTTTTAAAATGTTGAACAGTTTTAAAATTCATTTGGACAAGTTAAAACACACATTTGGATTCATTGCTTTTTCAAAAATTTTAAATCACATTTTAAAAGTTAAGAATTATACTTTTATAATTATCATTGTTTAATGGAGCATCAGAAGTTATCAATTGTACTTAAGAATTTAAGCATTGTATTTTACATTTATTCCGTTTAATACAATATCCAGTTAAACCAACGTTAACGTAAAATCCGGATAGTCCTATGCAAATTTGATATGTATAACCTCCGGTGGTTAGCACTAAACCCATCTTGGAAGTCCGGTTAAATTTTAATAACAATAGAGTATGATCTCTGATGACCTTAATGGATTTTCTAAATTTTTTCCACAATTAATAAACACAATAACTTGTTTGTTTTCATCCGTTTTTTAAGTAAAAAATGGTTAATTTTTTTATTCACAATTTTTTTCATTTAGACCAATATTTTTATACAGCTTATAAGCTGTAAACAAGGCCAAACACAGATCTTGGCAAAACAGCACAAAAAATTAGATAAAAACTAATTTTTAAAGTTTTTTTTTTTTAATGTAAAACGCCTATAAAACTAAGAAACTATACTGTAAATGTAGGAAATAAACAGTTTATTGTTCCTTGGTTTCACGGAGACGACGTACAGCAGAGCGGACAGAAGCAGCAGCAGTGGTAGAGTAAACCCAGGCACCACCAGCAACGACACGCTTGCAACGCTTACAGGACCAGATGCCAACACAAGCGCGCTTCATGGAATCCTAAAACAAGAAGAGAAATAAGCCAAATTAAAACAATTTACTTTTGATCATTTAAAAAACAATAACTTACCTTGCCGCAGAACGAGCAGGTATATTTGCTGTGCTGGGTGATTTCCATCTTCTTGACCATCTTACGTAGGGAAGCACCATAACGGGTACCATATTTACCTACAATTCCAACCTTCTTGGTGCGTTTGGCCTATAAAAAAATAAAACAATTTATTAATATCGTTAGTTATGCTTTTTCACAATTTTTTTTTACAACAATAACAAGTTTTTAATATTCATTATTTTGCGTTAACTTCTTTGAATATTATAGAAATTTTACGGTTAACCCGTTTTTACATTGTCTTATTTTAATTATTTTACACTTTTATCACATTTAAACAAGGGATTTTTGTGAATTTTCACGATTTTTTTATTCGTACCATTTTTTTAGATGTTGATCTGTCAAAAATTCAACCGGAAAGAAACGGTTAGCGGTGAAGTTGGCTGCAGTTCAATTTTTGTACAACAACTGTCATTCTTTGGTTTTGACTACTCCCCACTAGATGGCAGTAGTGAAGACGTTATTTTAGAAATCTACTGGCATTGTAGTTTAATTAAGAGCTGCCAAGGCTTTTGTTAATCAAAAAGTTACAGCCATAAAAAATCAGTTAGGGCCTAATTTTGTAAAACGCAACGCGCCTTTTTATCTCGCGTTGGACAATTTTCTATTTTGTAAAACGCGACCACTGAACAGCTGTTTTTTTCGCGTTGACTTACGTGTTTGTAGAACAAATTGTATGGAAAATGGAATTTTGTAAAACGCAAGAGAGTGTTTTTTCATCACTTGAAGTGTCAAAATGATCACTTGAAATGTTGGGGCGTTGATGTAACAAATATGCTATTAAATAGCAAAAAATAAGTAAATAATGTTGGAATATGTAAATATGCAACAAAAAAGTAATAAATGTGTAAAAAAAACTTCTCCGGCAGAAGAAAAACATCGAAAATAGCAAAGCGTCTCGTTGTGATTTTTATTGCTTTTTTCAACTAATTTTTGTTACTTTTTTTTTTTTCTCTTTTTTCTCAAATATTCTCTTTGCAGATGTTGCCTAACCATATATATTTGTTTCCCCACGATAATGGGTGTATATCCCCTACAAAATGGGTGTCCAATTTTATTAATTTTAGAATGTCTGGCAACACTGATTTAAATATAATTGACATTTCAAGTGATGACCACTGATGCCAACTTTTTTTGACAAAAACCCGCTAAATCAGGAAAAAAAATCTCCAGAAAACACCAAATTCAAAAACAGAAAATAAATTTAGCTATTAAATAGCTAAATATCATGAAATTTGAAAAGTAACGGTTTTTTGAATAAATATAACGGTTTTTTGAAAAAATATAACGTTTTTTTAATAATGTATGTATTAGCTATTAAAACAGTTTAAATGTTATAAAACGACAGTTTTTTAACAAAAGCCAGTTTAAAAATTACAGAATCGAATACACCTGTTTTGGTCATAGCCAAATATTCGGCAAAATTGATACTATTCGGCCGAAACCGAAGCCAAATATTAAAAACAAATATTTATGTAGGAAAAACAAGAAAAAAGTTAAATTATACTAACAAGGGAGGTCTCCCTGGTTCACCCCGATCTTCGTGAAATTTGGAGATATTGTTCAGAACGAAAATTAATTCAACACGTATTTTTTTCAGCGGCCCATGCTCAAAGGTATTTAAAAGACATATCTCTTGGTGCTAACAACATGCCAAAAAAGTTAATATTTTCGACTGATTAACAAAAATGTAATAAAAGTTTTCCACTTTACTCAATATGACAAAAAGCTATGCACACGCAAAAAAAAATCTGTGTCAGATTGAGCAAGCCTACTTGGTAAAATTTTTTTCATACCAAAAAAATTTTTTTAACAAATTTTTGCTAAAATTATGCTTGTCGATGTTAAAGTAACATAATTAGTCTTTTATGTAAAATAACCAAGTAGCTTGCACAATAACACAAATTACTTGCACAAAAATTTATCGAAAGAAAACAACAAAAAAAAACAAATACAGACCGACATTTTCATTTTGTATTTTTGTGTGCGTGCTTCGTTCATTTTTTGTGTTATAAAAACGTAAAAAGGAAATTGATAAATAAAATTAAAATAAATTAATAAATAAAAATAAATAATTAGTTTTTTAAAAGATAAATAAATGTAAGATAAAAAAATGCTAAAGTTAATTTTGCTGTCATAACTTAAAACACCATTCATTTAGCAAAACCAATGGAGTCCCAGACGTTTGTTTCAATGAATTACAAATGGAATGATAAAGTGAGTATACCCCTATTCCGAAGACACCAATAAGGTTTAATAGATTTTTAGTTAAAAATTAGTGTTTGGTAATAATTTTCTATTTTTACAGGGTACTGCTAAATAAATTTTTGAAGCTATGGCGAATCCTTCACTGCAATAAAAAGCGTGGGCACCATTCCTCCCTTTAGTCATAAAATTAAAACCGAAAAACTCATTTATATAGCAAAGCCAATGGAGTCCAGACCTGTTTTGATGAGTTACAAATGGAATCACAAAGTAAGTGTTCCTCCTAACCAAAAGACCAATGGGATTTACTAGTTTTTTAAATTAAAAATTTATGTTTTGTAATAATTTTCTATTTTTACAGGATGCTTTTAAATAAATTCGCGAAGCTATAGCGGATACTTCACTTCAAGAAAAAGTGTAGGCAGCAGTCACTGGAGAAAATTGTACATAAAGGGTCAGTTGGTCGGTGGTAAATAAAATCCTACACAACATTTATTATTAGAGTTGTCAAAACCAATTTCCGAAGTATTCGAAAAATCGATTTTTTTCTATTTTTCCGGTTTTTTAAAACCGGTTTTTTAAAAAGGCCGGTTTTCGAAGTATTCGAGAAACCGATTTTTTGGTCTCGAATAATCGACTTTTTCATATATTTATTTTTTTTCGTTATTTTGCATTCAATGAAATTTTTTAGTAAACATCTCTAAGTTGAGAAATCGGATGTCCCCAAATCATTTGAAATGTATCCTTTTTTTGCCTTACTTACGAGCATATTTTTTTCTACTCACAATCACGTGAGTAAATTTATGACAACTCACACTCACGTTCATTCACAGTCACGTTCATTCACACTCACGTTCATTCACACTCACATTCATTCACACTCACGTTCATTCACACTCACGTTCATTCACACTCACGTTCACTCACACTCACGAAACTTTTTATACAAAAAAAAACTTTTAAAAATTAAAATTTCAAAAATGTAAGAACATTTTTAGCAAAATTTAAATTTTAGCCAAATTCTACAATTTTTTTTTTGTCTTTTTCGGGATTTTTAAATTTGTTTGCTTTTTTTGGGACGAAAGGAAATATGAAGAACAAATAAATCACGCAAAAAAAATCGTCTCATGCATACTCACTCACGCAAAAATCTTGCTCACACACACTCACTCACGCAATTTTTTTCCTCTAACACCCACTTACGTGAGTTACTTAAATTTCAGTCACACTCACGCGTGAATCACGCACTAAACTGCTCATGTGCCAATCTCTATTCCGAAGTATGTACAAATAGCTTGTTTTGCTTTCCCTTTTTATTGTTTTGTTTTACTTTTTTATCAAATAAATAATTAACAAGTAAAAAAGTTAAATTCGGCCTTGCCGAATGTAGTGATACCCTCCACAATTTCAAAAAGATTATTGCAAAAAACGTTATTTAAAAGGAAATTACTTTTGAAAAATTTTTTTTTTAAAAAAAAAATTTCCGCGAAAAAAATTTTTGGTAAAAAAAAAATCCGCGATTTTTTTCTTTTTTTTGTAAAGAATATGTTCGTACTTGTTTAAATACCATTTGGTGTTCAATTATGTTCACATATGTCAACCAGAAGCCGAATTAAAGTATTTTGTATTTTTAGGTTATGTTGAATGTACTGAAATTTTTGAGGTGTGCTTACATTTTCGTTCATAACTTTTGAACCGCTGAACCGATATCGCTCAAATGCAATACCAAACTTCTCGGGAGAACTTCCAATAAATATGTTAAGTTTCAGTCATCTCTGTGCAATATTTTGTCCGCTACAGCATTTTCCACAGACAGACAGACAGACAGACAGACAGACAGACGGACAGACGGACATCGCTAGAATGTCTTAAAATCGATCGGGCATCATGAATATATATACTTTATGGGGTCCCAGCCCGATATTTCGATGAGTTACAAACGGAATGACAAACTTATATATACCCTCTATCACTAAGTGGAGGGTATAAAAACAAAAACCGAAAAACCGATTATTCGAAACCGGTTTTTAGTTACAAAACCGAAAAACCGATTTTTTTAAAAGGCGGTTTTTCGAAGTATTCGAAAATCGGTTTTTAAAATTGACGAATATTTGACAACTCTAATTTATTATATTAATATGGATTTATACTGTGAAAATTTTAAATTCAACAAATATACAAATTTTTACAAAAATTTTATAGAAAAATTATTTTAGCATAAATGTGGTAATTTTTAGCATTATTTTTAGTCAACTTTTCTAATAATTTTGGTATATTTCACCATATTTATTTTGGTATATTTTACCAAGTTTTTGCTTAAATAGCATTAGCATTTTCTTCAAAATTTTTTACATAAGTGTTTTGGCTAAATTACGAAAACTACTTCGTCGGTTGTAGTTTTAGCATATTTTTGGTAAAATTATGCCAGATTTTTGCTCACTCCGACACAAGTTTTTTTTTGCGTGCATGTTTGGCCAACACCAAAAAGGGAAGTCTCCCTAGCGTCACCCGCGGATCTTTATGGAATTGGTTTTATTTTGTAGAGCAGAAAAAATAAAGGGAAAAGTATTTTTTTTAGCGGTCCAAATTAATGTTTCGGGGGAAGAAACAGTAATTTTTTAGTTTTTTTTTCGCTTATCCCCCACCTTATGCAGGGAAACCTAGTCATTTGGTATATAAAATGAAAGGTCTTTGGAAAACCTATCTCAGTCTGTAAAAAACGTGTCCAAACATGGACAACTTTTTGTCATATTGAGTAAAATACCATTACATTTTTGTAAATAAGTCAAACAAATTATTTCTTTTTTGGCATGTTGTAAGCACCACAAGATATATACTGTTCATTTCTTAATTCGGCTGTGTTAAGACTGTACAAACAAGATTTTTATTCAAACATTTTTTACAGGTCGCTTTACAAGTCCGCTCTTCTAAACGGCTCTTTAATTAAAACAAAAAAATCAAAAGTATGGAAAATTTTAATTTTTTTATTGTTAAGTTGTGGCTGGTAAAAATCGCTAGATTTCCCGCTGCCCGCTAAATCACTTTTTTTCCCGCTAGACGCAAAATAAAAACGCTAGTTTTAGCGGGAAAAACACCAAATTGGCAACAGTGGTGATGACGTAAAAATTGAACGCAATAACGTAGTGATTTACAAAATTGCACTTTTTGAGCCTCGCGTTCACGTTAACGTTGGTGATGCGTTCAACGCGAGTGATTTACAAAATTAGGCCCTTAATTAAATTAATAAATTATTTTTTTTATTCTCAATAAACCAAACGATAACCGTTATGATATCGAAGCAATATCGTTTAGGTGATATTCATTATCATAAGTAATATTCGTCTCATATACGAAAACGATAGTCTTTTCGTTCTAAAGTGTACCTTTCCTTATGACATCGTTTTCCAATGAAAAAGTGATCGGTAGGACGATAGTAAAGTCGCATTAGTCCAGTTTATTATCGAAAATATATCGTTATTTCAGGCGATTATGATATCATTTTCGATATCGTTAGTAATAAAGTTATCTATCATGTTCGCAATTTTTTTTTCTTTATTGAAATTATAAAATCTAAAATTTTAAGAAAATCCTAAAAATAGATTAACTATTTACTTTTATTTACTTTTTATTTTAACGAACAAAGGAATTTTTATTAAAAAAAAAAAATAAAAATATTCTGTTAATTGAAAAGAAGATTATTCAAATGAACGCGTTTTAAACATAAAGTGCGAAAAGAGTTTTACAGTACAAATTATATGAGAAGTGTAGAAGAATGTTATACCCTATTCAATCGTACAGCTTTAAATCGTTTTTAGCAGCAATATTTTTAGCACTTTCTTTATTCTATTACAGTATATTTACAGAAAATGCTAACAATAATTGCTAATAACGGTTTAAAACTGTAAGTGTGAATAGGGTATTAGTTAAATTGGGGTTATTTTGTAGATCTTTAACAAAATTTTGTAAATTTTTTTTGAAGATTCAACAAATTTTATTCAAATTAACAAAATTTCGTCAAGTAACACTGTGTGACAGAAAAAAAAACCTGGGATGCGATACTTTTTTTCTAGTAGGTGTTGTCGAGTTCAACAAGACCCGGTACTTGAAATTTGCGAAACACCTCCAAAATCTTGAGTTACGGGTAAAAAACCGGGTTTTCGAACTTTTTACACTTATAAGCCAGTAACTTTGTTGAAAACCAACCGATTTTAAATTTATCGACGCTTTTAGAAAGAAGAAACTGAGACCTTCCGAAGATCTGAACATAATATTTAAGTAATATTGAGACAACTGGGCGTATTTCTCCAGCAAACTCAATTTTTTAAAAATTCTCTATTTTTCAATTTTGGAGATGTTTTTACACATTTTTTTGTTAAGGAACCGTATTATTTATGAATTTATTAAAAAATTGTATTTATTTGTGAGAAAAACTCAACTTTGGTTTTTAAAATCGGTAAAAAATTTTGGAATAAATCCTGCATAATGTTTTTATACCCTCTAACCGTAGTACGGGGTATATTCACTTTCCGTGCGAAACGCATCAAAATATCGGTCTAGAGGCTCACAGCGAATATAATTTTTTGATCAGTGATCGATTCTAAGACATTATAGAGATGGCGAAATATCGGTCTAGAGTTCCATAAAGAATATATTTTTTTGATCAGTGATCGATTCTAAGCCACTTCATGTGCGGACGTCCGCTTGTAGAAGACATGATAATTTAGTGGAATGTAAATATTGTATAAATGACAATGGGACTCTAAAGGCCTCTACAGACGATTCAATATTATGCACAATCTGCATGTATTTTTTCAATATTTTACACAGTATTTTTATGTATGCCAATTGTGGGTAAACGTCAAAAATATTGTGCATAATATTGCGTCGTCTGTACACGCAAAAAAAAACTTGTGTCGGAGTGAGCAAAAATCTGGCATAATTTTACCAAAAATATGCTAAAACTACAACCGACGAAGTAGTTTTCGTAATTTAGCCAAAACACTTATGTAAAAAATTTTGAAGAAAATGCTAATGCTTTTAAGCAAAAACTTGGTAAAATATACCAAAAGAAATATGGTGAAATATACCAAAATTATTTGAAAAGCTGACTAAAAATAATGCTAAAAATTACCACATTTATGCTAAAATAAATTTTCAATAAATTTTTGTAAAAATTTGTATATTTGTTGAATTTAAAATTTTCATAGAATAAATCCATATTAACATAATAAATGTTGTGTAGGATTTAATTTACCACCGACCAACTGACCCTTTTTGTTCAATTTTCTCGAGTGACTGCTGCCTACGCTTCTTCTTGAAGTAAAGAATCCGCTATAGCTTCACAAATTTATTTAAAAGCATCCTGTAAAAATAGAAAATTATTACAAAACATAAATTTTTAATTTAAAAAATTGGTTAACCCCATTGGTCTCTTGGTAATAGGGTTGCCATTCGTACTGTTTTAAACAGTACATGTACTGTTTTTTATAAAAAGTACTGTTTTATGCACACCACTTGAAACAGTACGCAAAAGTACTGTTTTTTAAAGCGTGTACTGTTTTTGTACTGTTTTTTTTTATTTTTCGTAAAATGTTTCATATTTGACAAAATTTTAATCCAATTCTTAACAAGGAGCTAAATGCAACTAAATTTTATACCACACTAAAAAAGAAAAATTATTTAAAAAATGCGAAACTTAACTAAATTCTATAATGATTTAGCTCCATTGCCATGTTTCCTTCTTTTTAATTAAATTTTTCTAAATAGAAAAAGAAAAAACTAGAAAATGAAAAAAAAAAATATTTTATCGAGTTAATCCCATTTAAAGTTCCGATTGCGGGCAAACCCCATTGGGTTCGGAACCCATGGGTTCAAACCACCTTAAGCCCAGTCCCATTGGGTCTATTAAGGATCGTCATAGATTTTGATCCAACATTTTGGTTCTTTTCGCTCTTCCTTGCTTAGTTTTTAAGATACGGGAATTTAAGGGCCCAAAAGGGTTTTTAGATTCTTAACGGGATAACTTAAAAACTATTACATGGAGGGATTAAGACGGTCGTGTAAAGAGCTACAAAAATGTATTTGGCATTTCTAAATTATGGGCATTTTTAAATTTTGTGGGAATGCCCAAATTTTTAAATTCAAATTGAGGAGCCCATACATTGAAGGGGGACCGAGATCCTTTAGAGATTCTTAGAACCGGAAATAAACACTTTTTTGCTCTTTCTGGCTTAGTTTTTGAAAATTTTGAAACAGTTTTTTGAAAAAAAAAATTCCTCAAATTGCATAATAAAATTTACTAAACCTGAAGAAAAAACTTTATCAATTCTAAAAAGATAAATATGATGAACTAATTGGTTGCAAATTATGTCAAAGAAATTTCCAAAATTTTGATTTAATTTTACTAAATTGTGTAAAAAAAATATTTTCCCAAAATTTAGTTAGGCCTTTGTTTGAGTGCAATAATACTGTTTTCGCGTTTGCTTTTTAAAGTCGTGTTTTAATTAAAACATTGTTTTATGGGGTTTTTCATATGTTTTTGATAGGAAGATCGGCGTTTTAGTTAACCGAAAGCATAGACTACAAAAGCTTTACAAGTAAGATATCGCGGCAACTAATATGCCATTTACATATACCTCGAAATCCAGAAAAAATGGGATTTCAATGAAATTCCAAGTAAATCCAATTACTTTTTTGGATTTCAAATGTCAAATCCCATACAAAAAAAACTTGGATTTTGGGAAAATCGTAAAATCGCAATTCAAAATCCCAAAAAAATTCTACTACTTAATTGTACAACTATGGGTTTTCCCAAAATAATCATCCCTAATGCTTTTTTTACAACGCTGCACACGATTTTTTATCAGCTGTTGTTGTTTTTTATAAAGTAAAAAAACAATTAAAATTTATTTTTTTAAAACTATTAAAAGATTAATTAAAACAATGTTTAACAATGTTTCATTTAAAATTTACCATTGCAAATGGTAAACGCACGATTTAGTTGACCAATTTGGTCTTCCTAACAAAGAAAAACACTCAATGGTGGCGGCCCCAAACTTGGCAAAAATGTTAATTTTCTTGCATTTAAAGAAGCAGCTCTACATAAAAACACATTTTTTGATATTGTGGTCCCAACATATACTAGTGGGATTGAAAATATTGGCTCCGGCAAAGAAAAATCATTGTTTTTAGAAATATTTATAAAATTGGGTAATTTTCCAACTAACAACCCTGTACACAAATCAAAAGAAAATACAGAGTTAGTATAAACAAAATCCCGCTAAATGTCAAAAAAACATATGTAAACGGTATAGATTTTAATTGGATTTGAAATCCAAATTTCTGTGGATTTCGGGGTATATGTAAATAGCATATAAGCAAAATGCTCCAAAAAGTCAATCGCAATTTTTTTCAACACTGATAAAAAAAATAGAATAAATATGAGACGGTTTACCTAAAATGTTCCCCCGTTCTGTTAGCAATTGTTTATACTCGATTTGGCTGAAATCTCTTTGAAATCAGGGTAAAAGGGCTAAGTTTTTGTAGTTTGATATAAAATAAGACTTTTAAAAAAGTACTCTTTTTATTTGCAATGTACTGTTTTTTGAAACCAAATGTACTGTTATTCCCTATTTCAAATCTGGTAACCCTACTTGGTAAGGAGGAACACTTACTTTGTCATTCCATTTGTAACTCATCAAAACAGGTATGGACTCCCTTGGCTTTGGGTTTTTAGGTTTTAATTTTATAACTAAAGGCAGGATTGGTGTCCACGCTCTTTATTGTAGTGAAAGATTCTCCATAGCTTCAAAAATTTATTTAGCAGTACCCTGTAAAAATATAAAATTATTACCAAACACTAATTTTTAACTAAAAATCTATTAAACCTTATTGGTGTCTTCGGAATGCGGGTATACTCACTTTATCATTCCATTTGTTATTCATCGAAACATACGTCTGGGACTCCATTGGTTTTTCTTATTGAATGGTGTTTTAAGTGATGAAAGGAAAATTAACTTTAACATTCTTTTATCTTACATTTATTTATCTTTTAGAAAACTAATTATTTATTTTTATTTATGTATTAATTTATTTTTATTTTATATATCAATTTCCTTTTTACGTTTTTATAACACAAAAAATAAACGAACAACGCACGCACACAAAAATACAAAATGAAAATGGCGGTCTGTATTTGTTTTGTTTTTTTGTTGTTTTCTTTCGATAAATTTTTGTGCAGGTAATTTGCGTTATTGAGCAAGCTACTTGGTTATTTTACATAAAAAATGAATTATGTTACTTTAACATCGACAAGCATAATATTAGCAAAAATTTGGTAAAAATTTTTTTTTGGTATGAAAAAAGTTTTACCAAGTAGGATTGCTCAATCTTACACAGATTTTTTTTTTGCGTGTAGGTACCTTAAAGCAAAAAAGTTTGGCGAAAGCTCTGTTGTTGAGAAGGGGAACTCAGCGGCGCGGATGTATGGCCTGTCTGAGACACCTTTCACCTTGCGATAAAGGAAAATAAAACAAGTAAAAAAAGTTAAATACGGCCTTGCCGAATGTAGTGATACCCTCCACAATTTCAAAAAGATTGCAAAAAACTTTATTTAAAAGGAAATTACTTTTGAAAAAAAAAAAAAAAATTTGAAAAAAAAAATTTCCGCGAAAAAAAATTTTAGTAAAAAAAAATCCGCGATTTTTTTCTTTTTTTTTTGTCAAAAAATAGGTTCGTACCTGTTTAAATACCATTTGGTGTTCAATTATGTTCACATATGTCAACCAGAAGCCGAATTAAGGCATTTTGTATTTTTAGGTTATGTTGAATGTACTGAAATTTTTGAGGTGTGCTTACATTTTCGTTCATAACTTTTGAACCGCTGAACCGATATCGCTCAAATGCAATACCAATTTTCTCGGGAGAACTTCCAATAAATATGTTAAGTTTCAGTCATCTCTGTGGAATATTTTGTCCGCGACAGCATTTTCCACAGACAGACAAACAGACGGACAGACGGACATCGCTAGAATATCTTAAAATCGATCGGGCATCATGAATATATATACTTTATGGGGTCCCAGATCGATATTTCGATGAGTTACAAACGGAATGACAAACTTATATATACCCTCTATCACTAAGTGAAGGGTATAAAAACTACAAGGACGTTTCGCGGGTTTGAGGGGGGGGGGGGGGGGGGGGGGGGGGTTGTGGGTGATGCTGTCTGGGGACACCTTCCCCTAGCGATTAATGTTTACAAATTCATATATTATAATATTTACACTCAAATAATAAAATTTTATATTTTCTTTTTTTTTTCGTCAATGAACTTCATATGACGCAAAAATGTTTTTTTTTGTTGAACAAATAGTCAAAAAAACTTTAAAAAAATAGTGTATTTCTGGGGTTGCATTAGTTCTCCAAGGGGAAACTTTTTCCCCTGGTCCGGTTTAGCCCATTTACAAACTTCACTGTCCTATAAACATAATACATATTCGTGTCAAAACTTCAGGAGTCTAGCTCTTTAATTTAGACAGTTTCGTGTCTTCCACAGATGGACAAACGGACGGTCAGACAGACGGACAAAGCTATAATGTCGTAGAATCGATCACTGATCAAAAATATATTCTCACTTACAGTTTACACCCGTTTTTAGCAATTATTTTTAGCATTTTCTGCCAATATACTGTAATAGAATAAAGAAAGTGCTAAAAATATTGCTGCTAAAAACGGTTTAAAACCGTACGTGTGAATAGGGTATAACACAAACATTTTGCTGTTGTATCCATTCTGAGTGCTCTCCAGCATTTAAAGACACGCTCCTTATAATTAGCAGCACCGACTCTGCATATATTGTTTTTCTAAAAAGAAACTATGAATTTAATTTGCATGGTCTCAGCATTTTATAGGAAAATTAGTACTTACGATTTATGGTCAATTTGTTCTTTAGTAGTAGATTAAATTAACAGCTGCACTTATTTTAAGACAATATTTTTATTTTTACAAATTAACAATTTTATTTTATAATATTTTTCAAACAAACAAAAAAATTATTTGTGAAAATTTTTGAAGTTTATTTCAAATTAAAATATTCCATTTTTTTTGAATTTATTTTTTAAATAGTCGCTTAAACTATCATGTAGGTAATAACGTTTACGTTATTATATCGTTCTTGTGTTTATTGGGTTTGGACTTTTTGTCGTGTTGGCGGTTAAATATTGTTTGATGTGTGCATTTTAAAATTTTCGGGAATACCAATTTTTTTTGGATTCAAAATTGAGGCCATTAGGGTCATCACATGTAAAGAGAGTCAGCGAAATTATGAACCAAAATTTGGCTGCGTTTTGCTCTATCTATTTAAAAAATAGATTGCATTCGCAGAGGAATGATAAAAAATCGAATGCTTTCGATTTTTCTAAATCGAATTAACAAGAAATGGAATGAATTCATTTTTTTACATTCAATCGAATCCATTCAAAGGACTGCATTCAATGTTGATTTATAAAATCTTATGCATTCACTGACTATGAAAATTTAATGGATTTTTTGGAGAATTCAGTCGAAAAGAATTTCATACTTCGACGCCCTGTCGTGAACATAACAAAATTATTTTTGCATATATTATGCGAATACTAAAAATACTGCATATTTCAATTTTAAAGTCTTGGCAACTCTACATTATCGTATTTTGTCTTTCATCTTCTTTTTCTATCATTTGTTTTGCTCGCCACATTACAAATATCAGCTGATTGTCAAACTTGTGGTTTTGCGTAGCTGTTGTTGTTGTCATCAAAATATTTCTGCTCTTTGTGTCAATTGCGGTTTTTTTGTTGTCATTTCTACATTTGTTTGGCGTTATTATTGGTTTTTATATTTTATTAATATTTTTTATCGCTAACAATCACAAACAGCATAGAAAAATTAATGAAAAAAACCATAAAAAAACGTAAAAGAGAAGAAGTTAAACAAATAACATAATAACAATTTTTGCTATTTAAATAGCTAACGACTGATAAAAAAAAAAATAATACCAGATTATAACAAACTGTATTTAGATCAAGTTAAAAAACAAAACGACACGGGGCTGACAATTTCTATTTTTGTGGAGTTGGTGCAGAGAAGAAGAGACACCAACAAAAATCAAATAAAGAAGCTTTGAAGAAAATTATTAAAGACGCAAATCGTTTTTCATTAAGGATTATATTGAAAGGAACTCGTTAAAACTATCGGAAGAGATTGCAAACATAACTACAAAAGGTTTGTTATGAAAATTTTTTATAATTAAATTAGTAGAATTATAGATTTTTTTCAATTTCTGGAAGATAAGATTGCTTAACGACTGGTAACTATCATAGCTAAGATTACAACTACAGACTGATATTTCCATGGTGTCTCTAACAAAGTACATACTTATTTCCTTTTTGGTAGCTTGGAGTTTTTGTTATACATACAACTTCTTTTGTTAACGTTTTAGAATCATAAGCGTGTATGAAACAATTTGTAATTTTGGTGCATAACAAAATACCCTAGAATTTCAACTGGACAAAATAAAAAGATCTCAAATTCGTATGGGCTTTATTTAAAAAAATTTATAACTATGGAACGAAACCCTTTTTAGTTTAGTTGGAGATAATGGACTATAACATGTTATGTATTAGATGTGTGCGATAACTATGGGCATGTGCTTTCCAAGCTGCTTGTCTTAAAAAAATATGAAAACCAATATCAGCGTATTCCACTCCACTTAAGGCTGCAACTAAAAAAGAGATTGAGTAAATATAAAATTGTTCCATAGTTTTTAGTTTGACGTAAATCTGTAGCAGACAGCCATTGGGAGAACTTCTTTACTAGCATCTAAGGGCGGTTACATAAATTAAACTAATTAAATCAACAGAATGAGTTGCAATCGCTCAGTCAAAGATTTAAGCAAAATTTAGACGTTGTCGTCAATTCTAATTAAAGGCGATATTGTACCGCGTGTTTTTTGTTGAGCCTGGTGGTTCACTCTACATTGCGTCAGACACTTGTTGTCTGCATTGCTAAGGCAATTGTCATTTTTTGTGTGCAGTGCCAACTTGATTGTATGGGCTTTAACATGGCGTCATCATAAGTAACGGGATCTCCCGTTTTTCTTTATGGCTGCTAATCTATAGCCATATTTTGAAAAACTAATTAAAATAAATTGTTAATGGCTTCTTTGTCCTGATAACGCGGCAGCCA
Source organism: Pegoplata infirma (assembly GCA_963921195.1). Classification (NCBI taxonomy): domain Eukaryota; kingdom Metazoa; phylum Arthropoda; class Insecta; order Diptera; family Anthomyiidae; genus Pegoplata; species Pegoplata infirma. The sequence goes on from OY992537.1 coordinate 40,832,587, forward strand.
AAAAAAAATCTTAAATCGTAAACAAAAAATAATTGAAAGTACCCGTGGACAAAATTACCATTTGTATAATATTAAACATGGGCTCAAGAGATTATTTCCATACTTAAATTTTAATTGCTTGATCTGCGAAAAATAATTGAAAGTACCCGTGGACAAAATTACCATTTGTATAATATTAAACATGGGCTTAAAAGATTATTTCCATACTTAAATTTTAATTGCTTGATCTGCGAAAAATTTTCGGTAGAAAAACTACTCAGAATTGACGAATCCGAAAATTATTTGTTCATATTTCATTTTTATTAAAATTTTTGGTAGAAAAACAATCTGTTTAAAGCAAAGATGTAAAGAACACACTCCAATAAAGAGAACCTGGTGTTAAACTCCAAAATCCAATGACTAAGTTTATCCAGAAATATTTGCAACAGAAAAAAAAATGAAAATGCCTATATCTCGAGAAGCCGATTTGATACAAATTTTCTGATAACTGATTCGTATCTAGGAGTCAAAAATACTTATGGAAATGTGTTTAAAATTTTTTGTTTTTATTTTACCAAAAAAATCATATAAAGTTAATACGAAAAAATTTATGAAAAAATATGCAAATTTGGTTCAAAACTTTGACTTCTTTTGCAAATATGTATTTCTGAATATACTCAATGGATTTTGGATTTTAATCACAGGTTCTACTTTATTTCACATATCTGCTTTGAACATTAAATTTCTTGCAAAATTCGTATACTTATAAGAATAAAACTAAATGGTCCCCTTAATCGTATCAAGTCCGTACTTCTTGCAAAAGCTAGGTAATTTTATTGAGAATTCGAATAAAAAAATATGAATAACTTTAACACTTTCACTACCGACTTTTTTTGGCTAGGAATTTCTGGACCAAAATTTGTAAAAATGTAGATCTATGCTAAAGAAAAACTTTTTGTTGATATCGTTAATCTACTGCTCCCTCTAGCGGAAATATATTCGATCAAACTTAAACCTTTCACATGCAATATCTCCCGAATGAGTGAACATTTTTCCAAAATTCCAATTTTGTATCGAAAAATTCTACAAAATCCCCTTTTAAGGAAGCTTGTGCGATTGTTATTCGATTTTTGAGAATTTTTTAACGTTTATTTTGTTTTGCAATTTTTTTAAGTTATTTGACAAATTTCCATTTTGCCACTCTTAACTGTGAAATCGCCCACAGACATCATGCCTTAATTCAAGTGGCATGACTCGTGATTTCTTTCCAGTTCAGAAAAATTTCTTCTGGGTCTTTCCGGAAAAATAAAAAAAAAATCAACGGCATCTTCAGTTGGAAACCTGCGGTCAAAGTATTGAAAAACCCAGCAAAAACTTGGTAATGGGTACCCTTCCTGCCTTGCTTACGTGGTAATGGATTTGAATACTACTGATTACCATTAGCATTACATTGCGCCAAAAAAAGGCAAAATGTGGTTACCTCCAATGACATCGCCGTGTTAAAGTATTTAACATTGATATTGGGAGGTAACTATAGTTACTCATATTTTTTGCTGGAAAATTACGTTTTTCGACAAAATTTCGACAAAATTTTTAATGCTCGTAAGACCCAATGTTGTATGCTGACCCACAGACGGCTTGTGGAATCAGCGTCATCTGTATCCATGGGTGGTATAGATATTGAGGAATCAGACACTCTTGATCTCTTGATGTTCTAGGCATGAAGATTCAATGTGATGTTCGTTGGAACCAACATGTTTTTCAAGTGTCGAAAGAAGCATTCAAGTGTCTTGGTTTCTTAAAACGGTGCAAGAATTACTTCACTCCGTCTGATCTCCTCACTATTTATACCGCCTATATCCGACCGAAAATGGAATACAACTCCCATATCTGGGCAGGTGCTTCAAGGTCTATCTTAAAGCTTCTGGATCGGGTGCAAAGGAGTGCGTTGAAGCTCATCAATGACAGTAGGGTATCCAGCTCTATTGACTCATTGGAGCATCGTCGGAATGTGGGTTGTGCGTCACTGTTCTATCGTTATTATCATGGTAAGTGCTCAGCTGAGATTGGCGAACTCATCCCTGAGACGAGGGTATATGTCCGTAGTACTCGCCTTTCCACCAGATCACATCCGTTCGTTGTCGATTGTCCAGTGTCTCGCACAACGCATTACAGAGAAAATTCGTTTCTCGGTCGAACTAGCCGTATGTGGAATAAACTCCCGGCAGAAGTCTTTCCAGTCGGCTACAATTTGGAAAAATTCAAATTAAATGTCCACAAACACTACTCCCTCTTTCCTTCTCCTCATAACCTATTTTCCTAATACCAGCACAATGCATTGCATTAATAGGGGGCATCCCCTGAGTGTTGGCTCAAAGTAAAAAAAAAAAAAAAAAAAAAAGAAAGAGATTTCACAGGGCACCTGTCCTGAAACTTGAATATGGGAATGAGGGGAAAAAATAAGAGTCACCTGTTTTTTTTAGCTGCCCTATCTTAAATTCAAAAAAGGGTTGCCACCTTATGAAAAAATAAGGGCTTTCGGGAAAATCCGTATAAAAGCCGAACTAGCAGGAAATTCGCCAAACGACATAATACGGGTCAGCTTAATTTTGGTAAAGATTATTATATATGATTTTGGCGGTAGTTCGTATATACATCTCCATATTAACTACCCCAACGATTATACATATTTGACAATAACTAATTTAACGAAGCCAAAAAACACGACCGATACACCATTGGATAGGCCTTCAAAAAACCTTTCGACCTATATAAAATGTTTATGTAGTTTCTTTTGAAGAAATGGGAAAGATAATAAAAAAAACGAAAAAAATCCCGTTTCTCCCCCTCCCCTTTGACCCTCTAAATGTGATATTGCGCAGCTATAAAAAAACCAGCAAACTCTTATTTTGCTCCCATCTTTCCTATATTCAGGACAATCGGTGGGTGCCCGTGAAAGACCTTCCTCGTAAGATCAGAATTTAAATTTTACTTTAAATTTGAATGACATTTACTAGAAAAAAAGAAAGAAAAATTGCAAACAAGTTAAATAAATCATGAACCAAGATATTAAAAATTTTAAATTCGTTACAAAAAGCGTATATTTCATTGAAAATGATTAATCGTAATCGCTTGATATTTTTGCCGATTACGATTAATTGGTGCGATTAATCGCGATTACGATTACGATTTTAATCGTTTTGCAACCCAGCAAAATGTTCGATTCCAAAGAATCGGTTGTGGAATCAACTATACTACCCTGCAATCGATTCTACTATGCATTGCATCATCGATGATTTTTGTTTGAGATTGTCACGAAAGCAATACATCCTTTTCCTCCAAACTAGAACACTTATCTGTTCTACGGAATCTGTTCTAGAATATGTTGCATATAGTGGTACAAGAAGGGATTTCGCGATTTTTTAATGGTTACATATCTGTTCCATGTAATGAATTATGAAACTAGTTCTGAATAATTAAATAAAATTATTTTTTTTTACATTTTTTTTTTATTTTTTCTTCTATACAAAAATTCTAAAATTACATACAATAAGTACATATTTATTTAAAATTATTTTATCACAATAAAAATGTCTTAAAATCTAAGATTTTTCCTATAGGAAAAATGTCCCAGAATCAAAGACTTTTTCTATAGGAAAAATGTCTCAGAATCCGAGACTTTTTCTATTGAAAAAATGTCCCACAATCTGAGACTTTTTCTATAGGAAAAATGTATCAAAACCTGAGACTTTTTCTATAGGAAAAATGTCTCAGAATCTGAGACTTTTTCTATAGGAAAAATGCCTCAGAATCTGAGACTTTTTCTATAGGAAAAATGCCTCAGAATCTGAGACTTTTTCTATAGGAAAAATGTCTCAGAATCTAAGACTTTTTCTATAGGAAAAATGTCTCAGAATCTGAGACTTTTTCTATAGGAAAAATGTCTCTGAATCTGAGACTTTTTCCATAGGAAAAAAGTCTCAGAATCTGAGACTTTCTATAGGAAAAATGTCTCAGAATCTGAGACATTTTCTATAGAAAAATTGTCTCAGAATCTGAGACTTTTTCTATAAGAAAAATGTCTCAGAATCTGACTTTTTCTATAGGAATAATGTCTCAGAATCTGAGACTTTTTCTATAGGAAAAATGTCTCAGAATCTGAGATTTTTTCTACAGGAAAAATGTCTTGGAATCTCAGACTTTTTCTATAGGAAAAATGTCTCAGAATTTGATACTTTTTCTACAGGAAAAATGCCTCAGAATCTGTGACTTTTTCTATAGGAAAAATATCTCAGAATCTGAGACTTTTTCTATTGGAAAAATGTCTCAGAATCTGAGACTTCTTCTATAGGAAAAATGTCTCAGAATCTGATACTTTTTGTATAGGAAAAATGTTTCAGAATCTGAGAATTTTTCTATAAAAAAATGTCTCAGAATCTGAGACTTTTTCTATAGGAAATATGTCTCAGAATTTGAGACTTTTTATATAGAAAAAATGTTTTGAATCTGAGACCTTTTCTAAAGGAAAAATATCTACAACATTTTTTTTAGAAAAATTCTATAATTCGCGACATTTTTCCTTAAGAAAAAATCGAGGATTTAAAAAATTTGGACATTTCAAAAATTGTGTGAAACTGTGGATACATACTACAATCTTGATCATACTTGAAAGATGAATAGTTTATCCCACGCTCCTGGTTTCATTAGAACAACCGACAGCATCAGTACTCCCAAGTTACAGCTTAAAAGCTTAAAATATGTATATTTTTACCTCCTCACATTTTTGGAATCTGAAAGCAACAATAAAACAACATTATAAGTACTACGTTAACCAAAATATGTTCATAATAATTAAGACGTGTACTTACGTTATTTTCACCAAATATCCGCCAAATATATCCGCAATGAATAAAAAACCACAATAAGTGCTGCGAAAATCCAAAAATTTGTCAACATAAAGTTAACAAATAAATTGCTTTTTTTTTATAAATTTTATTTTTCTGTTTGACATTTTTTTCAAAAATTTTAAGTTTTTTTATCGATTCCGTGGAAACAGTAGAGGAATGGAGTAACATTACTGGGGAATCTATTCTAGAATACATTGACAAAGAAACGATTCCAAAAAATTTTGCTGGGAAACTTTAGTTTAAATGGATTTAAAAAAAAATAAAGTTTTGGCAATAATATTTTTTACATTGTGGAGGGTATCCATTTATTCGGCAAGGCCGAATTTAACTTTTTTACTTGTTTATGTAATGTAAAAATCCGAATATTTAATCTCCTGGAACTAATAATTCCAATGTAATTTCAATGCTTATTAATTCCAAAGTTTAAAATATAAAACTATATCCAAGGTAGATTTATAAGGGTATTATTTTATTGACGTATGTAAATGAAAACAAATTTCGTTCAAAATCATTTTAGTCGGCACTAACGACTTGAATGTTTAGTGTAAACATTAGCCAATTTAAACGCTTTTAAGCCTTTAAAATTTTAGAAAACAACTAAATTATAAAAAAATATTGAAACTCAAACGAATCCTTTTATTTTCCAAGACACAAATTATAAAAAAATTCAAATATTTTTAAGCATAGTGTGTGTGAACTTAAGTCATTTATGCGTTTCATAAATTTACCTTAACTCTATCTTCTATTTGTGATTAAATTAATCGATCTGGAATATATTCGTTATAAAATTTTCTTATCTTTTCTTCTGTTTTTTTTTTAGCATGTGTGAATGGCGTTGTAATGTTTTGGTTAAAGATGCAACCAGCTATCAACCAGATACTTTAGATTTAAATAAAGATGACGAAGCGGCAAAATATTGGTTTCCCTGTTTTCTTGAAATGATCGAAAAATTTGCCCGTCAAGCGGCCAAATCACAAAGGGAAATTGATGCTTCCGCCGATGAAAGGGCTGATCAATTTCGTCAAACCTACATCAGCAAATTGGAAGAATATCGTAATACTACCAAAGAAAATGCCGAAAATAATAAAATATTAGGCATTAGAGAACTTTTGGAATTAAATGATAAACATCTACGTTTGTATGGTTTCAAAGATCCTTGGTTGGATCAAAAAAAGTCCGAGAATGAGGACGCTCTAGTTTTATTTACAGAACGTATAAATGAAATTGATGCTATTGCTGATTCGCGACAACGCTGGATTGAATTGGTACGTGGTGTTTTAGCTGGTAATATGTTTGATTGGGGTGCTCAGGCTGTAACCAATATTATACAAAAAGAAAAATCATTTGGTCTTCATGCAGCTTTAGAACGTATACAAAAAAGACCATGGCTAATGGATGATTTAGATTTATGGTTACAACGACTTCAGGGTGATCCACATAAATGTGCTGCTATTTTTGTGGACAACAGTGGTGTAGATGTAATTTTGGGTATTTTACCATTTGCTCGAGAACTACTGAAACGGGGCACTAAAGTGATACTCTGTGCTAATACAGAACCTTCACTTAATGATGTTACCAGCGCGGAATTAAATACTATACTAGATTCCTGTAATTGTCAGTGCCCGATAATGAAACAAGCTCGCTCTGATAAAAAACTAGTTGTATTTGGTAATGGACAACGTGGTCCTTGTCTTGACATGCGCACCCTTCCTCAAGATCTTTGTGAAGCTATACAAAAAAATGAGACTGATTTACTAGTAATTGAAGGTATGGGTCGTGCTCTACACACTAATCTATATTGTCGTTTTAATTGTGAGACACTTAAATTGGCGGTTGTAAAGAATAAATGGTTGGCTCAACGTTTGGGTGGTGATACATTTTCGGTTATTTGTAAATATGAACCATTGAGCTGAGTTCCAGTCACCGTTCGTTTATTATTTCGAACACTGGCTGTCCTCTTTATATTGGGTTTAAATTGTGTTATATTGTAGTATTTTGTAGTTTTTTTTTTTGTAATCTTTTTTTTTTCAAAATTTTAATTTTCTCTTTTTTTCCTTTGCCTTGTTTTGTTAATTCTTTATATCTTTTTCCCTATTTTCTCTTATAAAACACTATGACATATAACATAAAATCGTTTTGATTACTTATTAACTATTTACAGAATTTAGTATATATTTATAAGGCAAATATTTAAGTTTTTATTTCACAAACTCGTAACAAAATACAATAAAAAAAGTATTTAATGCAAAACAGATGTGTTTTTTTATTTAAGTAGCTTATAAAGCAATGAATGCAATTTTTTCTGAAGAAACACATCAATTTAACCAAATGATTTCCCTCATCCTCTTCCAAATTTAATTAAGTTTTGAATTCAGAATCTAAGACTTTGTCTATATAAAAAATGCCTCAGATCTTAGACTTTTTCTATATAAAAAATGCTTCAGATCTTAGACTTTTTCTATATAAAAAATGTCTCAGTATATGATACTTTTTCTATTAGAATAATTTCATATAGAAAAATGTCTCAGAATCTGAGACTTTTTCTTTATGAAAAATGTCTCAGAATCTGAGAATTTTTCTATGTGAAGAATTTCTCAGAATCTGAGACTTTGTCTATGTGAAGAATTTCTCAGAATCTGAGACTTTTTCTATATAAAAAATGTTTTAGAATCTAAGACTTTTTCTATATGAAAAATATTTTAGAATTTGAAACTTTATCTTTATGAAAAATGTTTCAGAATTTGAGACTTTATCTATATGAAAAATGTCTCAGAATCTGAGATTTTTTCTTTATGAAAAATGTCCCAGAATGTGAGTCTTTTTTATATAAAAAATGTCTCAGAATCTTAGACTTTTTCTGTATAAGACATGTCTCAGAATCTAAGACTTTTTCTTTATGAAAAATGTCTCAGATTCTGAGACTTTTTTTTTTGAAAAATGTTTCAGAATCTGAGACTTTTTTTTGAAAAATGTCTCAGATTCTGAGACTTTTTCTATATGAAAAATGTCTCAGAATCTGAGACTTTTTCTATATGAAAAATGTCTCAAAATCTGAGACTTTTTCTATATGAAAAATGTCTCAGAATCTGAGACTTTTTCTATATGAAAAATGTCTCAGAATCTGAGACTTTTTCTATATGAAAAATGTCTCAGAATCTGAGACTTTTTCTTTATGAAAAATGTCTCAGAATCTGAGAATTTTTCTATATGAAAAATGTCTCAGAATCTGAGAATTTTTCTATATGAAAAATGTCTCAGAATCTGAGAATTTTTCTATATGAAAAATGTCTTAGAATCTGAGAATTTTTCTATATGAAAAATGTCTCAGAATCTGAGAATTTTTCTATATGAAAAATGTCTCAGAATCTGAGAATTTTTCTATATGAAAAATGTCTCAGAATCTGAGAATTTTTCTATATGAAAAATGTCTCAGAATCTGAGAATTTTTCTATATGAAAAATGTCTCAGAATCTGAGAATTTTTCTATATGAAAAATGTCTCAGAATCTGAGAATTTTTCTATATGAAAAATGTCTCAGAATCTGAGAATTTTTCTATATGAAAAATGTCTCAGAATCTGAGAATTTTTCTATATGAAAAATGTCTCAGAATCTGAGAATTTTTCTATATGAAAAATGTCTCAGAATCTGACAATTTTTCTATATGAAAAATGTCTCAGAATCTGACAATTTTTCTATATGAAAAATGTCTCAGAATCTGAGACTGTTTCTATATGAAAAATGTCTCAGAATACGAGAATTTTTCTATATCGTCGAACTATATTCAATAAATGCCAACTCGAAAAAGCTTACTTTTCAGGTGAGCTAAAAAACTAGTTATTTTGCATATTATTGTAAAAATAAACAATGTACCTTCCATAAGATGGTTTAAATATTCTAAATAATTTTTACCTATGCCAAAAATTTCATATTTTGCACTGGTTTGCGTATTTTTTTGAGATGGCATTTATTACTATATCAAAAAACAAATATTTTTTTAGAGTTGGCATATTTTGTCGGAAACTAAAAATAAATTTTTTTTTAAAAATTTTTATAATTTTTTTTTTTTTGGATTTTGTTTTCCTTAGTGCGGTAATTGCAAAAACTAAAAAAAATTAAAAATCTTTGCATATTTTTAAAAGTTACTAGCTCCGAAAGCCTTTTAATCTCAGGGTGGTCAACTTTGACACTCTGTAACTCACGCTTTATTGTAGAAGGCTCACTCCAAACTAGCTATTTTGAAAGCTTATATCATTCACTTTATTTGCCCCACTCATAATGTTTCAATCTGATAAATAGTTTGAAAGTTACATATCGTCACCTAAAATGCAAAACGCCCTATCTAACATTTTACAAATTTTACAGGAGAAGCAAAAAACGTGTTTATATAAAAACTATAAAAGTTTTCATTACAAATTTCCTAAATATTAGTAAAAACACACAAACAAATTCATTTCTGTTAAAAAAAATTATAAATTTTTAATATTTGAAAAGTTATGTTAGTAACGCCCTTTTGTCTTGAAATTTTCAGAAACACAAAAAGCCCTAACTGCACTAAAGATGTTTAAAACACTAAGCAGATGTGTTACAAAATGTTAGAACATGCTAACAAAATTTTATGCTGAATGTTGTTTTAACATATAGAACTCTAACAAAATGTGGGTGGTATTGGAAAAAGGGGCGTGGCACCTGCTTTATAACCTAACACTGCAAAATGTCTTATTATGGATTCTGTTAAACACATGCTAACTTAATTCGATACAAAATGTCAATTTACCATTTTAAAGCTCCATGTCAAATGAGGGTGGAACAGGACAAAGGGTATGGCCCGAAATAACCTAATGCATCAAAATGCTTTAACCTTTTAACGACCACAGGCAACTATACTTCCCAAATGATTTTTTGCGATTTTTTTTTTGTTCAAGTAAAAGATAGGATAAATGTGCTAAAATATGAATTATAAAAGAGTTTTAGAGAAACAAAAGTTTTGTTTTCATTAAGTCTCTAAATGGGTCCACTTACTCACTATAAGTTCTCAAAGTTTGCGAAGTAATAAATATATAAGGGACAAAATTATATTTACTTGACTGGCGAAATAATGTTAAAGAAGGGGGTTCAGAAATCCAAATTCTTGTAGAATAACTATTATTAAGTTGCATTTCTTAAAGATCACGGCGAGTACCAAAATAGCCTTGGCCAGAACAGCGTTATAAGGGGGGAGGAGGGGCCCAATTTTTTTATGCGTAACTATTATTAGGTCAGAAATTACGAAAATGAAAAGAAAATCTAAAACTCTTCGGCCAAAAATGTTTACTCGGCTTCTGGAAAATTTCTTAAGATCTACAGTAAATATTGGGCATTTGATAGATATCTCACTCGCATCCTACAAAGCTCTTAAAGGAAAAAACACAGAAAAAAATATTGAGAAAAACAATTTGAGTAATCACTTGTTTAAATTTTTAAATAAGATTTGAGTAATTTTTAAATCGACGCAATTAAAAATTTACTCAAAAACTAAAAAAAAATTTGAGTAAATAATTTAATACAAAATTTAATAATTTTTTTTATTTTTTTTTTTATTCTCTTCGTGTTTTGAATTCTCGTTTAGTTTATAGTTTTTTGTGTATGTATATGAAAGTTTGAAATCATCTTTATGAAATTTTCTAATGTCTTCAAGACATAAATATATTTGGTAAAGTTTGAAAAAACATTTTTTTCGAAAAAAAAAATGTGAAACTTTTTTAAACTTTTTAAAAAAATAAATTGATAAATTTTGAGTAAATTTTTACTTGACACAATTAAAAAGTTACTTAAAAAATTGAAAAATTTGTAATAGTATCCATTAAAATTTTTTTAGTAAGCATTTAATAATTTTTTATTAAAAATTTACTCCCCGAGTAAAAAAAAATTGTATGGTAAAACATGTTATCTTATAAAAATATATATAATTTATTGGATCTGATTTTGCTAAATTTCATCCGAAAATTGGCCGCGCCAAAGTTATCTCATAACATCTTATAATATATGAAGTTACAGTTTAATATTTGATTGTATGTGATTTCATCCGGAAATTGGCCGCGCCAAAGTTATCCCAAATTATCTATTATCATGATTTTGTATTAAATATGATATGATATGATGTAATTTCATCCGGAAATTGGCCGCGCCAAAGTTATCTTAAAATATCCAATATCATGATTTTATATTAAATTGGATATTATATAATGTAATTTCATCCGAAATTTGGCCGCGCCAAAGTTATCTTATAATATCTGATATCTTGATTTTATAAAAAAATTATTGGATACATTTTTATCCAAAAAATGTTTCTGTTTTTAGATTTATTTTTAGATATAATAATGTCAAACTGAAAATAAATAAAAAAAAAAAAACTTCGAACGGACGGGGATTAGAACCACAAGTCTTCCGTTTTGTAATCGCAATCTCTACCCTCTAGACCAGCGGACGTTATTAGCAAATAACAACTTTAAAAGACTTAGTTTTAAATAAATTGATCGTATCTAATTATATCAAATTGATCTAACATATAGTAATATATGATTACATCCAATTAAATATGTTATTCACTTGTACACAATTTTCAAAAAGACTTAGAAAATTTTTGATAAAATTTGCAAAAAAAAAAAAAATTGAATGACGTACAGCGCTATTAGGGGCTTCCATGGTAAGCTTAAACAATAATTTTAATGTAGCGCTATGCCTTATTTACAAGTCATAGGCTTCCAAAGTGAAATAAGACTTCGGCTTATAAGTTTGAAATTTTTCATGGAATCAGGAAATCAGAATTAGATTTGAGATCGAGTTCCAAAAATCATTGATAATTTAATAATTTAAACCACATAAAGCTATTATTAACTATATAAATGCAATATAAATTTTTAAAAATTATTGCAAAAATTCAAAAAGTAAAATTTTTCAAGTTCGAAAAAAACAGCTGCAGTAAAAAAGTGTTTTCCATTTAAAAAAAAAAAAATAAAAAAATATATTTTTTTCTGGAATCGAACTCGGGTTCCTAAAAATGATAGATAATTTTATAATAAATTAAATATAGTTAGATATAACTATATAAAGCAATATAATTTTTAAAAATTATTGCAAAAATTAAAAAAAAAAAATTTTTAGTTCTAAAAAAAAATGAATGCAATAAAAAAGTGTTTTCTATTTAAAAAAAAAATAAAAAATATATTTTTTTTTCTGGAATCGAACTCGGGTTCCCAAAAATTATAGATAATTTTATAATAAATCAATATAGTTATATATAACTCTATAAAAGAAAAATATTTTTTTAAAAATGATTGCAAAAATTCCAAAAATGAAAATTTTTTAGTTCTAAAAAAATAAAACGCAATAAAAAAGTATTTTCTATTTAAAAAAAAAATAAAAAAAAACTTTTTTTTTCTCGACTGGGCCGGGAATCGAACTCGGGTTCCCAAAAATCATATGTAATCTTATATGATACAATAAAAAGTTTTGTATAACCATATATGTTGACACTCAAAAATAAATTTTGAAATACTGGCATATATAATTATATATGGCTAGTGGTTTGGTCAAAAAAAATATTTTTTTATACATTATTTTATCAAAATATATATTCCATTACATATGCGACCATTATAAATATATATTGAGTTTAGACGAAATTTGCGTATATATAGTACCGATACAAACGCAGATGTGTTATCGTTTAAGACACATATAATTATATCTATTATTTTTGTTGGAAATTTTTTTAGTATGGAACCATATATAGTTTTAAATGGTATTATATTAGTCATATATAATTATACATATATTGATACTGGATTTTTTGTTTAGTAAAGTCCTATAAATAATTAGATATAAAGTCACTTATAATAATGTATGAAATCGGATTAAGTTTTATGTGCAACGTATGATTACATCTACCATTTATATTAATATATTATGAACAATATAATTAGATATGATTTTATATGACATCATTTAAAAAAATTGGAAAATTTCAAAGTGAGATATAACTTTATACGTTGACTTATATAGTTGTATATGGTTTTATGAAAACATATAAAATAATATACATTTATATAAATTCCTTTTTACTCGGGTCAATACTATTAAATCGTTTACTGGTGCAAAATTGAGTAATTTTTTACTCAATATGTAGTATTAAAAATTTACTCAAAATTTTTTTTTTATTTTTTTCTGTGTAGAGATGGGCGCGTGAGTGAATTTTGACTCACGCACGCTCACGCTCACGAAATAAAAATATTGCTCACGCACGATCACGCACGAAATAATTTTTTCTGCTCACGTTCACGCACGCTCACGTGAGTTACTAAAATTTTTCTCACGCTCACGAAATAATCACGCTCACGAAGACTCACGAAATTCAAATTAACAAATTTTTATTTTACTTTTTTCGAATTCGTGCAAAAAAAGCATTTAACTTCCTTAAAACTATAATAAAAATTTATTTAAACAACAATTTTGTAATAATTACCCTCTAAATTCAATAAAATAACACAAACACAACATTCAATAAAATAGCACAAAACAATCACGCAAACTCACAAAGCAAAAATTACTCACGCACGCTCACGCACGAAATATTTTTTTCTAATCACGTGCACTCACGATCACGTGAGTAAAAATAAATTTCACTCACGATCACGCGTGATTCACGCGTGAATCACGTGAATCACGCGCGCATCTCTATTTCTGTGTACCTTAGCTTTATTTTGAGTTAAAAAAGGGCCGGTTTTAAAAAATGCCTAACAAAGATTAAAGAAATAGCTATCTTAAACTCTCGGGACACATTTTGCTAGGAATATTAGGTAATCAGTTACATGGATGCAAAAAAAAACACCTGTTTGACCAAAATGTAAAATTACGGCCCCCTCTAACTCAGAAAGTTCTTGACCGATCTAGCTGAAAAATTGTGACTAAACTACTATTGGTTTTAAAAGTTGTGTCCCTTGAGATGAAAACCCCCATATGTAATCGTCAATCGAATCGCTCACGATGAAGATTGACGATTATCAAGTTACATAATTAGCCCCCTATATTTTTTGTAAGAATAGCAAAAATTATAATTAAAAACATTTTTTTTACTTATTTAACGAAAAATTAACTTTGATTTTTTTTCAATCGGAATGAAGAACTTCCAATCATGTTTTTAATCGTCATTAATTATATTGTTATTAAATTTTATGTAAAATTTATATCTTACTTAAGACTTATTGTGCTGCATAAATTGCGATTTCTATAGCTGAAAAAGGAACAATTCTCGTGAGAGTACGGGCCTGAAGGGGTTAATTGGTAAATTTCTAAACTTTATTTTTTGTGTACATTATACATGTGTTTTTCCTATTGGTGGACATTGTGGAAGAAGAAGCATGAACAAAAATGTTTAATCTTAAAAAATAACAGTTGCGTCGGCAATATTATGTATACAAATGTGTAGTTGGGGCTTTTTGGTTTAACATATATCAAAGCATGTAGTTAGGGCTTTTTGAATTTTGTTAATAAAATCCCCATTTTTGATCAAAGGAGTCTAAATTTTTTTATGGACATGTATTTTGATCCAATACATAAGAATCAATTAAAAACGCGATTTTGAATTTTGTGTTAGTTAGGGCGTTTTGCATTTTAGGTGACGATATATATAAGCAATATTTTTTTTGCAAACACTATTTACCGATATTTTCAAAATGGCAATATCTCGAAAACTAGGCATTAGATATCAAAATCTTTACCAGATTCGTGTTCAGAAAGGCAAATGCAATAAGATATGTGGTCAATTTTTTTTTTTAAAAATTTTTTGAAAAATTTTTGGAAATTTACAATGGGAGTTGGCATTTATTTTCACCAAAAAAATATGTACTTTGAGTTAGCAGAATAACAAAAATGGATGTAAAACGACAAAAAATTATTTTTTTGCTCTGAAATTTTTACCACAGATGGGTATTGCATAGGGGAGCTATTTTCCATCGGAAACTCATTTCGGTCAAATTTGAGTTGGCATATTTTGAATATAGGTTCACGATATGAAAAATGTCTCAGAATCTGAGAATTTTTCAATATGAAAAATGTCTCAGAATCTGAGAATTTTTCTATATGAAAAATGTCTCAGAGTCTAAGAATTTTTCTATATGAAAAATATCTCAGAATCTGAGAATTTTTCTATATGAAAAATGTCTCAGAATCTGAGAATTTTTCTATATGAAAAATGTCTTAGAATCTGAGAATTTTTCTATATGAAAAATATCTCATCTGAGAATTTTTCTATATGAAAAATGTCTCAGAATCTGAGAATTTTTCTATATGAAAAATGTCTCAGAATCTGAGAATTTTTCTATATGAAAAATGTCTCAGAATCTGAGAATTTTTCTATATGAAAAATGTCTCAGAATCTGAGAATTTTTCTACATGAAAAATGTCTCAGAATCTGAGACTTTTTCTATATGAAAAATGTTTTAGAATTTGAGAGTTTTTCTGTTTCTATTTTCATATTGAAAAATTTTTAGATTCTGAGACATTTTTCATATAGAAAAAGTCTCAGATTGTGAGACATTTTTCTTATAGAAAATGTCTCAGATATGAAAAATGTCCCAGAATCTGAGACTTTTCTTTATGAAAAATGTCTCAGAATCTTAGATTAATTGTAAGACATATTTCATTTCAGATTCTGAGACATTTTTCATAAAGAAAAAGTCTCAGATTCTGGGACATTTTTCATATAGAAAAAGTCTCAGATTCTGAGCCATTTTTCATATAGAAAAAGTCTCAGATTCTGAGACATTTTTCGTATAGAAAAAGTCTCAGATTCTGAGACATTTTTCATATGGAAAAAGTCTCCGATTCTGAGAAATTTTTCACATAGAAAAATTCTAAGATTCTGAGACATTTTTCATATAGAAAAAGTCTCAGATTCTGAGACATTTTTTATATAGAAAAAGTCTCAGATTTTGAGACATTTTTTATATAGAAAAAGTCTCAGATTCTGAGACATTTTTTATATAGAAAAAGTCTCAGATTCTAAAACATTTTTCATAAAGAAAAAGTCTCAGATTCTGAGACATTTTTCATATAGAAAAAGTTTCAGATTCTGAGACATTTTTCATATAGAAAAAGTCTCAGATTCTGAGACATTTTTCATAAAGAAAAGGTCTCAAATTCTAAAACATTTTTCATATAGAAAAAGTCTCAGATTCTGAGACATTTGTCATATAAAGTCTCAGATTCTGTGACATTTTTCGAATTTTATGTTAAAAAAAATCCTAAAAATTCTTTTTGATCCAAAATATGTTACCCAGTGTTTTATATCATGAGATAGTTTATATTATAAATAACGTGATTAAACTGTAATTTAATTTTTGTTATTACAAAAAAATATGTATGCAAATTAAACACATTTGTTTTATCTACCACTGATAAACTGTTTTAATTTATAATTTAATTACCAAAAGTGTGTTAAACAATAGCGGTATTCACGGCTGCAATAATGCGTGACATTTTCTAAAGAGAAAAAGAAATCACTTCGTAAATTAAAGTGCAACTTTTAATTTTGCAACCACGCATCATGTGAAAAATTGTGAATCTTTTAAAATTTGTTGAAATATAAAGAAATAGCAATCTTGCACTTTTGCAAGGGTTAAAATTTCTTAAGAGAATACCATTAATATATTTAAACCACATGTGGCTAATTAATAAATTTGTTAAAGTATTACAAGTATTTTATATAGATTATGGTTGGAAATAACCATTTTTTGTAGTACAAAATTCGTAACTTTACTAAACAGTGAATGTATGAATATTTAGTACTTAAATTCAATTTTTGTGTAATTATTTCTAGCATAAAAAATTGTTGTCTCAAATTTCTATTATGCGTTCTATGTGGTGTTCTAAAGATAAAGTAGCAATTTTCCCAAAAATTGAAACGATAAAAATCAAGTGGCTTTAATGCATTTTACATTAGCTTCATTATGAAACAAGGACGCACATTGGTTTTGTAAAAATTACGTAACACACAATGACCGACTATAACAAAGGAAACATAATGAAAATTTTCACTTGTTTTACACAATTCCATACAAGGTTGGTTATCAAAACGATTTCGGTATTGAAACTACTACTTTTTCGCCTTATGTGAAACCCAGGTAGGAGGAGATGCTGTTACACAGGATTTCCAAATACCTGTGTATCAATTTCTATCCCTTTTTGTTTCTCATCGGTGCTTTGAGTTGTACATTCGTGAAATGCTGATTTTACCTCCATAATTGTTTGTAGTTAGTTTTTGGGTTAGTTGTCTCTAAAAATAACGGTCAAAAATAATTGTTTAAAATTTCTCATTTGTTGAAAAACAAAACATTTTCAATCCATCCTAAAAATAGCTATTATAGGGCACTGATTCTGAAAAGGTATTTGTACCCAACCTTGGCTAGATATTCGCTAAAGTAAAAACAATTACAAATTAAAGGAACACTCAGAAAATTATGTAAGTTACTACATGTTAGTTGTTTGTATATTTTACAGTAGTAAGTTGTTTTCAACTACAAAGTCAGTTGTTTTTGTATGAAAAATATCAAACAACTATTTCTGTTAGTTATTCTAAGCAGTTTTTTTGAATAACTAACAAAAAAGTACTGTGATGTAGTAACAGTTATTTAATGTAGTTAATTTTATTTTTTTTATCTCTGAAAAATTTTCAAAGTTTTTTTTCCAAAAAATAAAAATAAATTTTCGTTTTTTTATTTTTCACAACTTTTTTTTTAAAAAAAAAAAAATTTCGTCTTCAAATTTTTTTCTGAAAAATTTTTTGAAAAAAAAAATATTTATTGATTATTTAATTTTTACTACATTTTAGTTGTTTTGACTGCAAATGTAAGTAGTTTTTACTACATAAGTCAGTTGTTTTTTGTCAGTTAAAATAACTAACATTGTTAGTTG
Organism: Pegoplata infirma; assembly: GCA_963921195.1. Taxonomy (NCBI): domain Eukaryota; kingdom Metazoa; phylum Arthropoda; class Insecta; order Diptera; family Anthomyiidae; genus Pegoplata; species Pegoplata infirma. The sequence continues at coordinate 40,850,422 of OY992537.1, forward strand.
ATTTAACTGAAAAAGTAGTTGACACCAAAACAACTTACAAAGTAGTTATTTTAACTGACATTTTCAGTTGATTTTACTAACATAATTTTTGAGTGAAGATGCGTACACGAGCTACATGGAACTTTAACAGAATTGATGTCTATAGGAAAACAAACCGATTATGGTCAGATGTTACACCAATACATAACGGCAATGCATGAGAAAAAGAGGAAACAATTTTATTTGAAAATTAAAGTGTTATGATTTAAGGCTTAACAACGTTTTACTTACAAGGGAAGTTTCCCTGTTGTCACCCTCCGATCTTCATGGTATTTGGATATGTTCAGAATAAAAATTAATTAGACACAAATTTTTTTAGCGGTCAAACTCATTTTTAGGAGGGCCGATATGTATAGGGGGAAGTTGACACGTAATTTGCACATTTAGATAGGTTTTCCAAAGACCTTTCATTTGCTATGCAACTTGACTAGATAACTTTGCATAATATAGGAGAAAACGGAACGGAAAAAAACATTACATAAATACTATGAAACCTTTTCATAAATATAATGGAACTTGTCATTAAAGTTCGTCCAATGTAACTGTTTCATAAATACTATGAAACATTTCATAAAAATAATATTATTTTTGAAGTATTTCATTATAATTATGAAACTATTTCATATTACCAATGAAGTGGTTTATAAATACCATGAAATAATTTCCTAATAAGATCAAATATTTAAAAAAAAAATACGAAATGTTTCAACGTATTTATGAAAAATTTCATAATATTTATGAAGAGTTTAAAAAAGTTTATGAAATTCTATTCATTATCTTTATGAAACCTTTCATAAATTTAATGAAAAATTTCATAAATATTGACCCTATGAACAATTATGAAACTGTTTCATTGTATTTATGAAAATGGTACATTGGATGAACTTTAATGAAGGTTTTCATTACAGTTTCCATAAATATAATGATGCTTATTCTTTGATTGTAAGGCTAGATTGGGATTTAGTGCAAAAAGAAGTACACTTTCTCAATTCTAAAAAAAAAACAAGTAGAAAAGTTAAGTTCGACTTTGCCGAATCTACACGCAAAAAAAAAATCTGTGTAAGATTGAGCAATCCTACTTGGTAAAACTTTTTTCATACCAAAAAAAAATTTTTAACAAATTTTTGCTAATATCATGCTAGTCGATGTTAAAGTAACATAATTCATTTTTTATGTAAAATAACCAAGTAGCTTGCTCAATAACGCAAATTACCTGCACAAAAATTTATCGAAAGAAAACAACAAAAAAACAAAACAAATACAGACCGCCATTTTCATTTTGTATTTTTGTGTGCGTGCGTTGTTCGTTTATTTTTTGTGTTATAAAAACGTAAAAAGGAAATTGATATATAAAATAAAAATAAATTAATACATAAATAAAAATAAATAATTAGTTTTCTAAAAGATAAATAAATGTAAGATAAAAGAATGTTAAAGTTAATTTTGCTTTCATCACTTAAAACACCATTCAATAAGAAAAACCAATGGAGTCCCAGACGTATGTTTCGATGAATAACAAATGGAATGATAAAGTGAGTATACCCGCATTCCGAAGACACCAATAAGGTTTAATAGATTTTTAGTTAAAAATTAGTGTTTGGTAATAATTTTATATTTTTACAGGGTACTGCTAAATAAATTTTTGAAGCTATGGAGAATCCTTCACTACAATAAAGAGCGTGGACACCAATCCTGCCTTTAGTTATAAAATTAAAACCTAAAAACCCAAAGCCAAGGGAGTCCATACCTGTTTTGATGGGTTACAAATGGAATGACAAAGTAAGTGCTCCTCCTTACCAAGAGACCAATGGGGTTAACAAATTTTTTAAATTAAAAATTTATGTTTTGTAATAATTTTCTATTTTTACAGGATGCTTTTAAATAAATTCGTGAAGCTATAGCGGATCCTTTACTTCAAGAAGAAGCGTAGGCAGCAGTCACTCGAGAAAATTGTACAAAAAGGGTCAGTTGGTCGGTGGTACATTAAATCCTATACAACATTTATTATATTAATATGGATTTATTCTGTGAAAATTTTAAATTCAGCAAATATAAAAATTTTTACAAAAATTTATTGAAAATTTATTTTAGCATAAATGTGGTAATTTTTAGCATTTTTTTTAGTCAGCTTTTCAAATAATTTTGGTATATTTCACCATATTTCTTTTGGTATATTTTACCAAGTTTTTGCTTAAATAGCATTAGCATTTTCTTCAAAATTTTTTACATAAGTGTTTTGGCTAAATTACGAAAACTACTTCGTCGGTTGTAGTTTTAGCATATTTTTGGTAAAATTATGCCAGATTTTTGCTCACTCCGACACAAGTTTTTTTTTGCGTGTATGAATACCCTCCACAATGCCTTTTTTAAAGATAGTACATTTTAACGTGAAAAAATTAACAATTTTGATTAGAAATATTTTATTTTGAGTAAAAAACTCTTTTTTTTTGTCATTTAAAAGAAAAATTACTAATTTTTTTTTTGAGTGTAAAACTTTTTTTTGAGTGTAATATTTGTTACTGTAAAAATATTTCTGAATGAATGCACGTACGTATGTATACAAAATATTGACATTTTTGTAAAAAATAAATAATTTTTTTTTTGAGTGTAAAATTTTTTTTTGAGTGTAACATTTTTTTCGAGTGTAAAATTTTTTTCGAGTGTAATTTTTAAGTTACCAATGCTTTTAAAACTAATCAAGTTTAAAAAGCATTGCTTTAAAACTAAACAAGTTTGAAAAGCATTGCTTAGTTACCACCAATGCTTTTAAAACTTGTTTACCACGTGGCATTTAAGATGAACAAAATCTGAAATTCGGGGTTTTGCTTATAACTTTTGGACCAATAGACCGATTGAGCTGAAATTCACTACCAAACAGACCTGAGGAACGACAAAGATATATGCAACGTTTCAGCAGTCTCATTATTGTTTTTTGAAAGTTATCGTGTTTTTTATCTCGTAAATTTGCGAAAACCCCTTGCCGAAATTTACTCTTTTGCTCATAACTTTTGAACCACGAGACCGATTTGGCTGAATTGCAATACCAACCTGACCAGGTAAATGACCAACATATATGCCAAACTTCAGTAGCCTCTGTGAAGTCTTTCAAAAGTTAGCGTGTTTTCTACGGACAGACAGACAGACAGACGGACATCGCTAGATCGACTTAAAATCGATCGAGGATCATGAATATATATACTTTATGGGGTCCTAGACCAATATTTCGATGTGTTACAAACGGAATGACAAATTATATATACCCTCTGTCACTAGAGTGGAGGGTATAAAAAGGAAACAATTTTATTTGAAAATTAAAGTGTCATGATTTAAGGCTTAACAACGTTTCGCTAGGGATTAATTACGTTACTCGTAAAAAAAATCGTAAAAACACTTAATAAAGCCGAGACATCCCAACCTTAAAATTGTCTCTTATATATATTTTAAGTTTCAGGCAAATCGGTTCATAAGGGTTGAGATACTTCCCTTGTAAGTGGAGGGTATAAACCCAGCAAAATTTTCTGTTCCAAATAATCGGTTCCAGAACGCATCAAACTACCCTGCAACCAGTTCTACTTAACATTCCAGAATCAATGATTTTTGTTTGAAATTGTCCCGAAAGCAATCGTTTTTTAGAGCAAGTAGTTTTTTTGAAAAATAATTTTACATAGAAAATTTTGTTGTAATTACCGTTGAATATATTCAAGAATCTATTGAACCAGGAATTTGTTCCAAAAAATTTTCCTGGGAAAATATGTTTCTTAGATTTGAGGACAATTTTTTTGGGGGTAAGAATTTCTACCATATTTTATGATGAACTTCACTTTATGAAAAATATGAACTATTTTTAAGTATATGAACTAAGTTTTTTTTCTTCTAGTTAGGAGATTTAATTAAATTGTTTCCTAAATTTTCGTTCTGTCTTTTTATGAGGTCAGAGCTCGAATTGGTTGTATCAACTTAACTGAATCAACTGGTGTAATATGTTTAGAAAATTATATCTCGAATTATAGCTAAAAAGTTGCGTAATTTAGAGTAGAACTTTTAGACTTTTTTAAAAAAAAATCTAAGGTTTCGGAGTTTTCAATAAGTCGATTTAAATTTTTAAACGTTAAAAAGTAAGTGATAATTACTTCGAATAATTTTTTAATATTTTTTTTCTAAAACTACATTCAAATACCATCAAAACGTTGTCCAACTTTTTTTAAGATAGCTATATTTTTGACTGGTCAAAATTAATTGAAAATTTAAATTTTTTTGAAAAAATCGCCATTTTGAAAAATTGATTGATAAACACCAAGTTGGTATAAAAGGCTGAAAATTTAAGTAAAAGTTGTATTTAATACGTAATAAAACATATCCAAAAAAATTAATCGAAGGGGGTTGGGTCTAAAAGTGAGTGATTTGGCCTGGAACGCCCCATATAAACTAAGGTTTTTTCCTCATAGTTGGGAAAATTGAACTAAATTTTAGGATAATTCATAAACTATTTTTAGTTCATGATGACATGTCATGACACACCAAAGTTTTTTTTTCTAAATTTTTGGTATGTCTTTTTTTAGTTCCGAGCTCGAATTGGTTGTATCAACTGAATAATAAGTGGTGTAATATGTTTAGAAATTATTGCATTTTTCTAACACTAAATAAAATTCCTTATTTAAAAAATTTATAAATTTTATTTATGTTAATTTCTTTTAATTACATTTATTAGAATCGTACATATAAAATAAACCTTAATTTTAAAATCTGAAAACAAAAATAATAAAATTATTTACAAATTTTAATACACAACTTAATGTGTTTTAAAACTTACCACTTTTTATCCTTTCAAATCCTTAATTATTTTTAATACTATTATTGTAAGTCCTTAAAATATCATATTTTTGGCAATTTACAACGGCAGGAGCATAATTTTCTTTATTTTTGCTGAAATAATTCGTTGGTTTTAAATTTAAGGCCAATTTGGGATTATTTGGTAATTTTGAATCCTGTTGATCTTTAGATAATTGTTTCAATTGCAAAAATTTTGTAATGAAAAAAGACATTTTCCAAGGATGATGAGTTGCGTTGTTATGTTGATTTGATGATGTGTACTGGAGAAACAAAGGATGCTATTAAACTGTGAGGACATTGGAAAATGTTGATTGTTTTTATATATTTTGTTAAGGTTGAGGGTAAAGCAGGTAATTTGTGCAAAAGTTTACCTGAATGCAACATAAGTTAAGAACAGCTGTTATATTTATGTTTGCTTATTAGTAGAGGTTTAACCAGAAATTAGATTTAGGAATTTGTACAAAAAATATTTACCTGATTTTCTTTAAATATGTACTTGATTAATATTTTCTTAGAAAATAATTTAAATATTTTAATTTAAATCTAAGTCAAACTATCCATACTTTTCTTATACCATATCCTTGATGTTATCCTTTTACTATGTTGATTCTCCTTGTATAGCATACATAAATTGATTTTTTATATTATCATTCGTGGTATGCTGGTCTTGGTTACTTAAAAGGGAGGTATACCGAATGTTTAACTTTCGATTTTCTTTAATCTTGATATAAGTATAGCTTCATCATATTGTAGAAAATTTTTTATCATATTGACAAAACGATAAATTATGAATATAGGACGAAAAGTATGTCGAAGAATCTGAGACGTTTTCTATAGAAAAAATTTCACAGACTTTTTCTATTGACAATATGACTCAGAATCTGAGAGTTTTTCTATAGAAAATGTTTCTTAGAATCTTAATTTTTTTTTAGAAAAAAAGTCTTATAATCTAAGACCCTTTCTGAAAAAAAATTTTCAGAATCTGAGAGTTTTTCCATAGAAAAAAATCTTAGAAAAAGTCTAATATTCTTAGACATTTTTTCTATAGAAAAAGTCACAGATTCTTAGACATACTTTTCGTCCTATATTCATAATTTATCAGATTCTGAGACATTTTTTTTATAGAAAAAGTCTTAGATTCTGAGACATTTTTTGTATAGAAAAATTCTCAGATCTGATACATTTTTTCTATAGAAAAATTCTCAGATTCCGAGACATTTTTTTCTTATAGAAAAAGTCTCAGATTATGAGACATTTTTTTTGTAGAAAAAGTTTCAGATTCTGAGACAGTTTTTCTATAGAAAAAATGTCTCAGAATCTGAGGAATTTTTTCTATAGAAAAGGTCTCAGATTATGAGAGGTTTCCAGAAATCCGAAGGTAGTAACCGGGTAAACCTCCCTTGTTAGTAAGTATCTTAACAATGCTGCTGGTCTTAAAATAATGTTGTTGTTAGTGTCTGCCATAAAAATGTTATATAAAAGTTACTTATTCATCTAATTGAATTGTTAGTGTTAAGGCGACGATGACAACAACTGGCAGACATACTTTTCAAAAATTCTTTCTTTAAATATTCCAACTATGTATCTATTAAGTTACTCTTATTTTACATTTCATCATTATAAATATATTTTACTGGCAAATATATATTTTTTAAGTAAAGTGTACACTAAAAACTTTTTAAACACTAATTCCAAAAGAACAAAAAGTAAACGAAACAATTGAGAACGATTTTCGGTTGTGCTAAATCAAATATACCCTCTACCCTCATTATTTTTTTTTAATTTTAACTTTCTTGATTTTTTTTAGAGTTTTACAAAATTTTTCGATCCTTCTCAGAAATATTTTAAGAAAAATTACTCTAGCTCAAGGTCACTTTTCTTTACTAATCACTACGATGATATTGTTAAAGAAATTTACAAGGTTCGGTCATTTTGCGAGACTAAGCCGACCTGTGTTTCGATTTGTGTCAATAGATCATTTTCAAGATTCTTTAGCAAATGACAATCTTTAATGGCAAAATATGAAGTTTAGACTGTCGCTAAAAATTTTGAGCTACATATATTATTTTTCAATTAAGCGTTATTCTTGTAACGTACATTTTTAAATCGATATAAGACTTTATATTTTGTGTCAATAGATCATCTTGACAATGATCTATTGACACAGATCGAAACTCGTGTCGGCTTCGAATCGCAAAAATTACAAAAACTATGTATAGTTTCTGCACCAAATATCACAAGGTGTTACGGAAGGCAGAAAGTTCGATCGGTATAAGCAAAAAAAAAAAAAATCAAAGACTCAGTGGGCTATAAAAAAATTTGATACGTTACAGAGATTTTGGGGGTTTTACTACTACACACAAGTACTTTAAAAAAATTTCTAAGAATCTCAAAATTTCTCTAAAGGAAAAATGTCTTGGAAGATTATATATTTTAAAAGCAAAAAACTCTCAAAATCTTAAATTTTTCATGAAATTTATATGAAAAATCAAAATTTATATGAAAAATCAAAGAAGGAGGGGGAAAAACAAAAGAAAATATTATGATTTTTTTTCTAGAAAAAAATGACTTAGAACCTTTCTAAAAAAAATCTTTAAATTTTTCGAAAGCAAAAATCTTAAAATTTTTAAGAAAAACTTTAGAAAATAGAAAAACAATTAGCCAGAATCTGCGAATTTTTCTATATGAAAAATGTCTCGGTATATAATACATTTTCTATAGGAAAAATTTTTAAAAATCGGACACTTTTTCTATATTAAAAATGTCTCAGAATCGTAGACTTTTCCTTAAGAAAAAATGAAAAAAATCAGAATCTGAAACTTTTGTGCAGAAAAAATATCTCAGAGTCTGAAACATTTTCAATAAAAAAAAATGTCTATAGAAATTCTAAGACAATCTAACAACCTTTATGAACAGATTTGTCTGACACTTAAAATATATATGAATGAAACGATTTAAAGGTTGGAGTGTCTCGGCCTAACGACTATATCAGTGCTTAAAAATTTCGTTGTCCCCTTATAAAACTACGTGGACCTTCGGGAAAAGTTCGATAACTCCCGAACTTACAGGACGTTACAAGCAGTTAATAGCAAAGTATTACAGATGATGATGAGTTCAATCCTTGTCGGCTGCGATCTGTTAATAATTTTCACATATAGAGTTTTATTGACTATTAACTAAATAAACTTGACATTAAAAGTTTTTCTGAAGATTATTATAACTGGATAATATGAAACTAGTAAGAAACAAACCAGGATGTCTAAATTTTTAGAAAAATTAAAATTTTTCTTTCACACTTTTCTCAATTCAAAACCATATATAACAGGAATATCGTTTTGAGCAAAAATACGGGTCGACTAATATAATTTAATAAAGATTATTTCGTATTCATATGGATATCGTAGGTCTATGTCTTCACATTAAAACCCCTCAAAATTTACACATTTTCATGAAAAAAAAAATATTTAACGAAGCAGAATTTTCACAAGGTTATACTACCGTTAGATAGGCAGTAAAAACACCTTTCTTCTCATATGTAAACATTAGGAATGTCGCGAATAGTGTATTCGGCATTTTACCGAATATTTACTATTCGGTATTCGGCTTGAACCGAATACGAATATTGCCGAATAGTTTGATTATTCATACGCCTGTATTTTATCTATGTAAAAAATTTAAAAAAAGTACCAGACTAAAAAACAACAACGCTTTTGCTGACACTATTTTTTCTGTTACCTTAACAATTCGAATTTGAATCAAGTGCTCACGTTTTTTTTGGACAAAAAACAAACTAAAATGACTACAAAAAAGTCAAAAAACGTGTTTTTTAACCAAATTTTAATTTTGCCGAATATTCGGCAAACTGTTACCGAATATTTATTTAACCGAATATTCAAAAAACATGCCGAATATGCCGAATACCGAATAGTGACGAATATTCGCGACATCCCTAGTAAACATCGTATAGTTTCTTAAAAAGAAATGACTGAAAATCCAAAAAAGGATTTTTTCGCCATTTTTTGACTCATGTTTTGAACACCTAAGTCCTCGATATGGCCGATAAGCCGAGACACCCCAACCTTTTTTTGTCTCTTTTATATATCTTTTACGTTTCATGCAAATAATGCTTCCAGAAAAAAATTCATAAACAATATGTGAAATGCTATCCCCTATGTGTGCCCGCTTAAATGCGTCACTTGATTTAACGGTTAGCACTAGATATGGGCGCTGGTAACGTGAATTTCGCATGAGCGTAATCGAAAGTCCAACTACTCACGTGATCGTTAGTGAGTAAAATTTTTTTTCGTGGGTGAGTTCAATTTTTACGTTAGTCATTCGTAGTTAGTTCTTTTTGTAAGTCAAAGTTATTAAATGTTTTTTTCCCCCATTTCGTTTAAAGTTTTTACATTTTTTTTGTGTTTTAAATGTGTTAAGTGCCAAATAAATGGTCTGCTGACATAAAAAGAGTTTATTTTTATTCTGCGTAAAAATATTGAGTGAGTGAAAAATCGTGAGTTACGCGTGAGTCACACGTGAGTGAAACAAAACATACGATTGAGTAAATAATGTTTTTTTTGCGTTAGCGTAAGTTAAAGTGAGTCAAAATTCAATCCTGTGCTCATCTCTAGTTATCACGAAGTGGGATGTTTTACATATTTATAACCACTTAGAAGAATCGGCACACCCGATTTTAACACTCTCACTTGTGTTTTTTTTAAAGAAATGGTGTTCAATGTTTCGTTTTGTAAGTTATTTTACTCTTCCGATTTAATAGAATTCCTGTAAAAGCATATTCGTTGTTGTTTAGTTTATTAAGAGTACATTTTATAATTGTTTTTGTTTTCCGAAAATTTCATTATGTTAGATAAATTATACATATATTTTATATTTACAAAATACATTAACAAATTGTTACAAAATGTTAATTTTAACTTTTGTATTACAACATTAAAATACTCTTTTCAATACAAATTGTATGAAGGACTACAAACACTAATGTCTCTATGGTAGAGATTATTTAGGTGGATTTGAAAATGATGAAGGACCATGTTTGTATTTATAACACCCTTAATTGCGCCGGCTTTCCGAGGATGAAGTTTAAACTTAAAGGATTCCATTAATGTTGTATTGCATTTTTTAGTTTGAATCTTAACTTAATTAAATTTAATTGTAATAATAGTACAATGAAACAATCCTCATTAATTTCAAATGTAGTAAAATAATACTTTAATTAACCCAGGTATATTTTTTAGAATCGGTTCGGAAATCATCTCTCATTCAAATAGGACCATTTAAGAGTCTCTGATGAAAATATTTAGGATAATGTCGATTTTAATGCATGCAAGATCAAATGTTTTATACTTAAATCAATCTCTCTGACATCATCTTTATACACAAACAAAACGTTTGTACAAACTTTGAGAGGGATCTGGCGAAAAAGGTTGATTTTTGGAATTTCAATTACACAGAAGAAAAAAAATTGTTCCGTAGGCTCATTTTCAATTAAATCTTTGTGGTATAAACAAACAATTTAATTGTATTGGCAAATAAAATAATTGATATTTCATTTAACAACACAATTAGTAAATATAATTAAATTGTTTGGTAATACAACGTTTTAATTGAAAATGAGCCAACAATACAATTTTTTTGTGTATCATTTTTCTATATTTCTATTGATCTTTCTGAGTTTTAATTTTTATTATCTGAATTTCATTCAATTATAATAGAAATCATTTTGTTCATTATAGTTATGAAAATGTTCATAGAATCTTTGAAAAATTTATTAGAACAATTTGGTCCATAATGGCGTTTAAAGACGTAAAAACTTTTGTTCATTAAAATAACTTTTTTTGGGCAAAAATTTACATTTCACTAGATAAAAAAATTTTTAATATAAAATTATATTTTTTTTTCAACAACATTTTTTTGACAAATTTTATTTTTTCACCCATTTTTTGTACCTTTTTTTCCTAAAGTTTTTTTCCAATAATCTGTAAAATTTTGAAGGGTATCAATATATTCGGCATGGCCAAATTTAAGATTTTTACTAGTTATTCTTCTGTATGTAAATTGTGAGTATATTTGTTTATAAAAGTTAAAATATTCACTGTTGATTTTGTGCAACAACAAATGTGAGTTGAATTGAGATGATGATTGTTGTTGAATCAAGCGATGGGATAAATAATAAATATCCTTCAGATAAACACACACTCAAAATAACAGATAAATAAGTAAATAAAATGCAAAATTCGGCGTTAAAATATAAAAATAAATAGTTTGAGAGGTGGCCAGGTTACAGACTAAACAGACGTGATGCTTATGACAGCTGTCAAACATATAATCTTGAACCGTTTGTCTATATTTTTTTTCATTTTACCTTTTGTATTAGAAAGAGTAGGTAAACTTAAAAATAACCTTCCATAAGAAAAATAGATGCCGGATTTGTTTTTATTCTTTCGCTCAGGGTCGCCGGACTTGGCGATTTATCCCAAAGTTCGGTATATTTAACGAACACAAAGCTAAACACTTATTTGGGGATTGGGGATATTTTTGGGGGATTTCATTAAAATATTTCAGAATTTTTTTTGGTGATATTACAAACTTTGTCTACTTACAATTAGTTACACAGGATTAATTTCATGCAATCAGCGATTTTTAAAATAAGGTTTTTATATAACCACTTTCTGGAAGGCGTTCATGAAGCATAGTTAATAAATCGTTTATTTAAGCGTTTTGGGATTATTTAACCATAAAATCTGTCAAAAATTACTAAACTTTAAAAATGTTAAAAGTGAAAAAAACTGTTCTGTTTTATAAACAAAAGAAGTTAGTTTTGATGGTTTAGGGATTTTTGGGATATTTTAAAATATTTTTGGGCACAATGGTTAAAAGTATATGGCAATTCTGGTTATTCTTCATTCATGAAGGCGTTGTTGTTTACAACGCTTTGATTTTTCCAAAAATCGCTGTGTTTTTCCTGTTGTTTGCAATAAAACCCTAACATCGTGTCTGTTTAGTATAAAGCCAGGTATTCCATAAAATTTGGAAAACTCGGATGCCAAAACGTATGTTAAAAGGTATAAGCTACACAGGTAGAGACTTACTTAGAGGACAATGGTACTTAAAATAAATTATTTACAACGTACATAGACAGAAAAAAAATTGAAAATAAGTATTTGAGTAAATTTTTAATACTATTGAGTAAAAAATTACTCAATTTTACACCAGTAAACGCTTTAATAGTATTGAGTAAACTTTTAATAAAAATTTATTAAATGTTTCCCAACAAATTTGGGTTAATTTTTAATTGACACAATTAAAACTTTAGTCAAAATTGTTCATTGTGTTAAGTAAAAATTTACTAAAAATTTATCAATATATTTTTTTTTAAAGTTTAAAAAAGTTTTAAATTTTTCATATTATAAACTAAATGAGAATTTAAAAACCTATAAAAATTAAACAAAAAAATAAAAAAACCATTAAATTTTTATTAAATTATTTACTTAATTTTGTTTTTAAATTTTTGAGTAAATTTTTAATTGCGACAATTAAAAAATTACTCTTTTTTTTTAATTTAAACAAGTGACAACTCAAAATTTGTTTCCCCATATTTATACCCTTCACCACTCTGTGGCACAGGGTATATTGAGTTTGTGCTGATGTTTGTAACTACCCGAAATTTTGGTCCTAGACCTACCTTCAAGTATACCTATCGACTCAGAATAACTTTTTGAATCGATTTAGCGATGTCCGTCCATCTGTCCGTCTGTCCGTCCGTCTGTCCATCTATCGGTCGCAATTTTCAATCAATTGACTTGAAATTTGAAACTTTTGGCCCAAGGACGAAGCCTATTGAAATTGGAGAAAATTGGTCCATGTTAAGACCTAGCCCTCATACAATCACCCCCTTTGGATTCGGCTTTAATGACTCTAATAACCGTATTATAATAGATATCGCTTTTAAATTCAGCAAGTAATCTAATTTTGTATGCACAAATCCAAATTTTAAAGGAATCGGGTCAGTCCTTCTGGTAGTCCCCATACAAACCACCTTCCCGATATTCACATAATTCCCTCAAAATTCATAAAAATGGAAATATTGGATAAAAAATTTATTTTTAGGTGTTAAACGTGTACTTTAGTAACCTTATCAAATCGGAATATAATTGGACCATTTTTGGGCTTAGTCCCCCATATAAAAATTTCGACCGATATTTAGTTAAATTGGTCTATTGACAAAAAAATAAACCAATTCCACTTAAAATTGAAATGTGTGTGTTTTCTACACTAAATAAAGATCTAACAAAAGACAGATATAATCGGTCCATGTTTGGACTTGGGACCCATTTTCCGGAAAACACTAGTGTAGGGTATCATATGGTTGGTCTTGACCGACTATGACTTTCTTACTTGTTTTTCTGTGTACTAATTATGGATATTTTGCAAAAGATTGTAAAACGACTTTTAATTTGCTTTAGCAAACTTTTAGCAGATTTTTCTGCTAAAATAGATATTTTTACTAAAATCTCTGTCATTCAGTTTTGGAGTCAGTTACTGCGTTAGTGATTCTCTTTACTTTGAATTTCAAAATATTTTTAAACATATTTTTAACAGATTATTTTGTAATTTTACAGAAATAGTTTGCTGCCATCCTTTTTTCATGAAAATTTTCATAAGTTTTTTTTCAAAGTTTTAATTTTTTTGTCGTTTTTTTACATATAAATCAATTGAGACTAATAACACTGTGCTACAGTGAAAAAATACTTCTGATGTGACATAGTATAGGTTGTTGGTCTTGTCGAGTAGATCACAAAAATGCCCATTAAACTTGCCAGACACTCTTAAATTTAAGAGTTATTGTCAAAAAACGTTTTTTTTTTACTTTTTTCACTAACCTTGTGTAATTCAGAAAATTTTCACCTGATTTTAAATTTGTTATTTATCTATTTTATTATATCTATTTTTTTTTGTTATTTTTCGAAGATTTTTCGTGATTATCGATTCAGATAAACCAGGCAAAAAAAAATAAATTTGTCATAAGAGGTCATGTTCAATATTTTTATAGGTTTTTGGCGCACTGAATCCGAATCTGGCCATTAAATTGCTCTCCCCGTCAGGTTTTTGTGATATTTAACATTAATTGATGTATCAAAAACTTAACAAGATAACGTAAATTCGAGGTCAAATTCGAATTCAGGAGGCCCAAAAACCTTTAAAATAATGATACCCAACCTCTCAGTATGTTAGTTTATTTTTTATTTTTTTTTGCCTGGGTTATCCGAACGGCAATTTCATGCAAAATCTTAATTTTCTTTTTTAGAAAAATTATCACAACTCTGTCAATTGTTATACGATTTTTTCGGCACAAAATTTATCGTATTCACAATTAAATTTTCTTTAAGAAGACTTTTATAAATATAAATGTTGTTGAACAAACTATAGCAGAAAAAAATCGATAAACTCAAAAAATTTTAGATATTATTGAAAAAATCAATACATATCTTTCTTATATGTATGGACCAATTCACACTTATGAAAAGCACTATCCTTCTTCTATCCATAACAGTTGAAAAATTTAAAATCGGTTGAAAAATGTTTAAGTTACACGTGGTTTAGTGAGAACAGCCCCAAAAAAACGATTTTTGACAATAATTTTAAAATTTGAGGGTGTCAGCCAAGTTTGATGGACATCTTTGTGATCCTTTTGACGATACATACAACCTTAACTACCTCATTTTAAAAGTATATTCGATTTGGTGTTTTTTGTAGCACAGTGTAATTGACAAAACTAAAAAAAAAACAGTTGATTATATAGCTAATTTTACAACAGAACAATTTTTTTTTTTTTAAGTTTAAATTAAAAAAAAAAAATTTCCAAAAACTATTCTTTTTTTTAGATAATGTCTTAGCAGATTTCTCTGCTGTTTTGATAGATTTCTCTGATGTTTTCACTTAGATAAGCATGACAGATTTTTAGCAAACCGTGTCTGCAGATTTCTCATATGGCTCAAAATGGGTGTATTTTTGGCAGGGTTTTCTGCTGATTTGACATAGAATTTATTTTGAGTGTTTGTAAGACATTTTTTGCAAACTTCAAATATTGGTATCACGAAAACCCTTCAACTGATTTAAAATTGATTGGATATTCAAGTTCAGAGCATCAAAATTATAATGTATCGCATGACATATTTTTATTTAAAATTTTCAAAAATCCATTTGCCATAAAAAAACTCCTGTTTTTTGTTTAGTTCAAAATTGTGAAAAATTGAATCAGAGTATAAAAAATTTTTCCCTTTTGAAAAAATGATTTTCGCCTGAAGAAGTTCCTGTATTTGATATGGACTTAAATCGAGCATCATTCGCATAACCGCCTCTTTTATGGGCGTGATCATAAATAATCATGAAATTGAGTTATTTAAAATTACCTGGCAACGCTGAATTTTTTTATAAAAAAATTTAATTAAATAATACGCATTCATACCTTACCAATTAAGTAATTCAATTACAAACCTCCATTAAGCGAGCTTCGAGTGCATGTACAACATGGTATTTTTATATGTAGTATAAAACAAAAAATGAAAAGTTACAATACAATTGATAATGGTGAAAATACAAATTTGTATAAATATTTTAACAGTTTAACACACAAGGTATGATGCATTTTAAATGCATATATAAAACAACAAAAAGTGCACTTAAAATAAAATATCTGATCAATCAGCAGAAAAATATGCTGAAAATACACTAAGTTTCAGTCATATGAAAAATCTGCTGATTTCAGCAGATGCAGTTTGTTGATGTTGAAATTTTACAATTTTTAAATTTACAAAAATTTTGTTAATTTTCAGTAGAACTTAATTTGCTAAAAATTGCTGTATTTATGATTTTCAATAAAATTCTACACTATTGTATATTGAGTTTATGGTCCTAGGGCACTAGTTCCAAAGTAAACAAGTGAGAGTGATACATTCGGCTGTGCGGAATCTTTAAAACTTTCCCACATGGTAAAAAAGAATTAAAAGAATAATAACCCGAGTAAAAATTTTTATATGATGCAATATATAATGATATGTAACACAATATATATTTATGCGCAATTTGATCCGAATAATGGTGGATGTTTTTGCATTAAAAAAGATCAACTTGTATAAAATATGATTTGATTTCATCCGAGTTTTGTCCAGACATTTCCATATATTGGTGGATCTAATTAGATCTAATTGCGTTTTTGTTTTAAAAATCGACTTTCAAAAAATGTATTGAAAATTTGAAATTTAAAATAAAACTTTTGTTAAAATAGACTTTTTGTTTTCTTGTGGTAAGGGCCATATAGTTTTATATGGAACAGAATAAGCTATATATAATTTTATGTTAAATTATACAGAAAATCAAATTTTATATTGACCCTCATATGATTTAATATAATTATATCAACCGTACACCTTTTAATCCGAATCATGATTAAATTATATATAACTAAATATGACTGCATTTAAAAAATTTAGAAAATATCTCACGCGATGTATAGTCATATATGATTTATTATGTTTGCATCAAGTTATATCTATATATATAAAAGAGTAATGTGACTGACTGACTGACTGACTTATTGACTGATTCATCATCGCCCAGCCCAAACGGCTGAAGCTAGAGACTTGAAATTTGGACTGTACGTTCACCTCCCGGAATATAGATCCACTAAGGCTGGATTTTTGCCAATGTTGATTCTAAGGGGGTAAAAAGGGTAAAAAACTGTACTTTTGGTACTTTTTATATCTCCTGAAATAATGGTCATAGAGACTTGAAATTTGGACTGTATGTTCACCTTCCGGTATATAGATCCACTAAGGCTGCATTTTTGCCAGTGTTGATTCCAAGGGGGTAAAAAGGGTAAAAAACTGTACTTTTGGTACTTTTTATATCTCCGGAAATAATGGTCACAGAGACTTGAAATTTGGACGGTATGTTCACATCCTGGAATATAGATCCAGTAAGGCAGGATTTTTGCCAGTGTTGATTCTAAGGGGGTAAAAAGGGTAAAATACTGTACTTTTGGTACTTTTTATATATCCTCAAATAATGGTCATAGAGACTTGAAATTTGGACTGTATGTTCACATCTTGGAATAAAGATCCAGTAAGGCAGGATTTTTGCCAATGTTGATTCTAAGGGGTAAAAAGGGTAAAAATCTGTACTTTTGGTACCTTTTATATTTCCTTAAAAAATTGTCACAGGGACTTGAAATTTGGACTGTATGTTCAGTTCCCGAAATAAAAATCCCGTAAAGCTGGATTTTTGCCAATGATGATGCTAAGGGGGTAAAAAGGGTAA
This sequence comes from Pegoplata infirma, assembly GCA_963921195.1. Taxonomy (NCBI): domain Eukaryota; kingdom Metazoa; phylum Arthropoda; class Insecta; order Diptera; family Anthomyiidae; genus Pegoplata; species Pegoplata infirma. Next base: position 40,867,624 of record OY992537.1, read on the forward strand.
AAATCTGTACTTTTGGTACATTTTATATTTCCTTAAATAATTGTACTAAAAACTTGAAATTTTCAATGTCGGTTCACCTCCCGGAAAAAAGGTTCAGTAAGGCTGGGTTTTTGCCAATTTTGATTCCACGGGGGTAAAATGGGTAAAAAAGTGTACTTTTGGTACTTTTTGTTATTTACTGAAGTAATGGTCATTCAAACTTGAAATTTGGAATGTAGGATCCTTTAGTGAAATAAAACATTCTGGAACAAGTTTTTTCTGAAAGTTATGTACCTTTTACAAAAAGTACCTTTTATAAAAAGTACCTTTTATAAAAAGTACCTTTTATAAAAAGTACCTTTTATAAAAAGTACCTTTTATAAAAAGTACCTTTTATAAAAAGTACCTTTTATAAAAAGTACCTTTTATAAAAAGTACCTTTTATAAAAAGTACCTTTTATAAAAAGTACCTTTTATAAAAAGTACCTTTTATAAAAAGTACCTTTTATAAAAAGTACCTTTTATAAAAAGTACCTTTTATAAAAAGTACCTTTTACAAAAAGTACCTTTTATAAAAAGTACCTTTTATAAAAAGTACCTTTTATAAAAAGTACCTTTTATAAAAAGTACCTTTTATAAAAAGTACCTTTTATAAAAAGTACCTTTTATAAAAAGTACCTTTTATAAAAAGTACCTTTTATAAAAAGTACCTTTTATAAAAAGTACCTTTTATAAAAAGTACCTTTTACAAAAAGTACCTTTTGCAAAAAGTACCTTTTATAAAAAGTACCTTTTATAAAAATTACCTTTTGTAAAAAGTACCTTTTATAAAAAGTACCTTTTATAAAAAGTACCTTTTAAAAAAGGTACCTTTTATAAAAAGTAGCTTTTATAAAAAGTACCTTTTATAAAAAGTACCTTTTATAAAAAGTATCTTTTATAAAAAGTACCTTTTTTAAAATATACCATTTATAAAAAATACCTTTTATAAAAAGAAACTTTTAAAAAAAGTACCATTTATAAAAAGTACCTATTATAAAAAGTACCTTTTAAAAAAAAATACCTTTTATAAAAAGTACCTATTATAAAAAGTACCGAAAGTACACTTTTTGGCACTTTTTTATTTCCTGAAATTATATACTTATATATAGAAACTTTTTATATTTCCTAGAATCTTAAAACTTGTAATGGAGAATTGTAAAAAACATTCTGGGAAAATACGTTTTTAAAATTCTGCTTTTTATTGGGGTAAAATGGCTAAAAAAGTGTATTTGCGGTACCTTAAATATTTTTTGACATAATGGTTCTGGAAACTTAAAATTAGGAATGTAAATGTTTGTACTTCAAATATTTGCTAAAACAATGATACAAGAAAATTTAAATATGGAAAAGAGGATCCTTCGGTGAAGAAAAAAAATCTGGAAGAGGTTCTTTTTGGAAATTCCGTTTCTAACGGGGGTTAGAAAGTGTACTTTTGGTACTTTTTTTTGTTCCTAAAATAATGAAAAAGTGTAAACTTTGGTTATTCTTATATCCAAAATATCAAGTCAGAAACTTGATATTTTAAATAATGGATCACCTAGCACAAAAAAACAGTTTTTGGAAAACGGTTATTTTTACCTATCTAACTATTAAACTAAAAGTCTCTAAAATAACACCCAAGAGAAGTACATATTTGAAAATTTTACAATTTAGAACGGGGAACGAAATGGAATAAAGCAGGGAACATAATGGAATGATGCTTTTTACTCGAATTTTTCGTATTTAATTTTTTTACTCCATATTTTTTCTCTCTATATGTTTTTTCACTCAAACTTATTTTTATTCCAATTTCTTTCTTCACTGAAATATTCATTCAATCAAAATACAAAATGCCGGTCTAAGAGCTCGAAAATTATAAAAATTTTATTGTTTAAATTATTCATTGAAATATTATTTTATGAAAGACTTAAACGTGCACAAGTAAATAAAACAAAGACTACGTAGGGGAATTTTCTTGAAATCGGCAGAGTAATTCTGATTCTTCTATTGTCTGGTATTCAATACAAACGGTAACGAAGTACCGGGATGGTATGCTAGTATTGTTATATATGTTTATTTTTACCTGGGAATTAAAAAAAATACAGAACATTTTTTATACCCTCCAGTCTAGTGATAGAGGGTATATATAAGTTTGTCATTCCGTTTGTAACACCTCAAAATATTGGTCTAGGACCCCATAAAGTATATATATTCATGATCCTCGATCGATTTTAAGACGATCTAGCGATGTCCGTCCGTCCGTCCGTCTGTCTGTCCGTCTGTCTGTCTGTCTGTCTGTCTGTTGAAAACACGCTAACTTTTGAAAGACTTTACGGAGGCTCCTGAAGTTTGGCATATATGTTGGGCATTTACCTGGTCAGGTTGGTATTGCAACCCAGCGAAATCGGTCCAGTGGTTCAAAAGTTATGAGCAAAAGACTTAATTTCGGCAAGGGTTTTTCGTGAATTTATGAGATAAAAAGCACTATAACTTTCGAAAGTCAATTCTGAGGATGCTGAAGCTTGGCATATATATTTTCCGTTCCTCCAGCCTAGTTCGTATTGAATTTTACCCAAATCGGTCCAGTGGTTCAAAAGTTATTAGCAAAACCGTGAATATCAGATTAGCTTCACCTTAAATTCACGTGGTGAAAACCCGTTAAACCTGTTTTACAACCATTGGTAAGTCACAAAAATATTTTAAAACGTATTTTTGTCACTCAAAAATATTTTTATACCAAAACAAAAAAAAAAAAAATACACTTGAAAAAAATGTTACACTCAAAAAAAATTTTACACTCAAAAAAAAAAAATTAGTAAATTTTTTTTTAATGTAAAATTCAGAAAAAATTTTACACTCAAAAAAAAATTTACACTCAAAAAAAAAATTATTTTTTTTTCAAAAATTACTGAAAAAAAATATTACACTCAAAAACAATTTGTAAATTTTTTTTGAATGTAAAATTCGAAAAAAAATTTACACTCAAAAATAATTTTACCTTCAAAAAAAATTTTACACTAAAAAAAAATACTTTTTTTTTTTAAAATTACTAAAAAAAAATTTTTTTACACAAAATAAAATATTTCTAATCATAACTGTTATTTTTTCACGTTACAAAATTTACTATCACTTAAAATGGACATTGTGGAGGGTATTCATAGATTCGGCCAAGTCGAATTTAACTTTTCTACTTGTTATTTTTGGTGCGGTTTGGAGGGGTAGGGTTTTTTTAGGAGACACCTTCCCCTCGCGACAAATGTTTGAAAATTCATTTGTTATGCTTTTTACACCAAAGAAATGCAGTTTTAACATTATTTTAACTATGGGGAAGGCGGGCCGAAAAAACTGCATTTTCTAATCCCCTTAAAATATCGATCAACATAGCACCCATAGATTTTTCTATAACATTTGCTAGTATATAATTACAATTATATCTAAAAACAAATCCCCCTTAAATATATTACTTAACCATTGTCATTGATTGCATTGTACTACAATATGAATCGACAACATATTGTCCACTTTTGAAAAGTTATATTTGTTTGTAATACACTCAAACATACACACTGAAGCACAGACATTGACTTCAAAACACTTTTGTGCATTTCCATAAAAAGTAAACACCAGTGTTGCCAACTGATGTTTTACTAGGTTGCCCGCACGGTACTTTTCCTGCCAAATTTTGATAGGATATCTATTTTAATACACACTCAAAAAAATACGTTAGTAGATTTACTATTTTTTTTTTGCTAACACTTTTAGCAAATTTTTAGTTGAGATAAGTATGTTAGCAAAAAATTCTTGTAAACTTCATTAAGCACATTAGCAATTTTAAACAAACTTTGAACTAATTTCTTTTGCTAAATTTGAAATTGAGTTGGCTACATTTTTACAAGTTTTTTTGTTAATATTAGCAAAATAAATGGTATTTTTTTTTTTATTTTCAGAAAACTTAAAATGGCGCTATCTCGGAAACTAAGCCAGATAGAGCAAAATGGAGGCCATTTTTGATTCTCGGGCTCTCCATAGTATAGCCGGTCCTCTTCACATGTGTGGACCTTAATGTGCCCTAACTTTGGATCCAAAAAAGTCAGCATTCCCGAAAATTTTAAAATGCTCATATCTCGGTAAATATTGCCGACACAACATAAAGTCCAAAAGCGTTTTTGTAGCTCTCAACACGTAGACCGCAAAATAGTCAAAAGCTCTCCGAGTAATATTTTTGAAGTTATCGAGTTTTTTAATTCTCAAGACCCCAGTGGTCCCCTATAATCACGTATCTCAAAAACTAAGCAAGGTAGAGCGAAACGGACACAAATTTTGGATCAAAAACTATGACGATTTTTAAGGAATCCAACTAGGTCTAGGCCCATCGGGGTCTGGACCTATCGGGTCCGAACCCAATGGGGTCCTCAGATGTGTATAAACTAAGTTCAAAAAAAAAAATATTTAGTTAACTAATTATTGGCAAAACATTTTTGCTAACTTTAGCAAAAAAATTGTGGGTTCAAAATCAGCCAATTTTCTTGTACGTTTACAAGCTTTTTTTTGCTAACATTACAGTTTTTTTTTTTGAGTGCAGTTAATAGAGTCGTTTGAGTCAAATTTAAGGAGAACGTTTGTATGATTTTTCCAATTTCAATAGGCTGTGTCCTTGGGTCGAAATAATCTTAAGCTCAGCCCAAACCCATTATACCCTATTCCACAGAGTGTAGTATTATTTCAATGTAAAAAGATTTACCCTTTTAAAAAAAGGTTGGTTTAGTTCTTTATGGAAGAAATTTTTTCCTTCTATTCCGATTTTGCCCTAAGTTCAAGAAGTTAAAAAAAAATCTCAAAATTTCTTTCCTTTGACCCCTTCATAGATCTTGTGCCTATCATTCATTTAAACTCACAAGAAAGGTCTCCCTGTTGTCACCCTGTTTATTTTTTTTAGCGGCCCAAATTCATATTTAGGTGGTGAAAATGAGGGGGGAAGAATTCGTAATTTTTCACTTTTTTTGAGTTTATCTCCTTATTATACAAAGGAACCTTGTCATGTTATATACCAAATGCAAGGTCTTTGGAAAACCTATCATAGTGTGTGTTTAAAAATGCACAACTTTTCGTCATATTGAGTAAAATGCCAACATTTCAGGACATTTTTGTTAATAAGTCGAAAAATATTTACTTTTTGGCACTTTGTTACCTATCAAGAGATAGGTACTTTAAATACCTTTAATCTGATATGCCTACACTCAAAAAAAACTGTAATGTTAGCAAAAAAAGCTTGTAAGTCTACAAGAAAATTTGCTGATTTTGAACCCACAATTTTTTTGGTAAAGTTAGCAAAAATGTTTTGCCAAAAATTAGTTAACTCATTTTTTTTTATTTCAACTTAGTTCATACACATTTGAGACCATATTGGGTTCGGACCCGATAGGTCCAGACCCCGATAGACCTAGGTGGGTTCCTTTAAAATCGTCATAGTTTTTGATCAAAAATTTGTGTCCGTTTCGCTCTATCTTGCTTAGTTTTTGAGATACGTGATTTTAGGGGACCACCGGGGTTTTGAGAATTACAAAACTCGATAACTTCAAAAATATTACTCGGAGAGTATATATATATATTACAGAGAGCTTATTTTTTGGTCTTGTTCTACGTGTTGAGAGCTACAAAAGTGCATTTGGTTTTTTTTGTTGTGTCGGCAATATTTACCGAGATATGAGCATTTTAAAATTTTCGGGAATGCTAACTTTTTTGGATCCAATGTTAGGACCCATTAGGGTCCACACATGTGAAGAATACCGGCGGTGCTATGGAGAGGCCGAGCACCAAAAATAGCCTCCATTTTGCTCTATCTGGCTTAGTTTCCGAGATAGCGCCATTTTAAGTTTTCTGAAAATAAAAAAAAATTTACCATTTATTTTTGCTAATATTAGCAAAAAAAGCTTGTAAAAATTTGGTCAACTCAATTTTAAATTTAGCAAAAAAAATTTGTTCAAATTTTGTTTAAAATTGCTAATGCGCTAAATGAAGTTTACAAGATATTTTTGCTAACATGCTAATCACAACTAAAAATTTGCTAAAAGTTAGCTAACCGGCATTAGCAAAAAAAAAATAGTAAATCTACTAATGTATTATTTTGAGTATAGGCTCAATTTAAGCCAAATCAGATCATTTTAATCCACGGTACTCTTCAATCAAACTTTCATATTTTTTGTGGAAATTTTCTAAAAAACCAAATCTTTGATCTAAGGGCTCCATGTGATAAAATGATCCGCTTTGTCCAAATTAAGTTTCAATGAAAGTTTTTCTCAAAGTCTATGAAATAGTAAAGTAAAGAAATTCTGAGATTTTTTTGTTAAAAATTTCTGGAACGTAGGAAATTTCAAATAACGATATCTCGAAAACTCGTTTATATAAAACCGGAAAGTCAAAAGTATATGAAAAATGCCACCCTAAAGGGCTACCTTTGTTTATAAAAAATGCCGTATTCTAAAAGCAGTCACGTTATCTATTATATAATTCCTGAATTATTATATAATACCTGAAAGAAACTTGAATCGGTAGCTAACTTTTTAAGAAAACGCGATTTAAGTCACAAGACTTACTCAATTTTTTTTTTTAATTTTTAAGGCTCCATATTCCGAAAATAAGAATGTCCAGAAATCTTTAAATTTGGCACAATTTATGATTAAGAAAAACAAGAAAAGCATATTTACCGCCTCGAATACAACCCTGATAATCTATTACTTATGCAACTGTGGTTTTATGCATGTTTTGGTAAAAAAGAATTGCTTGTGTGATTTTTAACGTTTATGTGTATGCACTACTGTTATGTGTAATTTTGAATTTCTTTGCTGGCAACACTGATAAACATACATTTTAGAATATTCATATACAGGGTGATTTAAAAATGAGATGCAATATATGAGGTGTTTTTTTTCAAAATGCGTAAAATTCTTGCTTTTCTTGACCGCCCCACAGTGCAACTTTTGATGATGCATGACTTCCTCCAAATAATACCAACACTCCAATCCCCCTATTCTAAAGAGTTTCTCCAACTACTACCACCTCTTGAATCTCCCTTTTCAAAGTGTTTTCCCTAACAATAGAATAAATATAATCTTTGGCAGTCAAATAACGATAAAGAGTTTGAAAATACATACAAGAGTTGGAAAATTGTAAAAAAAAGAAAATGAAACTCCATACAAATGTTACCATTTGTTATTGCCAGTAATAAAGTGGTCACATTTGGTGTGTACTTGTCTTTTTTTATTTTATTTGTACTCATATAAATAGTATTTATATGTACTAAATGTAATATTGAATGTGTACTACATTCAATATATTGAAACCATAAAGACTAAACCGCAATATAATTTTATGTCCAAACTGTATTTATGTATGCAATAGGGTGTCCCTTTACAAATTTTAGAATCAGAAATTCCAAGACAAACCTGGTTTAACAAAATTAGGGAGTTATACCCAATTCACACCTGAGGCTAAATCTACTTCGAACAAGATTTCGATCATACGGCAGTGTATAAAATGATACAGTCTCGTTCGAACAAGATTTCTCCTCAGCTCATATAGCCACTTTAAACAGGTTTTATAATCTAGTATAAACGACATTCCATCTACTTTGAGATCTGTACCAATTACATGAGCAGTTTTGACAGCAGAGAAGATTAAGTTTGACATAATAACAAGCTGGTAATATTTGTGACGTAGTCAAAACACAGCGACGGTAATGAGTAGGAAAATACAATAAATAGAAATACAGATTTGAACTGCCTTTTTAAGAGATTACGTTTGCCGATTAGAGTTCAAACTACTAGATTGAACATTTTTATTTATGAAAACAATCTATCAGATTACAATAAGATTAGATTTATAATCTAGCTTAAACTAGTAAAGATGACCAATGTTAACTAGCAATTTGTGTTTTACAATTTTAACTTTGATTACATACGAGACGGTCTAATGTTTGTTTTTCAGTGTGGAAAACCCAATTTAAAAAATAAATCACATTTGTTTTGTAATTTTTTTTTCTAAATTAATAGCATTGTTAAATTTTATTGAATTTCTGGTATATTTAAAATTTAATTTAAAAATATTTAATTCTTTTTTCTATCATACATACTAGAGATGGGCACACGAGCAGATTAGAGCGTGATTCACGTGATTCAAGCGTGATCACGCGTGATTGTGACTGAATTCAATTTTACTCACGTGATTGTGAGTGAGTGTGAGTGGAGAAAAAAATTACGTGAGTGAGTGTGCGTGAGCAAGATTTTTGCGTAAGTGAGTGTGCGTGAGTCGTTTTTTTTGCGTGAGTTTGCGTGATTTATTTTCTTTTTATATTTCCTTTCGGACCAAAAAAAGCAACAAAAAAATTCTAAATTTTGGCTTAACTTAAGATCTTGTCCTGAAAAAAAACAAAAAAAAAAATTAAAATTTCGCTGAACTTTAAATTTTGCTAAAAATGTTTTTGTATAAAAAAGAGTTTCGTGAGTGTGAGTCAACATGAGTGTGAGTGAAACTTGCGTGAGTGCACGTGAGTGTGAGTTGTATTAAATTTACTCAATTGATTGTGAGTGAGTGTGAGTAGAAAAAATATGCTCGTGAGTTAGTGTGCGTGATTCGAAAATCCCTTTCGTGAGCGTGAGTGAGTGTGAGTTAAAAATCACTCACGCGCCCATCTCTAATACATACATATAAGGCCGGAACTATATGTTAGAAAAATGGAAGAAATGCATTAAAGTGGGACATTGCGAACCTATATCATGCCATACGTAAGCAGGTTTAAAAGCATCTAACAAAAAATATTGCCTTGCATCATTTTTCGGTGGGACCTTAGGTAACAAAACAATTTTTACAATCAAAATACTCACAGTACCCCACATTGGGCGCCAATTGAAAAAAATGAGAAAATTTTCTCAAAAAAACTCTAAACTTTGATCGCAGGTCATTATGGGTAAAAATGTTCTGATTTGGCTCAAGTTAAATTTAGGTTAGGTTAAGATGTTGACGTAATATCCACGAGAAAATATCAAATTACACATTTTCAAAAAAAAAAAAATATTTAACGGAGTCAAATTTTTACAGAGTTATGCCAAGGTTAGATAGGCATTAAAAAATTTTTTTTTCTCATATGTAAACATCATATAGTTTCAAAAAAATAAATTGCTGAAAATCCAAAAAACAATTTTTTTTGGCATTTTTTGACCCATTTTTTGAACCCCTAAATCCCCGATATGGCCGATAACCCAAGACACCCCGACCTTAGAATTGTCTATTTTATATATATTTTACGTTTCATGCAAATCGGTTCATAAGAGTTAAGATACTTCCCTTGTGAGATACTATTTATATAGGAAATTCTCAGATTCTGAAAAGTATTTTTCTATACACTGAAAAAAATAACCTTCCTGATATTAATGAAACGGATTCATTATTTTGTTTTCATTACACAAATGAAGGAATTCATAAACTGATTGAAATTTCATGCATGTTATGAACAAATCTTATGAAACTTGTTTCATTAGATTTCATAATTTCATTAAAAAATATCATAACATTTTTTAGAACCAAATACAACTCTGCGTTGCGAATGAGAGAGAAAACAGAACAAAAACATACGACGTTTTATTACACCACGTGTGTTAAATCTAATTGTAATTTTACATGTGTGTTAACTTTTTTCTAATAATGTCTAATGTCTTTTATAGTTTACCTTATATGGCAATTCAGACCAATTTAAGGTTGGAGTAAAACTTTGTTGTGTGTAAAAACCACAGTACATGAGTAGTAGTATCACAGAGTTGCATCTGATGGGTGTAAGTATTAGTGACAGCACACGGTGTAACTTTTGACGTTTCATACAAAACGTAAACAAACATCATAAATACATGCACAAAAGCTCACACGTACAGGCACACATATACTAGGCAGCGATGATCATTCTGTACTAAAAACCATACCACCATATTGGAAAGTACGCAATTAGCACCAGTGTTTGCATACTAGTCTGTACTGTGGTAAAAACTATGTGAAAACAATAAAAAGTGTGCAATTAAAAAAGTGTCCCAGACTCAATTCCGTTCGGAAGTGGAATAAGTGGTTCACTCGTAAAACGCAAAGCAAATATTTTTTTCGGAATGAAACAACTTTTAACAATTCAATTGCACTTTGATTTTTGCAACTGATTTTATTCCAAAAAAAATATTTGTTTTGCGTTTTACGAGTAACCACTTTTCCGATCGTAATTGAGTCTGTGACATGCCCCTAAATAAAATTTCAGTGACGGTTACTTGTGACTTACCAAAAATGTTATTAATGCAAATTTTCACTTATGGGTGTATGATACTTGCTTTTTTTAGGTAACTAGTTCCTACACCCAAAAAATTTTGTAGTTGTGTAGTTAAGGATTTTTATAGTTGAAATCAAAATACTTTTAAGTAACTATTTATAATCGATACCAACTATGAATGCCGTTAAAAATAATTATTTTTAGTTACCACGTAATTTTTAATTTTCTTTTTATTTGAAATTGCAAAGCAAATAAAAAAAATCTGCCAAAACGGAAAATAATTTTTATTTAATATTTTGTTGTGTTTTTTAATTATAAAATTAAATTTGTTTAAAGATTTAAAAATATTTATTTTAATATATGATAGGTAAGTTTTAAATTGCATAAATTTTAAATATTTTATTGAAAATATTTTTTTATAGAAAGATGCCAAATGAAAATGAATCTATGAACACAGCACACAACATTTCAACAAAGAAACCCTGAACAAGGGAAAAGGAAACTTCAGTGGAATTTCGGTTAGCTATTATGTATCCTGATAAATAAATTGCGGCTTAAAAATATGCTGAGAAATTTTTTTTATACAACATTTCTGTATACAACTTTTCAACAAAGAAAACCTGAACGTGGGAAGAGGGAAATTCTGTGGATTTGGTTAATTATCCTGTATACTGATAAGTGAAATGGGGCTATAAAATTTTCTGAGACATTTTTTAAAGAAAAAATGTATGAGAATCATATAACTTTTCTAAAGCAAAAATGTCTCAGAATCTGAAAATTGTTTTTAATAAGAAAATGTATCAGAGTCTTTCTATACAAAAACTGCCTCAGAACCTCAGAATGTTTCTGTAGAAAAAATTTCTCTAAATCTGGGGATTATTCTATAGAAAAAATTTGTCTCAGAATCTGAGAACAAAATATCTCAGAATCTAATTTTTCTATAAAAAATTTTTTCAGAATCTGAAAATAGTTCTATAAAAAAAAAAATGTCTCAGAGTCTGAGAATTTTTCTATAGAAAAAGGTCTCAAATCTGATAATTTTTCTATAGATTCTGAGACATGTTTCCTATAGATAAATTCTCTGATTTTGAGACATTTTTTCCATAGAAAAATTGTTAGATTCTGAGACATTTTTTCTATAGAAAAATTCTCAGATTCTGAGACATTTTTTCTATAGAAAAGTTCTCAGATTCTGAGACATTTTTTCTATTGAAAAATTCTCAAATTCTGAGACATTTTTTCTATAGAAAAATTCTCAGATTCTGAGACATTTTTTCTATAGAAAAATTCTCAAATTCTGATACATTTTTTCTATAGAAAAATTCTCAGATTCTGAGACATTTTTTCTACAGAAAAAATCTCAGATTCTGAAACATTTTTTTTATAGAAAAATTCTCAGATTCTGTGACATTTTTTCTATAGAAAAATTCTCAGATTCTGAGACATTTTTTTATAGAAAAATTCTCAGATTCTAAAACATTTTTTCTTTAGAAAAATTCTCAGATTCTGTGACATTTTTTCTATACAAAAATTCTCAGATCCTGAGACATTTGTTCTATAGAAAAATTCTCAGATTCTGAGACATTTGTTTTATAGAAAAATTCTCAGATTCTAAGACATTTTTTCTTTAGAAAAATTCTTACCTACAGAAAAATTCTCAGAATCTGAGACATTTTTTCTATAGAAAAATTCTCAAATTCTGAGACATTTTGTCTATAGAAATTCTCAGATTCTGAGACATTTTTTCTATAGAAAAATTCTCAGATTCTGAGACATTTTTTCTTTTGAAAAATTTTCAGATTCTGAGACATTTTTTCTATAGAAAAATTTTCAGATTCTGAGACATTTTTTCTATAGAAAAATTCTCAGATTCTGAGACATTTTTTCTATAGAAAAATTCTTACATTCTGAGACATTTTTTTCTATAGAAAAATTCTGAGACATTTTTTTCTATAGAAAAATTCTCAGATTCTGAAACATTTTTTCTATAGAAAAATTCTCAGATTCTAAGACATTTTTTCCATACAAAAAAATTCAGAATCTAAAACATTTTTTTTTTTAGAAAAATTCTCAGGTTCTATAAAAAAAATTCTTCGATTCTGAGGCATTTTTTCTATAAAAAATTCTCAGGGTCTAAGACTAAACTAAATTTAGATGCTGGATTATTTTAATAAAATATCTTAAAATTTACAGATTGACTTTTATTTTAAATTAAAAAAAAAATATATTTACCTTAAATTCAACAAATATTTACCTTATATTAGAATTCAACAATTTTTTAATTTATTAACTAAAAAGTTAGTTAAAGATGAAATTATTTATTTAATCGTTATATTTAGCTATTTTATGTTGTTTTCAACTGTTCATGTAGTTGTTTTCAGCTATTTTTTTTAAATATGTCAAATATAAGTTGAAGTCAACTAAATATTGGTAATAGTAACGACTTATGTAGTTGATTTTATATATTGGTTTATTTGTAGTTATCATCAACTTAAGAAAATCAACTTAACTGTAGTTAGTGGTAATTCACCTACAAAATAGTTGATATTTAAGTTGAAATCAACTACAAAATTTTTTGGGTGTAACTTTATTAAGGGCTTTCTATGGAAATTTCGATAACTTTAACCAACATGAATTTATCGTAATTCCCATAGAAATACCCTAATAAAGTTAGCAACTAGTTACTTGTAAAAAGCAATTATCATACGCTCATTACCAACTACTATTCCACATTTAATCAATGAATATTTCATACATTTTAGAAAAAACTTCATAAAACGTTTCAAACAAGATCTACGAATATTTTCATTATTTATATGCAAGTTTTCATTGAAAGGCACTTTAATGACACCAGTTTCATTAATAAAATGAAACCTGTCTTCGGTTGAAAACGTGAGTCATTTTTCATTAAGATTATGTCAATTTTCATTAATTTCACGAAGCTATTTTTTTCAGTGTAGAAACATTTTTAGATTCGAATACAATTTTTTCACATGGCTCTCACTTATGACTCTTACGTGAAGCAATAAATAAGATTTTTTTTTTTAATTTTCAAACATGAATGTTTCGAAAATTGAACGCGCTAGCTTACGAATACGTATCAGAAGAACCACAAAATGGCTTAAGTAAACGGTTTCGATAAATCGAACGCGATTATCGGTAAAATGCTATACGCTGGAAAAGGTATATAAACTAATTTGGAATAAGGAGGTCAAACTCTAGTTACCCAGTTGGCAAAATAAAACCACACCTGACACACAGCTGACTCACCCTTTATGAAATCGCTAACATCTTCATACAATTTTTCAAAATGTCATCAATGACATGTCAGCAGTTGGTCAGAAGTGTCCACCAGTATCGGTGGCCACTAACAATTCGTTTAAACATGTGCTGACCAACTGCTGACATGTCATTGATGACATTTTGAAAAATTGTATGAAGATGTCAGCGATTTTATAAAGGGAGAGTCAGCAGTATGTCAGGTGTGATTTTTTTTGCCGACTGGGTAGTTCATATATTTAGATTTTGAAAACATTTATTTTTTATTTCTTGCATTTTGAAAACAATTTTTTTTTTGCAATTCAATGGATTTTTGCAAAAAGTGCTAAAGCGAAGATTTTGATATTCATCGCAAATATCAAAAAAGTATAATTTCTGATGGTGACATTTTAAGGTTACATATTGTTTCCAAGAACCGTTTCTCTGAATCTGAGAATTTGTTAGACATTCTTTTCATCAAAAGTTTTCAGTTTTTCAAAATAAAATTCGAAGATTTTAAAAACTTTTCCTGTAAAAAGATTTTGAGATTTCTAAACATTTTTTTTATAAAAAAAATCTGATATTCCAAAACCTTTTTTGTTATATAAATAAAGGCGAAATCATGTTGGGGGGGGGAGGGGCTAGGGTCATAATTCTTAAAATAAATATAAATAGGCGATTACAAAAAAAATTTGGGAGTTGTGCCCAAAAAACGTTGCTGTAAACCACCCCAACATTTTTAAAAATAAGAACTTTACGAAGCCAAATTTGGATACGTCCGATATGCCATTGGATAGGCCATCAAAAAACCTTTCGATCTGTATAAAATTTTCATATAGTTTCTTCTGAAAAAAATGTGAAAAATACTAAAAAAACGAAAAAATTACCTTTCCTCTTTGACCCGCTAAATGTGAGATTGGGCAGCTAAGAAAAAACAGGTAACTCTTGTTTTCGTCCTCTCTTTCCCATATGCAAGTTTCAGGATAACGGTGGGTGACCTATGAAAGACCTCCTTATGTCAGGCTAATGTATTTTAACATCTAACAAGGAAGGTGTTTTACAGGGCACCCACCGATTGTGCTGAAACTTACATACAGAAATAAGAGTTGCCTGTTTCTTTAGCTGCCCAATCTCACATTTAGCGGGTTAAAGTGGTGGGGTAAAAACAGGATTTTTTTCGTTTTTTGAGGATTATTCCCATTTCTTCAAAAAAAACTATATGAACATTTAATACAGATCGAAAGGTTTTTTGAAGGCCTATCCAATGGCGCATCGGCCGCGTCCAAATTCGGCTTCATTAAGTTAGTTACTGTCAAAAATGTATAACCGTTGGCGTAGTTTATATGGAGATGCAGTGGCGTATTCAGGGGGGGGGGCCCGGGGGCCCGGGCCCCCCCCGAAATAATTTCACAAATTTCAGGATTTGGTATCAAATAACAAGTACAATATTAAAAAACTTCTTATGAAAATTCGAAAAACAAGAATCCAAAATTTTTGGATGAAAAATGTTTTGAAATTGAAAATTTTTCTGTTAAAATAATCTCAAAATCTGAAAATTTTTTCTTAAAATTTGAAACTTTTCAACTTAAGATTCCAATGAAAAAATATCTTAGAACCTGAAGCTTTATGTACACAAAAAATGGACCAAATTGTAAGTAAATTGTAGTCAAATATTAAAATGCGTCTTTGTCTTTTAGAAAAATGTGTCAGAACGAGCCTATTTCATAAAAAAAATGTCTCAGAATCTAAAACCTTCTATAAGAGAAATGTCTAAGAATCTAAGACCTTTTCTATAGGAATTATGTCTTAAAATATTGGCCTTTTTCTCAGAATCTAAGACTTTTTCTATAGGAAAAATGTCTCAGAATTTGAGACTTTTTCTATAAAAAATTCTTTTCTGTATAAAAACTGTTTCAGAATCTGAGAATTTTCCATAGAAATAATGTCTCTGAATCTGAAATATGTCTCAAAATCTGAGATTTTTTCTTTAAAAAAAATCTTAGAATTTGAGGCTTTTCTATATGAAAAATGTTAAAAAATCTGTGAACTTTCTATAGGAATAATGTCTCTGAATCTGCGAATTTTTCTTACAATCTAGAAAAAATTTCTCAGAATCTCATACTTTTTTTACGAAAAATGTCTCAGAATCAACGAATTTTTCTTAAGGAAAATTATCTCAAAATCTAAGATTTTATGTATAGGATAAATGTCTCAGAGACACAAGCTGAGACTTTTTGTATAGAAAAATGCTACAAATCTGAGATTTTTTCTATTGTAAAAATATCTTTTTCTATAAAAATAATGTCTCAGAATCTGAAAATTTTTCAGAATCTGAGACATTTTCTTTAGGAAAAATGTCTCAGTAGGCAAAATGTCTCAGAATCTGAGACTTTTTCTATAGAAAAATGTCTAAGAATTTAAGACTGTTTTTATAGGAAAAGTGATTAAGCATCTGAGACTTTTTCGATAGGAAAAATGTCTCAGAATCTAAGAAATTTTCTGTAGAAAAAATGTCTGAGAATCTGATACATTTTCTATAGGAAAAATGTCAAAGAGTCTGAGACTTTTTCTATAAGAATCTGAGACTTTCTATAGGAAAAATGTCTCAGAATAAAAAAATGTTTCTATAGGAAAAATGTCTAAAAATCTTAGACTTTTTCTATAGGAACATTTTCTCAAAATCCGAGAGTTTTTCCTTAGGAAGAAGATTTTAGAATCTGTGACTTTTTTATACTGTTTTCTTTTTAAAAAGGTCTCAGAATGTGAATTATTTTTCTTATATGTTTCAGAATCTCAGATTCTGTGAAAATGTCTTACAATCGGAGTCTTTTCTTTTGGAAAAGTATTTTATGAATATGTTTATAGAATCATTTTCTAAAGTGACTTTTTCCCGAGAAACGTTTTCCTTTGGAAATATGATTTAGAGTCTTTGGCTTTTTCTATAATAAAAACTGTCTTAACTGGAAGTTGTCATAGAATCTTAGACTATTCTTTGAAAAAAAAAATCTTCTTTGTAAAAATGTATCAGCAACTGATACACAGAAAGAATTGAAAGCGAAAGTCAATCAACAAAAACGCGGATTCAATTAATTTTTTAATTGAAACTCCTCCGATAAAGAAAATTGTTATATCAATCATCAAATTGTAGGTGATTAATTGATTTTTATTTCAATTAATCTTTTTTTCGATTTTGATCAAAAATTTGATTGATTTTTTATTTAAAGTCAATTAAAATAATGATTAATTTAACAAATGAATTTCACACTTATGGAAAAATTATGAAGAAATTCATATTTTTTGCTTTCCAATATGTTGCCGACATTAAAAAAAGTAAAACCGTAGTATAAAGTATATTTTTGAATTAATGTATTCAAATAAATTGAAGCGAAAAAAATCTGGTATGTTGAAAATTTGTAATTTGATAGTTAAAGAAAATAACAAAAATGTTGATCAACACAATAATTGACTTATTTAAATTTTTTTGATCAATAGATTTAATTGAAATTTTTTAGGCAATTATTTTTTGTGTGTACAATTCACACTTTAAAAAAATGCTTGTCTCTCAAAAAATTTTAAAATATAAAAAAAATTTAATTTTTTTCCCAAACAGTTTTAAACTTAGACAAAAATGAAGAATCTGGTTGTGTTACATTCAGTTTAGGGAAAAGATCAAGAAAAATTCTAAAACATGTGCTGTTATGTAAATTTTTTGTAAAAAAAAATTAAAAAAAAATGTTGGGCCCCCACCGAAATAAAATCCTGGATACGCCCCTGTGGAGATGTATAGACCTACGACCCCCAAAATCATATATAATAACCCAGCAAAAAAAAAAACGAAGTGGTTCAAAAAGATTTAGTAGTTTCACTACATACAAAGTAGCGATAGGTGCCGAACTTCATATTCCGTAGGAAGTACTTTTAAAATCACTTCCAAAAATGCTACAAAATAACAATAAAAACATCTTTCACCAGTTATTTACTTAATGATTTTGAAGTACCTCTTTCATTCTTAGGAATTAAATCCTTGAAGAAAAATATGAACTTTTTTCTGTTTTCTCAATTTTTTTGGTATTTTAAGTTAAGTTTTAATTCAAGTGGTTACAGAATTATAATACGGAGTAAAATGCCTCTCTAATAAGGTACCAAAGACTGAAATCGGTTGAAAATCAGCCAAGTTATTACAACTTCCCCAGGCATCTAATGTATGGCAGAACACTTGATTAAGCAATATAATACGATTTTGGAAATTCATTGAAATTTTCTACTGTAATAACATTTTTTTATTCTTCAAGTTCAAATGTAATTAGATGACAAGTATTTTTCATATTGTGTTTTGCTAACATTTTTTAAATTAGTGCTAAAAATGCTTACATTTTTAACACCCTTTTGAAATCTCTATTTAAAAAAAAAAAAATTTTTTTTTGTTTTAAAATTTGGAAAAGCCAAAAAAATATTACACTGAAACATGAATAATGAAAAAATGTTATTACAGTAGAAAATTTCAATAAATTTAAAAAAAGGGACTCGTATTTTTTAATCAAGTTGTATGGCACACGCTAGATGCCTGGGGAAGTTGTAATAACTTGGCTGATTTTCAACCGCTTTTAGTTTTTAGTACCTTATTAGAAAGGCATTTTACTCCACATCATAATTCTGTAATCACTTGAATTATAACTTAACTTAAAATACCAAAAAATTGCGAAAACAGAAAAAAATTCATATTTTCCTTGTAATCCGTTTTTTAAACTTCAAGGACCATGCTAAACGACTTACACATGTCCGATCGTCCTAAATTTTTGTGAGACGTATATTTACCTCCAAATGAATATATTTAGGGTAAGTTAGAGTCAGTATCTACCAATTTTTTTTTTTGGAGCTCCATATAAAATAAATCAGAGCCAAAACATAAAAGGTGCAATTTTAAAAATAAAAAAAAAAAATAGAAAGAATTGTGATCACATCTCGAGTTATGGCTTAAAAGTTGCATAATTTAGAGTAGAATTTTCATAGTTTTTTACAAAAAAATCTAAGGTTTCGGACTTTTTCAAAAAGTCGATTTTAATTTTTAAACGCCAAAAAATAAGTGATAATTACTTCGAATAATTTTTTCATATTTTTTTTCTAAAACTACATTTAAATACCAACAAAACGTTGTCCAACTTTTTTTTAAAATATCTATATTTTTTAATGGTCACAATTACTTAAAAATTTCAATTTTTTAATTTTTTGGAGAAAATCGCCATTTTGAAAAATTGATTACTCAACACCATCTTGGAATAAAAGGCTGAAAATTGGTGTCCAGGTTGCATTTAATAAGGACTGAAACATATCCAAAAATAAAATAAATCGAAAGGGGTTGGGTATAAAAGTGAGTGATTTGGCTTGGAATGCCCCATATACTTTATGGGGTCCTATACTCATATTTCGATGGTTTACGTATGGAATGACAAAGTTAGTATACGCCTATACTGTAGTTGGAAGTTATAAACTCACATATAATGGTCTTTTTTAATAAATAATACCCAGACTTTTTACACAAAAATGGGAATAAAAAAAAAGGCCGGGCATTGTCTGGACTTTTTTTTTTAAATAAAATCTGATATCCTATTTTATAAAATCCACAAAACTAAATCCAACTATTACAAACTTAATATTTGTGGCCCATTAAATGTGGAAAATATCCTAATTTCGGAGCCTTTTTAAAAAAATTATTAAAAATATTAAGACACAATTTTTATAAACAAAAAAAATTTATAATTTAGTTTAATAGCTGATGTTGAAGGTTCCATTATAAAAGATTTTCTTTTAAAAGATTTAATACTACTAATATTCATTCGTTTGAATTGTAAAAAATTTTTATTTTTTTTAGTTTTTTCAAAGATTTTTTCAAAGATTGCACTGTAAGTAAAGTTTAAACTTTTGAAATGACACACAAAAACGCCGAGACACCCCAACTTATTTTTGGGTCATAGAATCCAGTGGTATACTCCGTTTTAAAAAGTAAGATCAAAATAACGATATATTTCGATTTTAAATTTGCAAATGTAGAGTAAAAACTGAATAAATCCAAAAAAAAAAATTTTAAAATTCATCAAAATAAGAGCAGTTATTGTTCCATGTCCGCTTGAAAATGGACGTCCATTATTTCTAGATATAAATTTTGACAAATAACAAGTTTTAAACAAGTTTTTTAAGTTTTTTCATTCAAATAAAATGAAAAATCGCCTTAAATATACAAATTTAAACTCGAAATATCTCGGGATTTTGAGCTAACTTTTCAAAACGGGGTACACCACTGGATTCTACGACCCAAAATTAGGTTGATGTGTCTCGGCGTTTTGGTGTGTCATTTTCACCTACTTACAGTGTAATTTGATAACTTTGATAGCTCACCGAAAAAAAAGTAAACAACTTAGTTGATTGATTTTGACAACTAGTGTTGCAGAATTGTATCTTCTTTTACCCCATACCAAATTTTATAACAAAAACTTCATTTATAAATTTCAATTAATCGCCACTTCGGTATAATTTGAACCCAATGTGCATCGTGCAATGATATGTGTTACATTAGACTGGAATTTTGTTGTATGGCAAAAAAGTTTTTCTTCCGATTTTGAACGTCAGGGCAAATTTTTATTCTTTTAGGCCCAAAACTTATGTGGTACACATTTAAGGTCAAACGGATTAAACTAACCCGTGGCGCCGGCGATCAAAGTTTTGGATTTTTTGAAAATTTTTAGAAAAAAAAAATATATAAAAAAACTTTGTCATACTTATTAATTTTGATGCACTGAACACCGCCATTTTTGGCAAATTTTAAATAACGATATCTCGAAAACCGTTTGACCGATTTTAAAAATTCTTTGATATTCGTGTTCAGCGCATCAAAATAATAAGTATGATGATGGGTTTATTTATTTTTTTTTTCAAAAAATGTTTAAAATTCTAAAACTTTGGCCTCAAATTTGTACAACATATTTTTAAGGGTCACTAGAATAAAAATTTGACCGGACACTAGGGAAAATCAAAAGTTGAAGAAAAAATGCCACTCTAGTGTTACATACCATTCAAACATACATACAGTATATCTCTTACGCAAGTAAGATGTTCACTGTTTTTGTTGTATTCCCTCTAATTCATATTGTGAATAGAGGGCGAGACGTGCTGTCCTTTAATTTAAATACTGTTTTAATTTATAAATTATTAAAAATTGCTTATTACTCGACCTATAAATTCTACTGAGAAAGATTACTCCAGCTCGAGGTCTAGTTTCTTTACTAATTATTACGATGATATTTTCCAAATAATAATTTTCAAGAAACTATTTATAAAGTTGGTTTTAAATTGATTGGTACACTCAAAATAATAACTCTGTAAAATACTCTGTTAAATGACTGTAACCATAATTCAACAGATATCTAACAGAGTTTTCTGTCAAAATACAGATTTAAAGAAAATACTTTGTATTTTGTTGTGACAAAAAACAAAGTTTCCTCTGTTATATTACTTTTTACTTTGTAATCTTAATTTTACAGATAATTAACAGGGGTTTCTGCTAAAATACAGATTTAAGTAAAATACTTCGTATTTTTTTTATAACCAAAAAAGTTTTATGTTTTGAGTAGTTTTTGTTTTTGTTACCAAACATCAACATTTTATCTGTATATTTTTTTTTTGAAAAAGTTGAAAAAGTAGCAAAAAAAGTTATAAATTTTTTTTCAGAAATCTTATAAAAATTTTACAAAATAACATGCATTTAACTAAACTCTTTTTTTTTAACTAAACTTTTTTCTGTACAGCATCAAATGAATTTTACAATCAACAGTTTTTTGTCTAAATTAACAGTTTTTTTTTGTCTAAATCATTTTACAGAGCTTCAAAGTAAAATTACAGAGTTTTCTCTGTCAAAAAGCTTTCATATTTAACCAACATTTTACTATAAAATCTATAAATTAACAGTTTTTTTTTTGTCAAAATCATTTTACAGAGTATTTTAGTAAAATTACCAAGAAATGTTGTAAGTTGGAAAAGTATGGTGTACTCTGTTAAATTAGCAGAGTTTTTCTGATATTTAACAGAGTTATTAGTTTGAGTGTATGGTCGTTTCGCTCGATATAAGTTTAAATGATAGATTGTCTCAAGCTCAATGAAAGGATCAAGGGAAAGAAATTTTGTTTATTTTCAAAATTTTTTGATCGGAGGAAAAACCGCCATTTTTTAAAAAATTGAAATAGAAATTTCTCGAAAACCGTTCGACCGATTTTAATTTTTTTCATATTCGTGTTTAAAATTATAAAAAATTGACATAACTTTTTATTTTATTTTACTACTATTTTTTTTTTTAATTTTTTTTTTTATAATTTTTCATTAATCCAAAATTTTGATCGCCTGGCGCAACGTGTTAATTTAAAAATTTGTACCACATAAGTTGTAGGCCTAGTAGAATAAAAATTTGAGTGGACGTTCAAAATTGGAAGAAAAACTCTTTTACCATACAAAAAATTCCGCTCTAACGTGACAATCTGCTTGAATATCCTTAAGTAAAGTTTAAAAAACTGAGTGAAATAATCACTTTCATTTGAAATAAAATCTAAAAAAAAAACTTTTTCTTTTATAGCTTGTTTATGTTAAAATGTAAAAGTTTTTGTCGTTTTATTTTTAAAAATATATGAACAAGTCATAAAACTAAAGTTGAAACACAATGTAATGTTTATTTATTTATTTATGTCTTTCTATTGCATGTTTTTTTTGTTGTCATTGTTGTAAATCAGACAACAATGACGACAATATTATGTTGTTGCTATTGTTGCTGCTGCTGATGATGATGACGACAATGATTATTGTTTTATACAATGTATATAAATTTTTATGTATTTTATGGTTGTTGATATTTGCAGCTAACATTTACATAATTTGTAATTTGTTTTTCGTTTTGTTCACTTTTAATAGTCTATGGGTTTTTAGAAATGGTCCAACATTAAAAAAAAATTACAGAAAATACCCAAAATAAAATGGTTAAAATATAAACGCCATTATTATCACTGTTTTTTTTTTTGGTGTTGGAGATAAAAAACTGTAGGAATTTATCCTTGGTCATTAATTTAAATTTATGTATGAGTGCTATAAACAGTAGCATAGTAGTAGTGGGTAAGAGAAAAAGTAATTTCTTTAAAAATGTTTAAGTTATAAATTTCTAAGAAGAAAGCATAAATTTTAAAATAAATGAATCTGTTAACATTTAACGCGAGTGCCCGCCAATTTTTTAGCTTTTTGTTGATTCTTTTTGTATCAGTTTTATCTGAAAACATTTTAAAAATTTTCAAAAATTTTAACTTACTTTCGAATTTTCGAAATTTTTTCAAAATGGGTAAAAAAATGATTTTAGATTAGAAAGACCTATTTAATAAACAATAAATCCAACACAAAAAGTGTCAAAAAATATTAAAGAGTGTCAAAGTATTTCTAAAAAATGTCAGCGATATTTGTACTCTTGTCCAAACAATTGAATCATGATAATGTTTTGCTGTATAAATAGGTAATCTTTCCAAAGCAAATTTTTTCTAGAAAAAATTACGCTATATTAATTTGTTATTTCATGCAAAACGCATCGAAATATCGTTTGAGGAACCCATTATGTTTATATATATTTAGGTTAGGTAGGTAGGCAGCCACCTTTTGGACAGCTCACTTGGGTCCTTCAATAAACGTGGTCCCGTGGTGTTACCTATAGAAGAGATAAGAAAAAGAAAATATAGGGATAGAAGAGAGAAAGGTGAAGAAAATAGTAGTGCTCAAGTGGCCTCATTGGGATCCAAGCTGAAACGCTCAGAATCCCTGATGAACGAGATTATCCTATTCACATCCCTGCCGGATAGACACGTCAAATCTGCCAGAATCGGGTTACCAAAATGTTTGGCTCTCCGATGGGCGTATGCCGGACATTGGCATAGGAAGTGCGTAACCGTATCTTCCTCTTCCACATCCCATTTTACTGGCGTGTGCGCCGAATCGCGCACTGTGCCCCGTAACGGCTGCAACTAGGCTGCGTAGCTGGTTCCGGGACAGTTGGATGATCCTACCCATGCGCCGGCGATCAAATGAGGGCCACACCATCCTCGTGTTGAGACACGTGGATTCACGTCGCCATCTGTCGTTGGCTATCTGAAAAAGTGAATTTTCGTTCAGCCTCTTACTCGCACTGAGCGGGATGCCAACGCGCACAGACTAATACAGACTCGACATAAGTGACAGGTGTCAAAAAAGTATTCTTGAACCATATGGTTAATTTTTTCAAATTATTCTACGAATTAGGTTAGAAAGAGAAAACTGATATAACGCGCCATAAGAAAAATGGATGCCAGATCGGTTTTTGTTGTTTCAATCACTCCTAAGTCGTAGAAAGTGTTGCCATGTTAGCGTAAAACGGACTAAAAACCGCTGTGTTTTCTCCTAAAATCGCTTAGTTTTTCCCCATTTTTTCTTATAAAACTCTACTGTCGAGTCTGTATTTAGTCTGTGCCAGGCGTATGATCTATCTCGTTAGAGAGTAGAGTCGTACCATGCCTTGCTAATTCATCGGCAACACTGTTGCCATTTATACCCACATGTCCAGGCACCCAGATGAGTGTTAAATTCGAATGTCTCGCCATCTCATTAAGAGACGCCCGGCATTCTCGGACAATTCTAGATGTGGTGGTCACACCTGCTAGGGATTTGATAGCCGCTTGGTTGTCGGTGAAAATACAGATATTCCTGAGTGATATCCGTTGGCACCCTAACCAATCTGCAGCCCGTTTTATAGCTATTATGTCGGCTTGAAATACGGTACACTGGTCCGGTACACTGCAATCCAGTCGACTCACAAAAACGCCACCCCCCACTCGGCCGTCCATTTTGGAGCCATCAGTAAAAACCTTAAGTGTCTCCTCAGGAATATCGAGGCCCTCCGTCCAATCTGACCTGTCCGGAATCCTTGTTACAAACCCGGTTTTGAACGAGGGTATGGGGGTGCAGGAGCCGATGTTCTCTGCGGCACCATGCTGCCTCAGGATTCTTGCATGACCGTATGGTTTATACGACCATGCGTTAATTGCCGCTAGCCTAGTGGATGTGTTCTCGGCTAGTTGTGTTGCGAGAAGGTCTACTGGTAGCCAATGAAGCATAGCAAGTAGTCCTTTCGTCGGAGTGGAGCGAAGTGAGCCTGTTATCAGCAGCGCACTTGTCCTAAGAATCCTATTGAATGCCTTTTGGTGAGTGGCCTTCTCCGTCGCCACCCACCAAACGGATACTCCATACGTAAGTATGGGCCTGACAACCGTATTGAATAGCCAATTGACATTCCGGGGTGTAAGACCCCAGTTGCTTCCAATGGCCTTCTTACAGCAATAGATGGCAGCGTTTGCCTTTGCCTCTCTTGCTTGAGTGTTCAAGTTCCATAGCAGCTTTTTGTCTAGAATGATTCCTAGATACTTAGCACTATCGGACACCGTGAGTTCGATTCCGCTAAATTTCGGTGGGATGAACCTGGGAATCTTCCTATTCGAAAATAGAACAAGGTCAGTTTTGCCTGCATTTACCCCCAGACCGCTATCTGAACACCATTCAGAAAGGAGTTCAAGAGATAGCTCCAGGCGTTCAGACAGTATTCCCGGATATTTTACGGATACTACGACGGCTACGTCATCCACGTAGGCGACGGTCTTGACCCCCATATCGTCCAGTTTGACGAGGAGAGTATTTATGGTAAGGTTCCACAGTAGCGGTGATAGGACTCCTCCTTGCGGAGTGCCATGTACTGCAGCCCTTGTTACCACGGACCTGCCAAGAGTTGACCTAATAGTCCTATGTCCAAGCAGTTTCATGACAAATTTGGTTATGAAACTACTTATATATATTTGATCCGTAAAGGTTTCTAAGACGTTTTAGTGATATCCATCAATCTGTTTGTCTGTGTTGTCGATAAAAAAGTTATGAAAAAAAAGTTATAAAAAAAAATATTAATGAAAAAAAATATTGATGAAACAAAATATTTATGAAAAAAAAATATTGATGAAAATAAAATATTGATGAAAATAAAATATTGATAAAGAAACAAATATTGATGAAAAAAAATGTTGATAAAAAAAAAATTGATGAAAAACAAAAAAAAAAAAAAAAAATGATGAAAAAAAAAATATTATTAAAAAAAAAATATTGATGAAAAAAAAAATATTGAGGAAAAAAAAGTACTGATGAAATAAAATATTGATGAAAAAAAAAATATTGATGAAAAAAAAATATTGATGAAAAAAATATTGATGAAAAAAAATTTAATGAAAAAAAAAAAAATAATATTGATGAAAAAAAATATTGATAAAAGAAAAAAAAAAAATATTGATGAAAAAAAAAAAAAAAATATTAATGATAGAAAATATTGATGAAAAATAATATTGCTGAAAAAAAATATTTATGAAAAAAAATATTTACGAAAAAAAACATTTATGAAAAAAAATATTAATGAAAAAAATATTGATGAAAAAAAAATTGATGAAAATAATATATTGATGCAAAATAAATATATTACGTTTTATTCACCAGCTGGTGAATATTTGTTTTATTCTCCACGAGGTGAATTATTATCCAAGTTACAAATCCTAGTTACCAAATTTTTTTTTTTTTTAAGAAAATGAAAATGGTAATTCTTATTTTCTTTTTTGTTAATCGTTAGCTTATGTAGTCGAACTGAGATGGCGTCCTGCAACTTTTTTAAAAATTAAACACCAGCCTAAAAATACTATCATGTTAGAAGTCCACTGGTTCTGGTGGGAATCGAACCCACGACCCTCTGCTTAACAAGCGCCCCTTTACATTTTTTAGTATAGATTAATATTTTTAGAAATCCTATATTTTTTTCTACAAAATAATTTTAAATTAAAAAAAAAAGAATTTATTTTTATACATTATTAATGAAAAAGTTTTTTGACATTCCCCTCACCATTATTATAAAAAAATCTTTTCAAATTTATTCATTTTATTATTTTAACAATGAAATTTAAGTACACATTTAACAACAAAATTTATTATTCAGGTGTTTTTATGGTATTCATATAAATATTCAGAATTATAATAATCAGATTTTTATTTTTAATAATTTTCGCTTTTGTTTAAAATGATTTTATTTACATAACAAATTATGCTCATACAAATTCTCTGCTTGTTAAAAATGATAATTATTTTGTAAAGAATTTAGCCATATTGTTCATATTATTGTTATTATTATTTACAATAATTTATTGTGGTTCCAAAAAATTTAATTAATTTAAAAATTATACACGAATTAAGTGCATCAAATTAAAAAAATAATAGTTGTGTGTGTTTATAATTTGGTCAAATATTCATGTGTTCATTAGAATTTTGCGATAACTGCCAAACCGCAAGTCATCAATTTAACGAATGACTTTTTGAATGTTTGACCACACACAATAAACAATATATTTGTATATACATTAGGGGGTTTCAACAAAAACCTAATCAGGGATAGAGGGCCATTCCGGGTTGCAACAAAAACCTAATTAGCGGTAGAGGGCCATTCCGTTTTTAACTCACAAGGGAAGTCTCCCTAGTGTCACCCGCGGTTCTTTATGGAATTGGTTTTATTTTGTAGATCAGAAAAAATAAAGGGATAATAAGTCGAAAAATATTAACTGCTTTGGCCCATTGTTAGCACCACAAGATAGGTATTTTTAATACCTTTAATCTGATACCACACATGCCTATATTAATTTTGTTTAAATAGGCGTAAATCGTAAAAAAACTGAAAAAGTTCAATTTCCCCAACACAAATCGACCCCCCCTAAAAATGAGTTTGCGCTGCTAAAAAAAATACGTGTCGAATTAATTTTCGTTCTTAACAACATATCCAAATTTCATGAAGATCGGAGGGTGACACCAGGGAGACTTCCCTTGTCAGTCAAATATCAGTCTAGGACACCATAGAGTTTATATGTTCGTGATCCCTGATCGATTTTATGACGATACAGCGATAACCGTCTGTCTGTTGAAATTATGATCATGGCCAAAATTCGACACAGAGAAGAAAGTATCTATAACAAAGATACATTTCGATACTTGGACTAGTTTGGAATTGAATTTCATGGACATAGATCCAGCGGTTTAAAAGTTATATACAAAAATGTAAGAAGACTTCAAAAATGTTGGTACATTCCACATAACCTCTAAACACGATTTGAATGACATATTACGCCACAAAAACATTAAATAAAGTGTTTTTGTATTTACACTCAAAAAATATTTTACACTACAAAAAAAGGAGTTACACTCAAAGAAAACTTTGCAGTCAAAAAAATTTTACACCCATTTTTTTTGCACAAAAATTTGTAAAAAAGTTTTTTACTTAAAACAAAAAAAAAAAAAATTCTTGTCAGAATTTTTGAATAATTTTATTTTTTTACGCTTAGGGCGGAAAACTCCATGAAAAATTAGCTGCTAACTGCCAATTTACCGGAGTCTTATGTCAAAAATTTAATGAAAAAGTTAAATTTAACGGAGAGTTATTTTATATCGGAGCATTAAGTAATCCAGCCTTAAAAAAATTAAAATCGGTATAAAAGGGTTTTTTTGGGCTTTGTGGAGGAGAGCATTGATGGACTCGGCTGAGTCGAATTTAATCTTATGCTGGTTTTTTAATAATTTTAATTTCAATGATCTTTTGAGTCATAAGAATTCTTACTTCGCCTTAAATAGTGCAAAAATTCAAAAAAAGTTTTTTTTTTTGTTTAGTGAAACTTCCTAATGTGCATGACACTTTAGTTAATAAGTGAAATATTGATATTAAAATGGTTAACCGCACGTAATTGGAGGCAGTTGTTACTGTATGCGTTAGGAATTGTTTACAGCAAATGAACAAATATTTATAGACTAGTTGTATGCTTACGAAAGATAATGGACAACTGTTTACAGAAAATCTGTTATAAATTTTAATTAAGTGTCTTAGATTCTGAGAAATTTGTTCTATTAAAACCCAGAAAAAACAGTATTACCTTTCTGATTACTTTAACCATTACATGTACACTCAAAAAAATAGATTTACTAATTTTTTTTTGCTAATGCTAGTTAGCTGACTTTTAGCAAATTTTTAGTTGAGATTAGCATGTTAGCAAAAAATTCTTGTAAACTTCATTTAGCACATTAGCAATTTTAAACAAAAGTTGAACTAATTTCTTTTGCTAAGATTTGAAATTGAGTTGACAACATTATTACAAGATTTTTTGCTAACATTAGCAAAAATAAATGGTAAATTTTTTTTTATTTTCAGAAAACTTAAAATGGCTCTATCTCGGAAACTTAGCCAGATAGAGCAAAATGGAGGGCATTTTTGGTTCTTAGAATCTCCATACTTTCGCGGGTCCTCTTCACATGTGTGGACCCTAATGGGCCCTAAATTTGGATCCAAAAAAGTTAGCATTCCCGAAAATTTTAAAATGCTCATATCTCGGTAAATATTGCCGACACAACAAAAAGTCCAAAAGCATTTTTGTAGCCCTCAATACGCTCTCCGAGTTTTTCCGCAAAATAGTTATCGAGTTTTTTAATTCTCAAGACCCCAGTGGTCCCCTATAATCACGTATCTCAAAAACTAAGCAAGGTAGAGCGAAACGGACACAAATTTTGGATCAAAAACTATGACGATTTTTTAGGAACCCAAGTAGGGGTAGGCCCATCAGGGTCTGGACCTATCGGGTCCGAACCCAATGGGGTCCTCAAATGTGTCAAAAAAAAATTTTTTTTGTTAACTAATTATTGGCAAAACATTTTTGGTAACTTTAGCAAAAAATTGTGGGTTCAAAATCAGCAAATTTTCTTGTAGGTTTACAAGCTTTTTTTGCTAACATTACAGTTTTTTTTTTTTGAACTAGGGATGAGATTTTCATGCACAAAAAATCGAAAATATGCGCTTAAAATATGCCCTAAAAAATTCAAAATATGCACTAAAAACCCTACAAATATGCACTAAAAAATAAAATGTGTGCAATAAAAATCTTGTTTTCATTGGAAAAACTTCTTAAAAAGCAAAAAGTAACGCTGGGTTTTAATGGTACCATTTAAAACTTTATATAAGCACGATTTTTTAGAAATTAACACAATCTATAAAATAAAAATTTAAAGAAAAAACATTTTTTTCTTATTTCCCAAATAAATTTTTGAAATTTAAAATAGTTTTTGAAACAAATAAATTTCAATTTGAGTTTTTGCTAATTTATGCCAAAATATGCAAAAATATTCACTTAAAATTTGGAAATATGCACAAAATATGCATTTAAAACCAAAATATGCAAAAATATGCATTTTCACCAAAATATGCAAAAACAAATTGATTCGGAAAGATAATTGGTCGATATCGTTTTTAGACTACCGACAAAAAACATACATTTGCATGGAAATCTCATCCCTAGTAATTACTTTTAGTCAAAAGAGATTCCTTTTGGCACTTTTCTGTATAAATGTAAGGGACATTGTAATCAGAAATGTAATGCAGTTTTTGCTGGGAAATAACTTACAAGGAAGGGCACCCACCGATTGTCTTGAATACCAGTTTTTTTAACTGCCCAATCTCAAATTTAAAAATGGGTTGCCACCTTATAAAAAAATATGGGCTCTCGGGAAAATTAAAAAAAAGCCGAACTAGCAGGAATTTCACAAAACGCAAAAATAGCTTAATTTTAATAGAGATTATTTTATATGATTTTGGGGGTCGTGGTCTATACATCTCCATATAAACTACTCCAACGTTTATACATTTTTGACAATAACGAACTTAAGGAAGCCGAATTTGGACGTGACCGATGCGCCATTGGAGAGGCCTTCAAAAATTAATTCGATCGGTATTAAATGTTCATATAGTTTTTTTTTGAAGAAATGTGAAAAATCCTCAAAAAACGAAAATAATCCCGTTTTCCCCCCTCCCCTCTTATTTTGCTCCCCTCTTTCCTATATGCAAGTTTCAGGATAATCGGTGGGTGCCCTGTGAAAGGCCCTTAAATGTTAATACATAAGTAAAACCGCGAAATAATATAAACAACTCAAAATTGGGTAAATGTATAATGAATCAATTGTATTTTATTTTAAGTTTCGTAAAAAAGTTTAAAAAAATCACAAAAAACTGGTGCCGCTCTGATCAGCTGTTTTTTAGTTCTCTACATTTTGCGCGTTTTTTATAGACTAAACAGACACGACTCAACAGTTGTCAAAAAACAAGTTTTATAAATAAAATTGAATGAAATTTTTTAATGAAACTATGAAATCTAATGAGCACATTTTATGAAAGTTGTTCCCAATATGCATGACATTTTATTAAGCTTATGAATTCCTTCATTGGTTAAATGAAAACAAAATAATGAACCCATTTCATTTATATCACGAAGGTGGTTTTCAGTGTACAATAAGAAGTGGTGTCGACAGCTTTCGGAAGCAGCCACACTTCCCCCAAAACGTAAAAAAATTAAAAGAAAAAAATTTTGTGACTGGACTTAAAACTTTCTGATTTTTTTTCAAAAAACATTTTTTAAACGCAAACAAATTTTTTTTTCTAAAATCATTTTAAATTATATTTTTTACTCCAAAAAAAGAACTTCGGAATTTTTTCAAAAAGCATTTCTTATTTCATTAGACTCCAAAACGACTTTTTTGTGGTGATACTTTTTTTTTCTGAAATGATTTTTAATGAAATTCTTTGCTTAAAAATGCAATTCTGAGGGTGCTGTGGCTTAGTGGTTAGCGCGTTGGACTACTAGCCTGCAAGCCTGGGTTCGATTCTCAGCTCAGGCAGAACAACATTTTTTTCAAATATTTATAAGTTTCTATTTATAACTAATATCTATCGCAGCACCCTCCTTCGTTGATAAATAGCACTAAAAACGTCAACGAAGTAAATAATAAAATAATGGCTATATACACAGCTTCAAAAATAATTCGCCAGATCAATAACAGATAGCGATGCAACAACTGTACTCAAAATTATCAACACGCGCAATTACAATGTTGCCATACTGAAGCCCTTCTATCTTTCAAATCTTTCATCTCTCTTCTATACCCTTTCCGAAAGAAGCATCACGGTTACATTGGTAATTGATAGGCAGCATTGCCTGAGTGTTGCTTCTTTAAAAAAAAAAAAAATAATACATTAGTAGATTTACTAATTTTTTTTGCTAATGCTGGTTAGCTAACTTTTAGCAAATTTTTAGTTGAGATTAGCATGTTAGCAAAAATATCTTGTAAAGATATTTTAAACAAAATTTGAACTAATTTTTTTTTGCTAAATTTAAAATTGAGTTGACCAAATTTTTACAAGCTTTTTTGCTAATATTAGCAAAAATAAATGGTAATTTTTTTTTATTTTCAGAAAACTTAAAATGGCGCTATCTCGGAAACTAAATGGAGGCCATTTTTGGTTCTCGGGCTCACCATAGTATCGCGGTCCTCTTAACATATGTGGACCCAAACTTTGGATCCAAAATAGTTAGCATTCCCGAAAATTTAAAAATGCTTATATCTCGGTAAATATTGCCGACACAACAAAAAGTCCAAAAGCATTTTTGTAGCTCTCAACAAGACCGGAAAATAATCAAAAACTAATATTTTTGAAGTTATCGAGTTTTGTAATTCTCAAAACCCCGATGGTCCCCTAAAATCACGTATCTAAAAAACTGAGCAAGGTAGAGCGAAACGGACACAAATTTTGGATCAAAAACTATGACGATTTTTAAGGAACCCAACTAGGTCTAGGCCTAGACATTAGAGTTTTTTTTTTTGAGTGTACATCATTTGTGACATGTCACTGAACCTGTGTCATTACAATGGAATTTTATCTTTAACTTTTGATTTTCTGAAGTGTCCGGGAAAAATTTTATTCTAAATAATATGTGGTACAAATTTAAAGTCAATGGGATTCCGTGGCGTACGGCATTCAAAGTTTAAAAATTAAAAAAAATAATAAACCATATCTTGGGACATCATACTGTGATCGCCATCACAGTATGATGACTCGAAAGCCGCTTTACCGATTTCAGATATTGATCTTTATTCGTATTCAGCATGCCAAAATTGATAAAAAATAATTTACAGCAAGATATTTTTTTTTTGTTTTTTATTTTTAAAAAAATCCAAAATTTTGGTATAAATTGTTCAAAAATGCAAAACTTTGATCGAAGGGCTCCACGGGTTGAAATGAACGTAGAACGTAAGAAAAATTTTTTTGATATTTGTTTTCAGCGCATCAAAATTATTAAAAATAATGTATCGCAAGACATAGTTTTTTTTAATTTTAATTTTCAAAAGCCCAAAACTTTGATGGCCGGACGCCTCTTGTTAACTTAATCCGATTGATCTTAAATATTTACCACATAAGTTTCAGGCTTAGAAGAATACAAATTTCCCCTGACGTTCAAAATCGGGGAAAAAATGTTTTGCCATGCAAAACAATGCAATGTCAATCCACTGCAATGCAATGTCAAACACACTTAATGCTGTTTCAATAGTGATATGTCACAGAAAACGTAAACAAAAATTTCTGACTGGGACTAAGAAAACTCCCAGCAAAACTTAGATTACCAAATAAGGTATAAAATAAGGTATATGATCTCTTATTTTATACATTGCAGCATTGATGATTTTAACAGGCGATGAGACTCAAAGTAATGCATCCACGTTATCACATAGAATACCAGTAAGGTATAAAATAAGTCATAAATTTATAACTAAGAATACCAGTAAGGTGTAAAATATAGGATATTTTATAGGTTACGAGTAAGGTATATAATATAGCATACCAGAACGTAATATATAAGGTGTTACGAGTAGTGATAAAGTAATTTTGTATTAAATTTACTCACGTGATTGTAAGTGAGTGTAAGTAGATATAATATGCTAGTGAGTGTGTGTCGTTAGAAATTTCTTGTCGTGAGCCCATCTCTAGTTTAAACTTATGCATTTTTTTATAAAATAATTTTTTTTATGTTATTGTAATGCATTATGCATTTAATTATAAATAATGAATTATTTCAAACTTTCAAATAATACATAATGTAACCTAATATAAATCATCCATGATATAATGTTTAGAAATAATAAATATGAAATACATTTTTCAAATAATCATGCATTACGTAGCAAATTATTAGTAATGCATTATTTTTCACTTTAAAATAATACGTTGTGGAACAAATGTTTGGTAAGACATCCTAAAATAATGCTACAAATAAGGTATATACATTACCTGGTAATGTGTTATATAATCACTACCCATTACCAAAGTTTTGCTGGGCTTTTAAGATTTTTTTTTTTCTAAAATCATTTTAAATGATATTCTTAAGCATTTTTTCGGGAATTGTAAATTTTTGAAAAAATTCCCAAATTTTTCCTTAATGCTTAAAAAAGTGTCTGGGATGTGGAAAATTGTAAAAAATTTTGTAGCGACATAGCAAATTTTAAAATTTGCAAATGTATTTCGTTACAAATAACTTGAAAATATAATTGCATTTAAAATAATTTGTTCTTATTAAAGGAATATTTTTTCACGAATCTAATGAAAAATTTAATGAAATTATGAAATCTTATGAATCAAAATTTATGAAAATCTTGCACAATATATATGAAATTTCATTCGTCATATAAAATATTTCATTGTTGTTATGAAACAATGTTAATGAATTCTATTCATAAGTAATATGAAGTGTTTTTCCATCAGTGTATAAAAGTGTAGGATATTAAAGATTCGACTTAGTTTGTAATCTTTTACATATTCAATTTCCTAACTAATTTTTTTCAATAAAAAAAGTTTTCGACAATTTTCTAACTTATTTTCCAATTTAAAAAAGTTGTTTAGTGAATTTGTCCCCTTATAGTGGTTGTTATAACCCAAAAAAGTAGGTGTTTCTGAAATCTTGTGATTACTTTTGTTTTTAGTATTGTTTTTTTATTATTTCTTCTACTTCTAACCGATCAACTAAAGTTGTTAAAAAAAGGAAAACATTTCATTTTTTTCTTCTACTTTTTATGTTAACAAATTTTTTATTTTTCTTTTTCTTTAAAAAACAATTCAAGTGTACTTGTCAACTACTTTCTAGTACTTAAACTGGACAACACCACCAATTCACTTCATCATCTCGGGCACATAATCTAAAAAACAATTGAGTTGAACTTTATTTTTACTTTTGGTTCAATGATGAAACAAAATGTTTTAAGGAAAGTGAAAAGAAAATGTAATGGGAAATTGTAAACTTTATTTCAAAGTTTTCTGCCATACTTTCGTCATTATAGAAATAGTTATTGAAAAAAAAGTTTTCAATTATTTCGAAGTAGGGGGAAAATAGCAACAAAAAAGTTGTTGTATTGTCGTTAATTAAAAAATCAAATAAAATGATTTAGTTCAATTTGATTTAAAGTACAATTTCTTAATAATTTTATTTCTTTTTATTTTCTGTACATATGTTTGCACTCAATTTTATTTTTATTTTTCATGACATTTTTTGTAACAAATTTATTTAGTTCCTGTTAAAATGTCTTCAATATTTTATAATTTTGTTTTCATATTTTTTTTGGCAATGCATGACTGCAATTTGTTATGTTATGAACATATAAAATATATTTTTTTTTTGCCAGAAAATATTATTGAACAGCAAAATTGCATTTCATACTTGTAATGTCTACTGCGAATACAACATACAACATTTCCTATGAAATTTTAAAATGTTAAAATATAAAATTATTTCGGAATAATCAATTTAAAAATAACTAATTTTATTTGTTTAACATTATAGTTCAGTCCTGATAAAGATATAAGAAAATAGAATAGGAAAGGACCACGAGCTTGGGTATATGTTTCTTTGAAATTCTATAAAGAAAAGTTCGAATAAAAAGCAACTTTTATTTGATTTAAGAAAATTGTATTTTCCAAATAACACTGTGCAACAACCAAAATCGGAATGAGATAAAACCAAAGGCAAACGAAACTAGACATATTACATAACAAAACCCTCAAAGCTTTTTTTAGCGCTAGATTTTTTTACCCGCATTTAAAGTTGGTGATCTTTTATTATAATTATATTAATAATTGCTTGAAAGCTGTATAGGGCGTATGCCTAATTTTGTAATTGCCTTTAAATAACAATCATGCGCAACCATGCACAGTTGATTATTTTTTAATAATTTAACTATTCAGTAAGTAGGAACAGAACCGATTGCAGCGAAACTCATACCGGTTATAGCTAAAGTAATTTCGAGCTTAAATTTGGACACTGGTACCCACATTAGGGTGGATCGAATTTGGCTTTTGGGCGAATATCGTTCCGGCTCACCGACAGATGTGTTGGAATAGACCTAAAAACAATGTAGTTAAATTTTCATGCAGATCGGTGGTCATCTTCCGCTGCCGAAATGACGTTGAAAATCCGCGATTTCTTAAAAAATAGTATTTATTTCAAAAAATTGCCAAAATTACAAAAATCACTTAATCTTCTGTTTTATTTCAGTCAATCTTTTCAATTCGATCATATTTTCTTAGAAAAAAATTTCAGCTTAATAGGACATTGTTAACCCCTCTAAAATGGTTGCCGAAAATGACCCATTCATTTTGCCCTAAACTCAAAACCACCAAATTTAAAAAATATTTTTTTTTTTATTTTAAGTTGCACAATCTAAAGTTTTTATTGCATTTATTTCAAGTATATATAAGTTCGTTTGACAAAAAATTTTTTTGAAAAAATACGAGATTCTTAAACAGCGCGTGCAACGGTCTGTTTCCAGGACATTTTGGGAAAATTCCACTTTTTTTTACAACTCAAAATTTTTAGTTAAAAACTTTTCATTTTACACTAGATATATTATAAATTATAAAACTTAATATGGAAATGTTGGATTTTAAGAAATTCTTTAACCTTAAACAGCTTTGGGCCCTAAATGACCCATGATGAACAAATGCATCTAGCAATAAACCGCTTTTGGCGGGCGACTAACCATTGGGAACATATTTTTTCCATTAAAAATGGGAGCGTGAGTAAAGATGGGAGCGTGAGTGGAGATGAGAGCGTGAGTGATTTTGAGCAACTCACGCTCACGAAGAAAAAAAATTTCACGCAGGAAATCTTTTAAGTTTGCATACATTTTACGCAGGATCACGTGATTGCAACATATTAAACTCGTTCACGCTATAATCACGCTTACGAAAACTCAACAAAGGTATATTTTGACGTGTTTTATTTTTCCGTCACCATAAAAAATCATGCAATCTCTCGAAATTTCACTCACGCTTACGAGTGAATAACGTGAAATTTGTGTCACGTGTGCATTTGTACAAATTATATTTTTAATGCAAAATAAAAAAGTGATTCATATATTTTTTTTAAACAAATTTAAATATTATTTCCCATTTAAATGCTCCCACCCCGAAAGCATTATCCCCTTAAATGCCAGAATATAGCAAGTAAATAGTCTATTGAAATTATTCAGCAATATTCTTATTTAAATGCGAATTACTTTTTTTGTCAGATATAAATAAATGGTTAATGGTGGGTACGAAAATGCTTTAAGGGTGTGTGCATTTAAGCGGGATACTATTTGAATGATATTTGAACTTTTTTGTTTCATTTGCATTAAAAATATTATTTTTAAAATTGCACTGTTAAACGTGAGTAAAATTTCGTGAGTTTGCATGATTTTTATGGTGACGGAAAAATGAAACACGTCAAAATTCAGCTTGAGTGAGATTAACATGTGACACTCATGTAATCCTGCGTAAAATGTATGCAAAATTAAAAAATTTATTGCGTGAGAAATTTTTTTTTTTCGTAAGCGTGAGTTGGTCGAATTCACTCACGCTCCCATCTCTACTCACGCTCCCATCCTTACGCTCCCATTTTTAATTGAAAAATATGTTTCCAATGGTTAGTCAACCGCCAAAAGCGGTTTATTGCTAGATGCATGTTCATCATGGGTCTTTTAGGGCCCAAAGCTGTTTAGGGTTAAATAATTTCTTAAAATCCAACATTTCTATATTAGGTTTTATAATTTATAATAAATCTGATGTAAAATGAAAAGTTCTTAACTAAAAATGTTGAGTTTTTAAAAAAAAGTGCAATTTTCCCAAAATGTCCTGGAAACAGACCGTTACACGCGCTGTTTAAGAATCTCATATTTTTTCAAAAAAATTTTTTGTCAAACGAACTTATATATACTTGAAATAAATGCAATAAAAACATTAGATTGTGCAACTTAAAATCAAAAAAAAAATTCTTTTTTAAATTTGGTGGTTTTGAGTTTAGGGCAAAATGAATGGGTCATTTTCGGCAACCGTTTTAGAGGTGTTAACAATGTCCTATTAAGCTGAAATTTTTTTCTAAGAAAATATGATCGAATTGAAAAGATTGACTGAAATAAAAAAGAAGATTAAGTGATTTTTGTAATTTTGGCAATTTTTTGAAATAAATACTATTTTTTAAGAAATCGCGGATTTTCAACGTCATTTCGGCAGCGGAAGATGACCACCGATCTGCATGAAAATTTAACCACATTGTTTTTAGGTCCATTCCAACACATCTGTCGGTGAGCCGGAACGAAATTCGCCAAAAAGCCAAATTCGATCCACCCTAACCCACATGTCCAATAAAGGCACCACCAGGGGCCTCTAAAGTAGGACATGTTTGGTACACAAAAAATGTATATGCTTTCAAATCACCAACTTTCAATGCGTGTAAAAAAAATCTAGCGCTGGACTAAAAAAAGCCTTGAGGGGTTTGTAATATTCAAAATGTCAACTTTCATTTAATTTTGGTTTAATCCCATTCCGATTCTGAAAGTTAGAACGTGCTGTAGTGGTGGTTTTATTCGAAATTGTCTTAATTGTAGTTTGTTTTTCTCATACACTTGTTTTACTAATAATTTTAATGAAACTAAATCCGAAAATATGGAACGTCTAAGATTCTTAAATTTTTCTTGTATAGAAAAATATCAGATTCTTAAATATTTTGTCTATAGACAAATTCTCAAATCTCTAAATTCAGAATATACGAAGGCTGTTCGAAATGATTTTTAATTTTTAACATGATAATACTTTTAGGCTGGTGTCTAATTTTAAATAAGTTACAGGACTCCACCTCAGTTTGACTATATAAGCTAACGATTAACAAAAAAGAAAATAAGAATTACTGTTTTCATTTTCTTAAAACAAAAAATTTTAGTAACTTGGGTTTGTAACTTGGATAATAATTCACCTCGTGGTGAATAAAAAAATATTCACCAGCTGGTGAATAAAACGTAACAAAATTATTTTTCATAAATTTTTTTTCATCAATATTTTTTCAGTCAATATTTTTTTTCAATCAATATTTTTTTCATCAATACTTTTTTTGTCAATATTTTTTCAAAATTATTATTTTTCTTCAATATTCTTCTTTTAACCATATTTTTTTTTGATCAATATTTTTCAATATTTTATTTTCATCAGTATTTTTTTTTTTTATCAATATTTTTTCATTAATATTTTTTTTCATCAATATTTTTTCCTCAATATAATTTTTCATCAATATTTTTTTTAACAATATTTTGTTTTTTCATCAATATTTTTTTTTTCATAAATATTTTTTTTCCATCAATATTTTTTTTCATCAACATTTTTTTTTTCATCAATATTTTTTTCTTATCAATATTTTTTTTATCAATATTTTTTTCCATCAATATTTCTTTTTATCAATATTTTTTTTCATCAATATTTCTTTTTTCATCAATATTTTTTTTCATCAATATTTATTTTTCATCAATATTTTTTTTCATAATATTTTTTTGATCAAAATTTTTTGTCATAAACTTTAATTATCAATATTTTTTGTCATAAACTTTTTTTCATAGACTTTTTTTTTTGATCAATATTTTTTTTCTGCATCAATATTTTTTTTTTCATAAATTTTTTTATCAATAATCTTTTTTCATTAAAAACTTTTTTCATCAAAAATTTTTTTTATCGACAAACAGATAGATGTGTATCACAATAATGTCTTTGAAACCTTTACGGATCAATAATATATATACATATATAAAAATAATTGGGTTTTTAAAGTTCAAAATATAGCGGAGTGAAATGCCATTACCCGATTTGGTCACCATTTTAACAAAACCTAAACATGCTTGACGAGGGGTGTGCTACATCGTGTGTAAAATTAAACGATGGAAAAGACACTTAATAAAAACAGCGCTTAAAATTAAATGAATTTTTTGAACATTTTCGAAAATAAGCTCTGATGATGCTATACGAAGTGTAGCGAAATGTCGGCAAAAAAGAATTTAAAAAAAAACTTAACCTCGAGCTCAAAAAATTTATTTCTTATATTTAATATATTATATTTTTATGCGAAAATTCGAAAAATGCAATAAACCACAATGTTAAAAAATTCGAAATTTAGAAGATGCTAGAAATAAAACTAGAAATAAACTCCACTAAAAAGTAATACAGATGGTATTACGCCACATTGTTACCAACAGCGCGTATGAGTGTTAACAATTCCAATATTAATCATACGCTACAGGAGGCAATCAAATTATAATGAATTCAAATTTTTTACATAAATATTAGGGTAATCTAGAGTTTCTATTCGGAAAAAATTTCCCGGGAATCCCCGGGAAATATTTTTTTTTAAATCCCGGGATTTTTTCTTCGGGAAATTTCGGGAATTCGTCGCTAATTTTTTTGAGAAAAATAAATTTATTTTATACACTTTTAACACAATTTTAAATAATTTATTAAAAATGACAAAAAAACTTTGAAAAAATTTAAATTTCTAAAGAAAAACAAGTAAGGATATGCTTAAGCTTGCATATTATTTAGGCCTTATAATTATTTTTCTTTAATCGAACTCGTGACAAAATACGGAATGAAACTGAATTTCACTTCGAAGGTTGGCTGCAAATTGGCAAAAGATTTCTTAATCTAAAATTCCAATATTTTTTTTTTTTTTCAAAATTTAGTACTTCATATTCGGATTAACAATCTTTATAGTGCTTGAACAAAAAAAAAAATATTAATATTTTAAAGTTGGTGTTGTCAAAATTAGAAAAATTTTCCAAGAAGTTGTTTACACATTTGTTGTAAAATTTTAAAATCGGATAAGTTGTACATATTTTCAGAATTGTGAAAAATTTTGTGTTGAGTGGAAATACGCCAATGCAAATACTAAAACTGAGATAAGGTCCAATATTTCTACAAAAATTAGATTTTATGAACTTTCTACGTATATTTTAGAGGTTAATAAAACTATTTTACAAAAGCAGACACCTAAAATGGTTTTAAATTGGAAAATACGACCATAATTTCTAATATAAAAAATTTTTTATGATACAGTTCAAAATTTGTTTTAATTACAAAATTCCCGGGAATTCCCGGGAATACGATTTTTTTCAAACGCTTTCCTGGGAATGGAAATGTCCGGGAATTTAGAAACTCTAGGGTAATCAAATACATATCGCTCATTTACTTGTGTAGTGACATAACTCAAAAAAAGTGATTTTTGAGTTAATGATAGAAAATTGTTCTTTATAAGGGTTTTCCAATAGTTACTTGACAACCTTGAATTTATTTCACTATTTCACTGATCATCTTACTATAACAGAAAAATAAATTTCCAGTCGAATTTTTCTATGGTATTAACTCATAATTCGGTTGCCGATACTGTTTTTGGGCGTTACAACCGAATTTTGTTGTTTTAATAAAATGTCTGTTGTATCAACCAAATTTATTTGAGACTTGCGATATTCAATTGTCACAACCTATACGCAAATGTATCAACCAATTTTTAGTTGTATAAACTAAATTTCAGTTGAAATTATGAAAAGTTGTTTTCTGTGTATACTTTCCTTTTTTTCAGTAAACTACACTGGTAAAGTACACTAACGAACAACGTATGCAAATTATAAAATTGTACTAGCGAAATTCGGAGTCGGTGACCGCAACTTTAAGAGCGGTAATTCCAATTAACTTCAAAGCTAATTTTTGGCTCAATGGGTTTGTCAATAAGCAAAATATGCGTTATCGGTTTGGTGAAAATGCTCATGTGCTTAATGAATCACCACTTCATCCACAAAAAATAACTGTTTGTTACATAGCGGCCGTTACGGCTGAAAGGTGTGACCGTGTCGTCGAAAATTGGATCCAACGAATCGAGCGTTGTCGACGTGCCCTTGGTGGCCATATGAACGAAGTCGAGTTCCATTCATAAATGTTTAGATTGTATTTAAAATCGATCATAAAGTTTTGGTAATATCTCAAATAGTTTGCGTTTTATTATAATTTATTTATTATAAAAAGTTGTCAAGTCCTTTTTATTTTTTTTCGAAAGTTCATAAAATGAATAAGATATTTGTATTTGTACAATAAAAAATAATTATTAATAATTTCTAAAAATTTTCGAAAATTTGAAATTAAGTTCAAAGATGTTAAAAAAAGGCGAAGAATTATGAATGACCTAAACCAGCGGTTACCAACCTATGGTACGCGTACCACTATGGGTATGCGTACCATAGGTTGGATAACTGGTGAAATCATATTTGCACTATTTTCAGCCGTTTTTTCTCTGCAGAAAATTCTGTTTAAAATCCGAGTTTTCAGATGCATTGAACCAACCATCCTAAGGAGCGAACATTTTTCCAAAAAACAACACCATTGTTTTGATCTCCCCAAAATCTTTCAAAAAAGTTTTAATACCCGCAAATCAAAAATTTCAAAATTAACTCTAATATTTATATGTGAAGTTTTTTTAACTAAAACAAAAAACCGTTAGGGGGTACGCGGCTGATTAAATTTAAAATTAGGGGTACGCGAGCCAAAAAGGTTGGTAACCGCTGACCTAAACCAAATTCCTGTGGGTGGGCTTTTCTAATTCCTTCACCTGAACACCATGACTTTTTCTAAATTTTTAAATACTAAGGGGGCGGGCAAATAAAAAATTTACTGAAATATAGCTAAATAATTGATTCGAAAATAATTTCGAATTTTCGAACATGTACGAAAAGTTTAATAAAAATTTTTATTTTGTTTAATAAATTATCATCACACTACAGAGACTTCTGTGTCTGTTTATTTCAAGTCCCAAAAAGAAATCCCATTCCAAATTTTAGTATATAACATTGGAATTGGTGTAAATTTTTTTTTACCATTTATAATTTTTTTCACATTCAGTATATTACAGTGAGCATGTTTGCAAGTGTATAAAAAGAGTAAATTTTTGTTTGTATGAGTTTAAACGAATAAAAATTTGAAGTCCTTTTTTTGACAGTATTGCATGCTTCGTTGAATTTCTTATTATGTTATTTGTCATAATTGACAGATGTTATAAGTAATCGGGGAAGCAATTTTATGTTTTCTACACTAAAAAAAAATAAATCAAGAAACACTACATTTTGTATGTACAAAGGAATACGAAAAAAAATATATAAAAAAATATAAAAAAAATTCAAAAATAAGTACTTATTTTAAGAAGAAATGTAGACTGTTTCCAATCAAACACCACTTTGCGAACAACAGTGCGTATGAGTGTTAACAATTAAAATATTAATCATACGCTACATGAAACCTCAATTTCTAAATAATGTGAATTTCTATACATATTAGGGTAATCAAATAAACGGTTTTGTGTTGACCGATAACACTGAGTGACGGTGAAAAAGTAACCTGGGTTTTGGCCATCAATTTTACATAATTCAGGCACGCTGATTCCAATGGTCCAAGCCATTTTAAAATCTAAGGTAAAAATAACACTGTGCTACAAAAAACACAAAATCTAATATACTTTTGAAATGAGGTAGTTAAGGTTGTAGGTCTCGTCGAAAAGATCACAAAAATGCCCATCAAACTTGCCAGACACCCTCAAATTTTAAAGTTATTGTCAAAAAACATTGTTTTGGGAATTTTTTCACTAAACCACGTGTAACTTAAAAAGTTTTCAACCGATTTTAATTTTTTTTACTGTTTTGGATAGAAGAAGGATAGGGCTTTTTATGTGTGTGATTTGGTTCATACATATAAGAAAGATATGTATTGATTTTTTCAACAATATCTAATTTTTTTGTTATTTTTTTGAAAATTTTTTGAGTTTATCGATTTTTTTCTGATATAGTTCGTTTAACAATATTTATATCATAGAGAAACATAGAGGCGAAGGCGTCAAAAATTGAGTTGTCAAAGTACAACTTGTATACATGTATTTGTTGTCAAAGTACGACTTGTAAACATGTATTGTGTGGTGAATTCACATCGACAACGTACGTGTGAGAAATTAGAAAAAGATAGTGATATTATTTTTTCTTTCACCTTCGCCTCTATGTTTCTCTATGATTTATATTTATAAACGTATTCTTAAAGAAAATTTAATTGTGAA
The DNA here is from genome assembly GCA_963921195.1 of Pegoplata infirma. Classification (NCBI taxonomy): domain Eukaryota; kingdom Metazoa; phylum Arthropoda; class Insecta; order Diptera; family Anthomyiidae; genus Pegoplata; species Pegoplata infirma. Next base: position 40,911,589 of record OY992537.1, read on the forward strand.
TACAATGAGCTACATGCCGAAAAAATCGAGTAACAATGGACAGAGTTCTGATAATTTTTCTAAAAAAGAAAATTAAGAATTTGCATGAAATTGCCGTTCAGACAACCCAGGAAAAAAAATAAAAAATAAACGAACATACTGAGAGGTCGCGTATCGATATTTTAAAGGTTTTTGGCCCCCTAAATTCGAATTTGACCTTGAAATTGCGCTATCTTATTAAGTTTTTGATAAATTAATTTATATTGAATATCTCAAAAACCTGACGCGATAGAGCACTTTAAAGGCCAGATTAGGATTCAGCGCGCTAAAAACCTTTAAAAATATTGTACATGATCTTTTATGATAAATTATTTTTTTTTGCCGGGGCTATCTGAAGGGTGATTTCCTGCAAAATCTTAATTTTCTTTTTTAGAAAAGTTATCACAACTCTGTCAATTCTTATCTGATTTTATCAGGATAATGCTAATCGTATTCAGAATTAAATTTTCTTTAAAAATACGTCCATAAATATAAAGGTTGTTAAACGAACTATAGCAGAAAAAATTCGATAAACTCAAAAAATTTTCGAAAAATAGCAAAAAAATTAGATATTATAGAAAAAATCAATAGATATCTTGCTTATATGTGTAGACTAATTCACACACATGGAAAGCCCTATCCTTCTTCTATCCAAAACAGTTAAAAAAATTAAAATCGGTTAAAAATGTTCTGAATTACACAAGGTTTATTGAGCAAAGTCCCAAAAAAACGTTTTTTGACAATAACTCTAAAATTTGAGGGTGTATGGCAAGTTTAATAGGCATTTTTGTGATCTACTTGACAAAACCAACAACCTATACCATGTCACATCAGAAGTATTTTTTCACTGTAGCACAGTGTAATTAATCTCAGCTGCAAATAACCGATTTATAATCGGTAAATTCTAATTTTGGAATTTTTGATCCAATATACTTGACGTCATCATTCTTTTGAAATATACACCACAAATTTATTTTAAATTTAAATTTTAAAATTGTTTCACAATAATTCCATATTAAATATTAAACAATCTGTCATTCTTATTTCCTTTTGTATAATTCATTCTTAAGCCTTCAAGACATTTAACTTTTTTTGAAAAGGGCAATTTAGCATATTTTGTATTTCAATTTTAGTTTCGGTACTCAAATGTCATTCAAAATATTGTTGTATTATAACAACTTTTGTGCTGTTGTTATGTTTTGTTTTTGCAAGAATGACATGTAATTAAAGTTTATGCTAATATACAAAATGCTTTTAAACAAAATATATTCTTTACATGAGTATGACAAACTATGACTTGTTGAAGATGTACAAAATCTGGAAGAACAAAAAAAAAAAAAAAAATTTAACAGCAAACTTATGAGATTATGAAATTATGGGTGACAGCGTATTTACGAGACGTTAACTAACATCGTTAAAACAAATTATAATTTTTAATATGACAGACTAGCTTGCACGCCCGGATGTTTGTTACTAGTTACATTAAATACAGGATTATAAAATGATCAGGATTTGAGTCCCTATTTTATGAAATTCTTCCCTAAAAAAAAATAAATTTTTTAGTTCCCTGGGTCCAAGTGAAGGAATTTGACCTGACATAAAAAGTTTTATTTTTTTATAACACAAGTGAAAAAAATAGCGTTTTTTTAGAGGTTGGGTTAGTTCTTTAACATGGATTTTTTTCACCCTGATCTGATTTTCACCATTTTTAAACTTAACCAGGCTAAGGTTTTTAGTTTGGACTGCATCGTGCTTTTCACAGAAAGACAGACGGATGGATGGAATGAGATTCATAGAACGTCTTAGAATCGATCATGGACCAATAATATATATATTCTTTATGGGGTCCCAAACAATATTTCGATACGTTACATACGGAATGACGAAGTGAGTATACCCCATTAGACTGACATTTTTTTCAACTTTCGATTTTCCCAAGTGTCCGGTCAAAATTTTTGTTCTATGTGTAAAACTTATGTAGTACAAATTTGTACAATATAAAATCATTTTTAAAGGAAAAAAAAATTAACACTTTTGATTAGAAATAGTTTACCTCCGTAAAGTCTTTCAAAAGTTAGCGTGTTTTCAATAGAGAGACAGATGAACGGACATCGCTAGATCGTCTTAAAATCGATTTTGATTTTTTTAGAAACTTTTAACCAAAAACTTTAAGCTTTGATCGAAGGGCGCCAGGGGTGAAGACGATCGGATTTGGTTTAAATTAGGCTTAAATAAAAGATTGTATGCTCTATTAAAGGGTCAAGGTAAAGAAATTTTGAGATTTTTTTTTTTTAATTTCTTGAACGTGGGAAAAAACTGTAATTTTTGCAATTTTTTTGACAAATATTAAATGACGATATCTCGATAACCGCTCGACTGATTTTAGAAATTTGTTATTTCCATTTAGCATTCCAAAATTAATAAAAATTATGTATCGCAAGATATTTTTTATTTTATTTATTCATTTTCAAAAATCCAAAATTTTGGTGGAAATTTTCCAAAAGTCCAAAATTTTGATCGAAGGGGGCCACAGGTTAAAAGGAACGGATTTGCTTCAAATTTGTTTGAAATGAAAGATTGTCTCAAGGTCTATGAAAGGGTCAACGAAATTAAATTTTGAGACTTTTTTTAAAAAAATTCTTGAACGTAGTAAAAAACCGCCATTTTTGCAAATTTCAAATAGCGATTTCTCGAAGACCGTTCGACCGGTTTTAACATTTTTTTGATATTCGTGCTCAGCGCATCAAAATTAAAAGATATGATGTGTCGAAAGATATATTTATTATCTATTTATTTTTATTTTTTTAATTTTTCGAAAATTAGTCTAATACCCATACTTTGTATTTGTATACCCATACTGTGGTTGAAGGGTATACAAATTTAAGTGAAAAAAAGTTTTGAGTAAAAAATATTCAGTAAAAATATTTTGAGTAAAACAAATTTCATTCCATGTCGTTCCCTGTTTCATTTCATTCCCCATTCAATTCAATTTCGTTTCCAGTTTAATTTTATTTCGTTCCATATAGATTTCATTCCTTTTCGTGTAACACGCGCTAAAGAAACTAAAACAAATTCAGCGTCTTTATCTAAAAGGAGTACTCTGTACTACAGAGTACCATCTCTAAAAATAGAGACGACATCATACAAAAAATGTGTAAGTGCGAAATAGAAAAAAAAGTCCACTCTCTGGCACAGAGTACTCCGTCATTGTGAATTCAGCTTAATAGATATAAAAAGTACAATTTTAATCTACTTTTACCCCTTTACGTCTATTAACCCCGAAAAATTACAAATTTTTAATTTTTCCTTTTCTTGTATGAGTAGGAGGATCCTACGTAACAAATTTGGAGATCCCGGGGTCTTATATTTAATAGTTATAAAAAAAATCAATTTGTTTTTTATTTGCTGAAGGATCATAGACAGAAAATTTCATGAGACCATTATTTTAGCAAATCGAAAAAGTAACTCGAAGTATCAGAAACTCCTAAACTTTTTGTTTTTCAGAACGTTTTGTTTCGATGAAGGATCCTACAATCCAAAAATTTTGCCGTTATTAAAGAATGTCGAAAAAGAACCAAAGTAAACTTTTTTCCGTATTAGAATTAAAATTTTATAAAAAAAAATTTTTTGGATTAAATATTTTTTGCCACTGGATATTCCAACATTCCTAATTTCAAGAGAACCATTATTTGAGGAGATATTAAAAGAACCGAACTACAGAAATTTATTATTTTTGCCCCATTTAAAGCTAAATTCCTCAAAAGTTTCTTTTTCAGAATATTTTTTCTTTGCACGACCCTCCAGGTCGTGTCTTTCAAATTTCTAGTTTCTATCACCATTTTTTATGATAATAGAAAAAGTACCAAAGTACACAATTTTACCCGTTGTTGACCCTTAGAAAAGGAATATAAAATTTGTGAAATATATATGCAGAAAAGTACTGTCTTCCTTATAATCGTAATTTCAGGTGATCGAAAAGTACCAAAGTACACTTTTTTACCCTCTTAGAGTTAAAATTTTCCAAAAAGTAAATTTTTTGGAATGTTTTTTTTGGCACTAGTTGATCCAACATTTCAAATTTTAAGTTTCTAGAAACATTATTTCAGGAGATAGAAAAAGTACAAATTTTTACTATTTTACAAAATTAAAATCAATTTTTTCCAGATGACAATTATGACAATTATTTCAGAAATTATAGAATGTACCAAAGTACATAATTTTTTTTTTAAAAAGAAGCAACACTCAGGCAATGCTGCCTATCAATTACTACTGCAACCGTGATGTTTCTTTCGGAAAGGGGATAGAAGAGAGATGAAAGATTTGAAAGATAGAAGGGTTTCAGTATGGCAACACTGTAATTGCGCGTGTTGATAATTTTGAGTACAGTTGTTGCATCGCCATCTGTTATTGAAGCTGTGTTTAATAGCCATTATTTTATTATTTTACTTCGTTGACGTTTTATTGCTATTTATCAACGAAGGAGGGTGCTGCGATAGATATTAGTTATAAATAGAAACTAATAAATATCTGAAAAAATTGTTGTTCTGCCTGAGCCAGGAATCGAACCCAGGCTTGCTCGCTAGTAGTCCAACGCGCTAACCACTAAGCCACAGCATCGGAAATATATAAAAAAAGTACCAAAAGTACACTTTTTTACCAAATTTTACCCAATTAGGATCGGAATTTATAAAAATCCAGCCTAGGTTCTATTTTTGTTATATTTTTTTTAAATTCATTTAAATAATTGCTTCTGTGAACTTGGGCCAGATTATATATTTTCAGGTAAATTTAAATAAATTTATATGGGGCATTCCAGGCCAAATCACTCACTTTTAGACCCAACCCCTTTCGATTTATTTTATTTTTGGATATGTTTTAGTTCTTATTAAATGTAACTTGGACACCAATTTTCAGCCTTTTGTTCCAAGATGGTGTTGAGTAATCAATTTTTCAAAATGGCTATTTTTTCAAAAAAGTGGAAAAATTAAAATTTTCAATTAATTTTGACCAGTTTAAAATATAGATATCTTAAAAAAAGTTGGACAACGTTTTGTTGGTATTTAAATGTAGTTTTAGAAAAAAATATTAAAAAAATTATTCGAAGTAATTTTCACTTATTTTTTAACGTTTAAAAATTAAAATCGACTTTTTGAAAAAGTCCGAAACCTTGGATTTTTTTTTACAAATGTCTAAAAGTTCTACTCTTAATTACGCAACTTTTAAGCCATAATTCGAGATGTGATCTCAATTTGTTCTATTTTTTTTTCAAATTTTGAAAATTGCACCTTTTGTTTTTTGACTCTGATTTATTTTATATGGCGCTCCAAAAAAATTAAATTGGTAGATACTGACCCTTACTTACCCTAGATATATTCATTTCGAGGCAAAAATACGCCTCACAAAAATTAAGAACGAGCGGACATGGAAAAGGTGATCCACATGGGCCTTGAAGTTTAGAACACGGATTACAAGGAAAAATATGAATTTTTTTCTGTTTTCTCAATTTTTTTGGTATTTTAAGTTAAGTTTTAATTCAAGTCGTTACAGAATAATAATACGGAGTAAAATGCCTCTCTAATAAGGTACCAAAGACTGAAATCGGTTGAAAATCAGCCAAGTTATTACAACTTCCCCAGGCATCTAACGTATGGCAGAACACTTGATTAAGCAATATAATACGATTTTGGAAATTCATTGAAATTTTCTACTGTAATAACATTTTTTTATTCTTCAAGTTCAAATGTAATTAGATGACAAGTATTTTTCATATTGTGTTTTGCTAACATTTTTTAAATTAGTGCTAAAAATGCCTGCATTTTCAACACCATTTTGAAATCTCTATTTAAAAAAAAAATTTCTTTTTTTTGTTTTAAAATTTGAAAAAGCCAAAAAAATAGTACACTGAAACATGAATAATGAAAAAATGTTATTACAGTAGAAAATTTCAATAAATTTAAAAAAAGGGACTCGTATTTTTTAATCAAGCTGGGGAAGTTGTAATAACTTGGCTGATTTTCAACCGATTTTAGTTTTTAGTACCTTATTAGAAAGGCATTTTACTCCACATCATAGTTCTGTAATCACTTGAATTAAAACTTAACTTAAAATACCAAAAAAATTGCGAAAACAGAAAAAAATTCATATTTTTCCTTGTAATCCGTTTTTTAAACTTCAAGGACCATGCTAAACGCCTTACACATGTCCGATCGTCCTAAATTTTTGTGAGACGTATATTTACCTCCAAATGAATATATTTAGGGTAAGTTAAGGTCAGTATCTACCAATTTTTTTTTTTTTTGGAGCTCCATATAAAATAAATCAGAGCCAAAACATAAAAGGTGCAATTTTAAAAATTAAAAAAAAAAAAATAGAAAGAATTGTGATCACATCTCGAGTTATGGCTTAAAAGTTGCGTAATTTAGAGTAGAATTTTTATAGTTTTTTACAAAAAATCAAAGGTTTCGGACATTTTCAAAAAGTCGATTTTAATTTTTAAACGTCAAAAAATATGTGATAATTACTTCGAATAATTTTCTCATATTTTTTTTCTAAAACTACATTTAAATACCAACAAAACGTTGTCCAACTTTTTTTAAAATATCTATATTTTTTAATGGTCAAAATTAATTAAAAATTTCAATTTTTTAATTTTTTGGAGAAAATCGACATTTTGAAAAATTGATTACTCAACACCATCTTGGAATAAAAGGCTGAAAATTGGTGTCCAAGTTGCATTTAATAAGGACTAAAACATATCCAAAAATAAAATAAATCGAAAGGGGTCGGGTCTAAAAATGAGTGATTTGGCTTGGAATGCCCCATATACTCCACAAAGATGTATTCAACAACAAAGTATGTAAGTAATATTATAAAATTACTACACATGTACAATTTTAAGTACATATCGCTCATTTACTTGTATAGTATCATAACTAAAAATATTTGATTGTGCAGAAACGAGTTTAAAGTTTACTGAAAAAGGTCGGTACATAAAAAATGTAATAATGGCGTGTTCTCTTCTCAAGCGGTGAGTTTAAAATATATTAGTGCGAATTTTTGACCAATATAAAGCATGATATAACAAATAATTCTGCATCATTAACTCAAAAATCTCGTTTTTTGAGTTATGACGTTGTACAAGTAAATGAGCGATATGTAGTTTTGTTAGTAATTTCAAAGCATTCTTTAGTATTTATAATGTTTTACTTTAAATACACACAAAATTTTATTTGATGTCTTGAGATTCATTATGAAAATGATTTCTGACAAATTACTTTTGTATAATTGTTTTAGACAAATTGTAATTCTAATTAAGGAATATTAAATTAAACAAATGTTTTCTTTATACTAAATAGGTGTTTACGGTGTTTTCAAAATATATACGCAATTAATAACAGTGTTCAACACAAAATTGAATTAAACAAAAAAATAAAACAAGTAAAAAAATAAATACACTAAGGCTGTGGATTTTGAAAACTCCGATTCTAAGGGGATAAATAGGGTACTTTTGAGACATATTATATTTGTTGAAATAATTGTCATAGAAACTGGAAATTTTGAGAATTCATAATCCTCCGGCAGAAAAACATTCTGTAAGAAGTACTTTTTTCGAAATTTCAATTCTATTTTTTCATTCCTCTAAAATAATGGTCATTAAAACTGGAAATTTGGAATATAGGTAGAGTGACCTATTTTTTTCTGAACTCAAATCAGTACGCCCAAGTTTTTCTGTTTGTTTATTTTTTTTAGAAATAACTCTCTGAAAAAGCTTTTCTATGGGAAAAGAGTGATGTTTTTTCCAACACTCAAAAAATGTCGGTTAAACTAACAAACTCAATTTCTATTTCAATAAAAACAAATGTAGATAAACAACTGTTTAATCAGCTGTTAAAAAACAACTGCCATGAACTGTTTTCGTTATTTTGCATAAAATTTAGTTAACTTGTTTCATTTCCGTGCATTAAATATAAAAAAACTTACAGGTTTTGAGAATAAAAATTCTGAGGACTTTTTCTCTTAAGTTTTAATAACTCCTCCTTTTAGAAAACTTTCCAGATAATAAGCACATGATTTTTTTAATAGTTCTTATGTTCTGAGCGCATTTTCCAATAAATTCTTATGACATTATCTCATCGAACACCTCGTTCAATTACATTATCTCTCTTAAAATATAGAAAATTCATTATCCCCTGAACATTTCTTTATAGAAAACCTTAAAAATTATGAGCACCTTTTATATAAATTTATGAAGATCAAAATAAGCACATGCTCAGTTACATTTTTGCTTTAAGGAACCTCTTTATTTACGAACTCTAAGATCCTTAGAATTAATTCAAATAATCTCATTGTCTGACTTAAGTTATAAAAAACTACTCGGACGACTTATTCATTCATGTTTTATATAGAATTTTCGACTGAAAATATTTTTTTATTTTAAATGTTCAAAAATCAGTACAATCAGTACATATTTAAAAAAATCAGTACAAATCAGTACAACGTTTTTTGATCAGTACAAGCAAGGTTGGCAATCGAAACGAATAACGGTATCGATATCGGTATTGGTATCGTTTTTTTATTTATTTCGGTATCGGTATCGGTTACGGTATTTGAGTTGAATCGGTTACGGTATTACCGATACCGAAACGTCAATACCATTACGTACCAGTATTATAGAAAAAATGCTAAAAATATAAAAAAAACGTATAAAAACTTAATAAAAAATTGAAAAAAAGTAGAAAAGTTAAATTCGACTTGGACGAATCCATCAATACCCTCCACAATGCCCTTCTAAAGTGATGGTTAATATTCTAACGTGAATCAAATTAACAATTTTGATTAGAAATATTTTATTTTGAGCAAAAATCTTTTTTTTTAGTAATTTTGAAAAAAAAAAAAATGACAAAATTTTTTTTTTTTTGAGTGTAATTTTTTTTCGAGTGTAAGTTTTTTTTTGTTTTAGTGTAAAAATTTTTGTGAGTTACAAGAATACTTTGTTAAATATTTTCGTGACTCATCAATTTTTTTAAAGCTGGTTTAACGGTTTTTCAACAAGTGAATTTAAGGCGAAACCAATCTGAAATTCACGGTTTTCTTAATTATTTTTGAATTACTGGTCCGATTTGGCTGAAATTCAACACGAACCAGGCCGGGGAAACAGAAAATATATATGCCAAGCTTCATTATCCCCAGGATTGCCTTTCGAAAGTTAGCGTGTTTTTTTATCTTGAAAATTCACGAAAAACCTTGCCGAAATTCAGTCTTTAGCTCATAACTTTTGTAGCACTGGACCGCTTTTGCTGGACATTTTCCTATGTCTTTAATACATAAATATAAGGCCGTATCGATTTTTACCTTTCTTTTTTGTTTGAGCTGAAAAGGGTCCAATAAGTTTATATTAGGTGTCACAATGACCCCGTAAAATTTATTTCCCTCCCGCTTCGCGGTTAAAGTAAAAATCCAAACAAATTACATATCGTCGGTGCGCCGACCAGAACACCTATGTGTAATTTTTTTATTTTTTTTTTATTGGCCCATTAGGAAGCCTATCAGGTAATGCATTTATCCCCCAGAGCGTTTCCCGTTATCTCAAATGGTTTCAAAGTTATCTTAAACTCCTATGTGTTACCTATAATAGAAATTCTCCGGCAAAAACACTTATGTGTTATTAGTACACATAACTGTTTTTTATTTAAACGTAAAAACATTGCGTCTGCCTTTGGTTTTTTTATAAATTGATATTTTAAAAGTTTTCTGAACATTTTTTTTGTAATATTCCGAAACTTTATTGCATAACACTGTGCAACACGATTTAAAAAAAAATAATTTCCAAATTTTTTTTAAATGCGTTTTGAACAAGCTAAAAAAAGTATAAAGTATAATTCTGAGGTAAATAATATCAAAAGATGTCCTTAGTGAAATTTTAAGGCGGTTCGTTTCTAATAACATACATTTACATACATTAACACTGTGTGTCCCATTTTTACGTGTCGTTTTGGTACTTTTTTTAAATATCCTCGTTGAACGCCATTAAAACGTGCGGTTAAAGGATTAAAATGTTCTACAAAAAAATTAGTTTTACATCAAATTTTACTAGGGGTTGTCACAGGTCAAAATTTGGTGCGAAAAGTGCAAAATGCTTAAATAAATTTAATTGTAAATTATCACAAACTGTTAAATTGTTTTTCACCAAAGTCGTGTAAAATAAGTAAAAAAAAAATATAAATCTTTGTCTGAGCTAAATGATGATGTCTTCAGTGAAATTTGATGGCGGTTCTTTTCTTGGAACACATTATCTTCCATTTTTGGGAGTAATCTTGGTCCTTTTGCCAAATACCCTCATAGAACTTCACTTAAACGTGCGTTAAAAGGGTTTAAATGTTCTACAAAAAAGTTTTGCAGCAAATTTTATTAGGGGTTCTCAAAGGCCAAAAGTTCGTGCGAAAAGTGCTTAAAAAAGTAAAATTGTAAAGTATCTTGGTAAGACACAATTTAACAAATTATGATAATTTAAAATTTTCCTTTTTTAAACCTTTTGCTTACATCGCACGAACTTTTGGCCTTTGACAACCCCTAGTAAAATTTGATGCAGAAAATGTTTGTAAAATTGTTTAACCCTTTATACACTCAAAAAAATAAAACTGTAAAGTTAACAAAATTTTTTTTGTTAACTCGAGTTTACTGGCTTTTTAGCAAATTTTTAGTTAAAATCAGCGTTTTAACTATTTTTTCTAGCTAAGTTCAATTTACGAAAATACTAGTTTTGTACAAATTTTTAATTAATTTTTTTTGTTGACTTTAAAACTGAGTTTACGAATTTTTACTAATTAATTTGCTGATTTTTTGTAACATTTTTGTCAAGTGAAAAATTTGAAACATTTTTTGTGTAGCCTCCTATGCAAATCTCATAAGTCCTACTTAAGCTGAACTTAATGCTGTGAAAAAAAAAAGAAAAAATAAGTGAAGTGTTTGTTTTTAAAACCAATATTTAACAAACTTAAAAGTTTTTACAAAAAGTTTAGCTGAATTCAACTAATAAAAAATGTTACGAAATTTTCAGCTGAATTTTTAGTTAAAATTACGGTTTTTTTTGCTACATTCATTCTACGAAAAGTTAACTTAATATTTTTTGTTAAATTAACTAGAAATTTAGTAGGTTCAAAATCAGGTGTTTTTTTAGTTAAATTTAACTAAATATTTTGTTAACTTTACAGTTTTTTTTTTTTTTGAGTGTACGTATGCCTTAGTAGTGGACTATGATGATATTTAAAAAAAGCACCAAAATGAGGATAAAGGGTTAACATGTTCTAAGAAAAGAACCGCCATCAATTTTCACTGAATTATCTCTTAACTTTATTTAGCTCAAAAGCAGATTTATATTTTTTTTCGACTTATTTCACTCGACTTTTGCAAAAAAAAAGTTTAACAGTATTTGATAATTTACAATTTTACTTTTTTAACCATTTTGCACTTTGCAGGAACTTTTGGACTTTGACAACCCCTAGTAAAATTTGGTGCAGAAAATCTTTGTAGAAGATTTTAACCCGTTAATGTACGTTTTTGTGGTGTAGGTGGTGTTGTATGAGGATATTTAAAAAAAGGACAAAAATGACCCCTAAAAATGGCAGATAGAGGGTTAATATGTTCTACGAAAAGATTCGCCATTTCATTTCACTGAAGATACATTCTGCCATTTTTTGCATCAGAATTATATTTAATACTTTTTTGACTTATTACTTATTATTATTTTGGTTTTCCTGATAATCACTTTCTGCATTGGTAAAGTTTTTCCGTCTCTTTGTGATAACAAAATTCACATCAGAAGTTTTCAGCCTTGCAAAGTACGAAATGAAAAACTTTTTACAACAAACACATAGGATGAAAAAAAACACCAAAATAATTTTACGTGTGTTTTTTGTAGTAAATGTTGCATTTCGCACATTGCAAGGATAAAAATTCTAACGTGAATACCATCAATATTTCGCTACAAGTCCATGCGGATATATAACTTGCAAAATTTTTACTTTTGAACAACAAATAAAAATTTATTTAAAATAAATTTAAGAACAAAAACACCTATGTGTATTATATATTTTTTATAAACATGTAAAAAGTCCGAAACAAAATCACCTATGTGTAGTTTTTTGTCAAAATCTTGTACCACTTCAGATTAAAAAAAGATTTTGTATGTTTTTCAACGCGTAATATTTTTAAATGGGTTTAGGAAAAATAAAAAAAATTTACTTTAAAAAAATGTTGCGAATTGGCAAAATAAAACGGTTTTTTTGCTCTCCTGAACAATTCATAAAAAACACATAGGTGTTCTGGTCGGCGCACCGACGATATTTCATCTTATTTCTAGGCAACCAATTTTGTTGGTGTTATCTATTTGGAAAATAGCTATTCCCTGTCTAGACAAGATCACATTCAAAAATATTGCAAAAATTTTTTTTCGCGAATTATGGGACATTTATTGACGATTTCTACGAGGTAAGTCACTTCAAAAAATTATACTATGGTGGAAAATATCCTGCCAAATGCCTCCCCGAAGTCCTGTAACTATCAAAAAATCCTTGGGCACCCACATCACGGATTAAATAAAAATCCCCAAAAAACTATACCATACAAAAGGGGTCCGGAAAGTTTATATTGGGAGTCAAAATGAATCCATAAAAATTTCGTGAAAATCAATAATTTTCTTTTGCTCTCGCATCGCGGAAATATGTATATTTTTTTTTATTTTTATTTAATTCACGATGTGGGTGCCAAAAATTTTTTTTGATTTTTATGAGACTTCGGGGATGCATTTGGAGTACGATTTTTCATTTACAAAAACCAAAAAATTTACAAACTTTCTATTAATTTTTTTTTTTTGTAAAAAATCATGGTTTAAAAAAAAAACCGTTTCAGTACCGGTACGTACCGATACCGAAGGAAAAGGTTTTTGGATACCGGTATCCGATACCAAAACTGAGTTTCGGTATTGGTATTGGTACCGGTATTCAATTTAAAGGGTTTTGAAACGGATAACGGTATTGAAAAGGTATCGATTGCCAACATTGAGTACAAGTGATCAAAAATCAGTACATGTACTGATCAAATCAGAACGAATGGTCAGCCTAAATATAGGACCGTTAAAAAAATATATTCTAAAAAAGCTACCTTCTAAAATTTGATTTTAATAGGGTTTAGAAAAAGTTTTTACTTTTATACTTTTTCTATCTCCTGAAATAATGGTTCTAGAAACTTTGTATTTGAAATGTACAATCACCCAACGAAAAAAAATTGACAAAGGTCTGTTTAAGGAAGTTTTGATTCAAAAAAGTAAAAAAAATGTACTTTGATACTTTTTTGGATAATGGTCATACATGATTTCTTGAATGCTGCGTCATTGAAACGAATTGCTCTAGAAAAAGACTTTTACTTACTGTAAGTCAAAAGATGTAAAAAATTGTATTTTGGTACTTTGTTGATTTTCAAAAATAATGGTTTTATAAACTTTTAATTTTGAATTTAGAATCCCGCAGCAAATAAAAAACTTTGAGATGTCAGCGGGCCGTCACTTGGACGTTGCCAACTGGAAAGAATGAAAAGAAGAAGCATTTAGAAAATAAAATTTATTAGGGTAATTGGGAATTAACAATGTACAAATATGGGGAAAAACCAATGCTGATCTGCAGGAAGAAATAAAACCTACATGGAATGAAATGAAACAGGAAACGAAATGAAATAGAACGGGGAACCAAATGGAATGAAACAAGGAATGGCATGATACGTTTTTTTTTTTTCGAAATTTCTTTTATATTTAAACTGCGGTTTTTTGCCTTTTTTACTCAATATTTTTTTTTTTCATTTAAATACGCAATTTGAGAGGGTAACAATAAAAATAAAACTATTTAGAAAATTTCGATTCGTGCCATAAAATGGAAAATTGGTACTTTTTTTACAAGTATAGCTCATGAACCAAAGACATCAGAATCTGAAAATTTTAGTGTCCGCTTTCTCACCCAAGAGAACATATTTTGAAATTTAAATTTTTTAAATACTATTGAGATAAAAACTCTGACTTTTTTTACTTCTTAACGGTTGTTATTTGTAAAGGAATAAAACTTAAATGGAAAGAAATGGAACAGGTCGGGAAACAAGTTGAATGGATTAAGGAACGTAATGTAACATGGAACAACATTTAGTTTATTCGAACTTTTTTTTGAAACTGAATTTCAAAAAAAATAATAAAATTTTCCAAAGTCACAAAGTTTTCCTCTAAAATAGTAAAACGAAATAATCTTTCCGAATGAAACCACTTACATGTAATTCAAGTCCACTTTGATTTTAAAATTGCTTTCAATCCAAAAAAAATATTAGTTTTGCGTCTTTCGACTAAACCACTTATTTCACTTCTAAACGGAATTAAGCACCTAAAAATATTGTAGACTCTTAAAACAAATCAAACCAAGGCTTCTGTTCTGTCTTTTACAACTTTTCAATTCACATAAAATTTTCCGAATCACATGAAATCGAATTCGGTGTTCTGTTGTTCACATTTTCATTCAAAGTTTAAATCATATAACTTAAATTTAAGAAATTACAACGGTAATGGGTCATTCGTTTTACTTTCACTAAACTTTATTTCGTGTCGTAATATCTGCTGTACGATGGCCACCGAATTATTAGAAAATTAAGAAAAAAATTTTTCAAGGGCACATTCCGTCGGCAACCAGCGGTCAAAGTTTAAAAAATTACGTTTTTCTACCAAAATTCTGTCAGAGAAATTTTGGTAGAAATTTTTATCGCACTTTATAGGAAAAATATTTAAAAAAAATTCAAAACAGCGATTTTGTTCCACAGATGTTGATTTTTAAACTTAAAACTTATATTTTATCCAAATTGGTTCTAAGTCTTTTTTTCTCCCTACATTTTACATAACATTTCAATGTTTTGGTTTATTTCCTTCTTGTAGGTAAATTTCAACTTCTTACCCAGCAGAAATAAATCGAGATTTTGGCGACACAGCATCTGTTTATAGCATACCGTAGCGCATCCAAAGAGCGCTCTTAGGGATGCAGTAAAAGGAAGGGGAAAAAATTTTAATTTTTTTTTAAGATTTTTTGTATAAAACTTATAATGTGTAATTATTTTTTGATAAAATTTCACACTTGCTTTCCTTTTTAATATTTTTAACACTTTTTGAATAAAAAAACATGAGTTTTAGACAAAGACACATGATTTGATTGCATCATTATTGCGCATTAATCAGCGCTGCAAAGAGCGCTTCAATCATAGCATCTTTGACCGCTGTTCCCAAAAAAAATCCCATAAAAAATGTGAAAATGAAAATTTCCGATATTTTTTTGATGCTCACTTCCGATTTTTTTTTTTTCATTTTGTTTCACATAAATAAAGTTTTGTAAAGTAAAACGAATGAATTTTTTTGTTATATTTTTTTAAATTTTAGTTATTTGATTTCAACTTTGAACAGACAAGGAAAAAATACGAATTTTATTTAAAATTCATAAGGTATTTGAAATAAAATTTTTGTTTAAATAAAATTCTCAAAAACATTTGAATTTTATTATTTCCAAAAATAAAATTCTAAAAAAAAAAGAATTTTATTTTTGGTTTGAATTTTATTTTTGGTTTAATTTTATTTTACTTTTGGTGTGAATATTTATTTGTTCAGAATATATTTGTTATTATGGAAATAAAATTCTTTTTTTTTTATTAATAAAATTCTTTAAAGAATTTTAAATAAAATTTTTTTGAATTTTATTTCTTCTAAGAATTTAAAATAAAATTTTTGAGAATTATATTTAAAATTCTTTCTTGAATTTTTTGAAAAATTCAAAATTGAATTTTATCAATAACGAATTTTAAATTTTATTGTTTTTCCTTGTCTGACTTTGAATGAACCCGTAAACAAACACCAAACTCGATTTCATGTGATTCGGAAAATATCATGAGATTTGAAAAGTTTTGAAAGACATAACAGAGGCCTTTAACACATTTTAAATGATGATAAATAGGCCAACCAAAAAACAGCCAAAGCTTATTTGTTATTTCGATGAATAAACCGATTTGGATTAAACACAAACTCTAATCACGAAAAAACAGAAAAACTAAGATACATTTGTTATAACTTCTTTTGAATATTTTTTCATTTATTGGTAATTTTTTTGTTTTTTATCTCATTTTTACATTTTAATTTTAGAACTTTAATTTTAGAAAATACAAATTTTATTACAAAAAATGTCCAATCATATATTAGAAACTCCAATTATATTTAAAAAAATTCCAAATATAACTCAAAAATTTTAAATTATATTTCAAAAATTTCCATTGATAGTTCAAAAATTTCCAACTTTATTTTAGAAATTTCAATTTATATTTACAGAAATTTCAATTAATATTTTAGAAATTTCAAATTGTATTTAAGAAAATTTCTAAATGCTTTTCAGAAAATTACATTTGCATTTAAATATTTCCATTTGGATTTCAAAATCTTATAATCGCTATTAAGAAAATTCCATTGAAATTAAAAAAAAATCCATGTGTATTTTAAAAATTTCCAACTGTTTTTCAAAAACTTCCGTTTGTATTTAAAAATTTTCTAAATTCTTTGCAGAAAACTCATTTATATTTTCCAAAAAATCATTTAGAAAATTTGAAGTAAAAATGGAAATTTCTTAAATACAATTGGAAATTTCTGAAACATAGAGTAGTCAGGACTTTTGAAGTTTTTTTCTCACACAAACATTTAAATTTTTTAACAATACTACAAACTAAACTAAAAACATACGTTTTCAGCGGTCGGTTTACACCATTTTCAAATTCAGATTTTCCAATTTTATTTCAAAAATATTCAATTGTTTTTCAGATTTTTCAATTGTATTTCAGAAATAGTCAAATGTATTTCACATTTTCCATCTGTATTTCAGTGAAAGTAAAAATGGAAATTTCTTAAATACAGTTGGAAATTTCTGAAACATGGAAATGGTGTAGTCAGGACTTTTATTCTGCTTAAATCAGCTCTACAAAGATACATGAATTCACTGCATCTTTAATCTGCTTAAATCAGCGCTAAAAAGATACATGAATTTACAGCATCTTTATTCTGCTTAAATCAGCGCTCTAAAGACACGTGATTTCAGTGCATCTAAAGAGCGCTGTTTCTGTGTATCCAACTAGCGCTCTAAAGTGGGACATCGCCTTAGAGAATCATGCATGAATTCAGCGCAATTGGATGCGCTCCTTTACTCAAGTTCCCCTTCCAAAAGCTGCTGAACGTTCAGCAAAATTTCTGCTGGGTATATTTGTATAAAAATACAATATTCTTTTGTTAAAAAATAAACAAAAAAAAAGAAAACAAGTAAAAAAGTTAAATTCGGCCTTGCCGAATGTAGTGATACCCTCCACAAATTTAAAAAGAGTATTGCAAAAAACTTTATTTAAAAGGAAATTACTTTTGGAAAAAAAATTTTGAAAAAAATTTCCGCGAAAAAAAATTTGGTAAAAAAATCCGCGAATTTTTTCTTTTTTTGTCAAAAAATATGTTTGTACTTGTTTAAATACCATTTGGTGTTCAATTATGTTCACATATGTCAACCAGCAGCCGAATTAAAGCATTTTGTATTTTTAGGTTATGTTGAATGTAATAAAATTTTTGAGGTGTCCTTGCATTTTCGTTCATAACTTTTGAACCGCTGAACCGATATCGCTCAAATGCAATACCAAACTTCTCAGGAGAACTTCCAATGAACATGTTAAGTTTCAGTGATATCCGTGTAGTATTTTGGTCGTGATCACCATTTCCACAGACAGACGGACAGGCGGACAGACGGACATCGCTAGAATGTCTTAAAATCGATCGGGGATCATGAATATATATACTTTATGGGGTCCTAGACCGATATTTCGATGAGTTACAAACGGAATGACAATCTTATATATACCCTCTATCACTAATTGTAAGTGGAGGGTATAAAAAGAAAAATTCATTTTAAACAACAATTTTAACTATTTGCTTTTTTATTATTGTAACTAGCAGCATATTGCCATGATTTTCCATTGTTAGCTGAAAGTACAATACAATATGTAAAATGTAAGTACAACTGAAATAAGTAAACAATTGCAAAAGTTAAATGTTAACACCTTCTTTGTAAAAGAATTGAAAAATAAAAGAATTTTATTCTATTGTAAGTATGCAATTTTATTTGGCATATTTTATTGAAACGACAATGTAAATACTTTTAAAATAAATAAAGAAAATTTACTTTTCTAACACTCTATTAAATTAAAAAAAACAAAAAGAGCGACAAGTTTAGATAAGGAAACCCAAATTCTTAGCAAAAGTTTACTATAAAAACACCGTAACGTATAATTTATAATATAAATTTTAAATTACACACAAAAGAAAATTCCAATGACCGACTTTCATAGTATTTATGAACAAATTCATAAAATTTAATTAATTTTTCATATTACTTATAAACTTTTTCATAGTATTCATGAATAAATCATAATATGTGAAATTTAACAGCTATTCAAAATTTTTTCATAGATACTATGAAAACGTTCAAAAATTTAATGAAAAAATTCATAATTTTGAAATATGAATTTCGTTCATTGCCAAATATTTTTTTCTGTGTATAAATTTTATATGAATATATAATTTGAAATACTCTCCACAATGCATTGTTAACCCAAGAAGATTTTTAAAGAAATCATATAATTTTTCTCTTTAGGTGTTTTTTGGGGAAATTTTTAATTTCTATTATAATCTATAGTTTTCGCCTTGGTTAGTACCATCTGTGGTAAAAATTTTATTAAAATCGGTTCAGCCGCCTATGCGTGATTGGGGGTATTCATAAATTCGAGAGGGCCAAATTTAACTTTTTTACTTGTTTTGTGTTAATATTGACCCTAAAAGACAACTGTTCCGATCCCGACGCTAAGCCAAAACACAAACAAAATATGCCTGCGAATTTTGTACTCTTGCGCAAAACATTAAATCATGATAATGTTTTGCGGAAGATTTGGGTGTACTTGCCAAAGCAAAGTTTTTTTTTGAAAAAATAATGTTATATTACCTTGCTATTCCATGCAAAACGAATTGAAATATCAGTCGAGGACCCCATTAAAACACCAAAAGAGCTGAAAATTTCGGAGTGCAAAAATAAGTGCAAAAAAGTGTTTTTACATTTTGGAGAGTATAAAAGACTCGGCACCAATGAATATAACACTCTCACTTGTTTTATGTACATTTGATAAACAAATGGAAAATTTTTATGCGAAAAGCTTAGACTTGGTGAAAAAGTAGTTTTCGTAAAAAAAATAATTTATTTTCACGAAAAACAAAATTATTTAAAAAAAAAAATTTAATGAACCCAAAATTTTTGTTGAAAAAAAATTTTGATGAAAAAAAGTTTTTAATGAAAAGAAAAATTTTTTGATGTAAAAAAAAAAATGATGAAAAAAAAATGTTGGTGAGAAAAAAATTGATAATAAAAAATTTGATAATAACATTTGATGAAAAACAAGTGAGAGTGTTACATTCGGCTGTGCCGAATCTTTTATACCCTCCAAAATGTAAAAAAAAAACAATATTAAAAAAAAATCCAGGGGCGTTTTTTTTGGGGGGGGGGGGTTGATGGGAGACGTTAGGGAGACGTTAGAATCGATCACTGATCAATAAAATATATACTTTATGGGGTCCTAGACCGATATTTCGATGCGTTACACACGGAATGACAAAGTGAGTATACCCCCATACTATGGTTGGAGTGTATAAAAATTGATGAAAAAAATATGATAAAAAAAATTTTTGACGAAAAAAAAAATTTCATAAAAACAAGTAGAAAAGTTAAATTCGACTTTGCCGAATCTATGAATGCCCTCCACTACGCCCTTTTAAGTGATAGTAAATTTTCTAACGTTGAAAGTAACATTTTTGATTAGTTTTTATTTTGAGTAAAAAATTTTTTTTTTTATGTAATTTAAAAAAAAAAAAAAATAATTTACTAAACTTTTTTTTGAGTGTAAAATTTTTTTTTAGGGTAAACTTTTTTTTCGAGTGAATTTTTTTTTGTTTTTAGTGTAAAAATATTTTTGAGTGACAAAAATACCTTGTAAAATATTTTTTTGGCTTACCAATGTTTCTAAAAAATATTTAACGGGTTTTCCACTCATGAATTTAAGGTGAAACTAATCTGAAATTCACGGTTTTGCTAATAACTTTTGAACCACTAGACCGTTTTGGCTGAAATTTAAAACAAACTAGGCTCGGGGAGCGAAAAATATATATGCCAAGGTTTAGCATCCTCAGAATTGCCTTTCGAAAGTTATATATATACATTGGTTCGAAAGTTAGCATGTGTTTTATCTCGTAAATTCACAAAAAACCCTTGCCGAAATTCAGTCTTTTGCTCATAACTTCTGAACCACAAGACCGATTTCACTGGATTGCAATACCAACCTGATCAGGTAAATGCCCAACATATATGGCAAACTTCAGGAGCCACCGTAAAGTCTTTCAAAAGTTAGCGTGTTTTCAACAGACAGACGGACGGACGGACGGACATCGCTAGATCGTATTAAAATCAATCAAGGATCATGAATATATATACTTTATGGGGGTCTTAGACCAATATTTCGAGGTGTTACAAACGGAATGACAAACTTATATATACCCTCTATCACTAGAGTGGAGGGTATAAAAACTTAATAAAAAATTAAAAATTTTTATAAAAAAAATTTGATGAAAAAAAAATTAATGAAAAAAAATTGATAAAAAAAAAACTTATGACAAAAAAAATTAATAAAAAAAAAAATTTGATGAAAAAAAATTTTTGATGAAAAAAAAAATTAATGAAAAAAAATTGATGAAAAAAAATTTGATAAAAAAATTGATTATAAAAAAGAAATGATGAAAAAAAAAGTTTGATGAAAAAAAAAATGATTAATAAAAAAGTTTGATAAAAAAAAAAAAATAAATATTAAAAACAAGTAGAAAAGTTAAATTCGACTTGGCCGAATCTATGAATACCCTCCACAATGCCCATTTTAAGTGATAGTAAATTTTCTAACGTGAAAAAAATAACAGTTATGATTAGAAATATTTTATTGTGTGTAAAAATTTTTTTTTTAGTAATTTTTGAAAAAAAAATATACTAATTTTTTTTTTGAGTGTAAATTTTTTTTGAGTGTAAAATTTTTTCGAATTTTACATTAAAAAAAAATTTACTAATTTTTTTTTTGAGTGTAAAATTTTTTCGAATTTTACATTAAAAAAAAAATTTACTAATTTTTTTTTTTGAGTGTAAAATTTTTTTTTGAGTGTAAAATTTTTTTCGAGTGTATTTTTTTTTGTTTTGGTATACAAATATTTTTGAGTGACATAAATACGTTTTATAATGTTTTTGTGACTTACCAATGGTTTTAAAACAGGTTTAATGGGTTTTCACCACGTGAATTTAAGGTGAAGCTAATCTGATATTCACGGTTTTGCTAATAACTTTTGAACCACTGGACCGATTTGGGTGAAATTCAATACGAACTAGGCTGGAGGAACGAAAAATATATATGCCAAGCTTCAGCATCCTCAGAATTGACTTTCGAAAGTTATAGTGCTTTTTATCTCATAAATTCACGAAAAACCCTTGCCGAAATTTAGTCTTTTGCTCATAACTTTTGAACCACTGGACCGATTTCGCTGGATTGCAATACCAACCTGACCAGGTAAATGCCCAACATATATGCCAAACTTCAGGAGCCTCCGTAAAGTCTTTCAAAAGTTAGCGTGTTTTCAACAGACAGACAGACAGACAGACAGACAGACGGACAGACGGACGGACGGACGGACGGACATCGCTAGATCGTCATAAAATCGATCGAGGATCATGAATATATATACAAACGGAATGACAAACTTATATATACCCTCTATCACTAGAGTGGAGGGTATAAAAATTGATGGAAAAAAAAAAATTTATGGAAAAAAATTGATGACAAAAAAAAATTTATAAAAAAAAAAAAAATTCATTAAAAAAAAAAAAATTTATGAAAAAATTTTTTTTTTGTTGAAAAATAATTTTGTTACTTTTTATTCACCAGCTGGTGAAAAACGGGTTTATTCACCACGAGGTGAGTTATTATCCAAGTTACAAACCCAAGTTATGACAATTTTTAAGAAAATGAAAGTAGTAATAAAATAATAAAAAAATAATTTTTCGTTAATTGTTGCTTATATAGTCAAACTGAGGTGTTCCTGCAACTTTTTTAAATTTTGACACCAGCCTAAAAACATTATCATGTTAAAAAAAAAAATCGCTCCACCCTCTTGTTTATTAGAAAGTAGCAAAAAACCGTATGCATGGTAAAACAAGTGAAGAAAATTAAAAAAAACAAGTAAGAGTGTTAAATTCGGCTGTGCCGACTCTTTTATACCCTCAACATGCAAATAAATAAAAAAAAAAATTGCAGGGGCGTCTTTTTTTTTGGGGGGGGGGGGGTCGGTAGTGGTAATTGGGGGGCACAATTCCTCTCGAATAAGTGTTAAAAAAAATAATTCTTATGCTTTTTGCACTAAAGAAATACAAATTTATCATTATATAAAAAAAAAAAAAAAAAATTTTCCACGCCCATAAAGGGGGGGGGGCGGACCGTAAAACGATTTTTTCTAATTCTGTGGGTCCAAATGCAGGACCTTGAACGTCTTGTAGCATTAAAATGTTGGATTTGTTAAACAAAAACACAAAAAATCATGTAAAAATATGGTATTTTTCAGAGGTTTGTTTAGTTCTTCAAGGGGGAACTTTTTTCCCCCTGGTCCGATTTTGCCCATCTCCGAACTTAACCAGCCTATGAACATAAGACATATATGTGCCAAATTTCAGGAGTCTACCACTTTTATTTTGGACTGTATCGTGTCTTCCACAGACGGACGGACAGACGGAGAGACGGACGGACGGACGGACGGACGGACAGACGGACATCGCTAGAATGTCTTAGAATCGATCACTGATCAATAATATATATACTTTATGGGGTCCCCGACCGATATTTCGATGCGTTACAAACGGAATGACAAAGTGAGTATACCCCCATACTGTAATTGGAGGGTATAAAAAATGTATCGTAGTGGTAAAAAAATTATGTATGAAAATACAGTTAATTATGCTGAAGCGGAAACGATATGTGTAAACAATTTCGCATGCGACATAAATATCAGCAAAAAGTTTAAAAAAATATTCAATAAAAAATGTAAACGGAAATTTAGTGATGGTGGAAACGATAGTAAATTATAGATAAAACATATAAATATATATACAACATGATTTATGATAAATATACACAGAAAATAATACAAAGAAAAACAATTTGAGTAATCACTTGTTTAAATTTTTAAAACAAATTTGAGTAATTTTTTAATTAACACAATTAAAAATTTACTCAAAAATTGAAAATAAAATTTGAGTAAATAATTTAATACAAATTTAATATTTATTTTATTTTTTTTCTATTCTCTTGGTGTTTTGAATTCTCATTTAGTTTATAGGTTTTTGTATATGTATATGATAGTTTGAAATCATCTTTATAGGGGAGAATTAGGGGAGATCCTCCTCTTTCATTTGCCATCACCAGTGTCATCCTACGGCATGCGCGGGTACAAGGGGGGGGAAAAAGGGGAAATTTCCCCCCCCAGACCAAATTTCGAAAAGAAAAAAAAGAAGAAAAAAAAAAAAGAACAAAGAAAGAAAAGGAAAGAAAAAGAAGAAAAAAAGAAAGAAAGAAAATTTCTAAAAAAATTTCGAAGTCCAAAAATTTTTCATAAAAAAAAATCTGAAAATTTTAAAAGGAAAAATTTTTTAAGGAAAAAGTGAATCAATCTGAAAATTTTCTGTGAAAAATATCTGTCAATCTTATTATGAATTTTTGCATAAACAAATTACTTAGAATATGCTTTTTTTGTTTAGAAAAATGTTACAGGATCTTAATTTGGTTTATATAAAAAGTGTTTGTCTTCTACATAGCAATAAAAAAAATATCTTAAAATCTTAAAAATGTTGATAGTCGAACTTACTTTTGTAAAATTATTTTAAATTTTTTTTTTCTAAAGAAAAAAATTTCAGAATCTGAGACTTTTTTATTTGAAAAAGGTCTCAAAACTTATTTATGGAAAAAGGTCGCAGAAGAATTTTTCTATAGGAAAAAAGTCTCAGAATTTCTGAATTTGAGATTTATTTTACGGAAAAATGTCTCAGAATCTGAGTCTTTTTTAAGAAGAAAAAAGTCTCAAAGTCTGACACTTTTTATTATTGAAAAATAGTCTCAGAAGTTGAAACTAACTGAATTGGTAGAAGGTCGCAAAATCTGAGACTTTTTCAACGTGAAAAAGATCTTAGAATCTAATACTTTTTTTATAGGAATATGGTCTCAGAATCTCAGAAAAATGTCTCAGAATCTTAGACTTTTCCTATAGGAAACAGGTCTCAGAATTTATGACCTTTCTAAAGGAAAAAGGTCTTAAAGTCTGAGACGTTTTGTATAGGAAAAACATTTTGGAATCTAGGACTTTTTCTATAGGAAAAGTGTCTTAGAATCGGAAAAGATTTCAGAATCAGAAAAAGGTCTCAGAATCCGTCACTTCTTCCTTTGAGAAAAAGTGCCAGAATTTTAAACTTTCTCTATATAAGAAAAAGCTACCAGAATCTGAGACTTTTTCTTTAGGAAAAATGTGTGAGAATCTGAGCCTTATTCTTTAGGAATAAGATCTCAAAATTTGAAACTTTTTCTTTAGGAAAAAGGTCTTAGAATCTGAGACTTTTTCTATTGGAAAAAGGTCAAAAAATCTAAGACTTTTTCTATAGAAAAAAGGTCTCAGAATCTAAAATTTTTTCAGTACGAAACAAATCTAATAATCAGAGACCTCTCTATAGGAAAAATGTCTCAGTAATGCTTTATAATATGAGACTTTTTCTATAGTAAAATGTCTCAGAATCTGAGACTTTTTCTGTGGAAAAAAAATCTTAGAATCTGAAAATTTTTCTATACGAAAAAAGTCTCAGATTCTGAGACATTTTTCGTTAAGAAGAAGTCTTATATTCTTAGAAAGTCTTACATTCTATAAAAAAAAAATCACGAAAAATGTCTCAAAATCTGATATTTTCTATGTAGGAAGAATTTCTTCTATTAAATTCTCAGATTTAGACTCTTCTTATGTATACGAAAAATATACAATTTTCTTTTAAATTTCTTTTAAAAATCCGAAAATTTTTCTATACGAAAATAGTCTCAGATTCTGAGACATTTAGTCTTATATTCTGAGACATTTCCCTATAAAAAATAATTTTTTCACGAAAAATGTCTCAACATCTGATGTTTTCTATGTAGGGAGTATTTCTTCTATTTAAAAATTCTCTTCTTATGTATACGAAAAATATACAATTTTCTTTAAAAAAAAAATTTTAAAAAATTGATCTAAACGAAATATGATCATGAAAAACAAACCTTATTCGGCGAAAACTAATAAATTTGATGATTTTATAGCTTTCCCATCACTTTTTTTTTTTGTAAAAAAAACGTATCCCTTTTTTTGCTCGTCAACAAAGGAGAATTTATGATTTTTTTTTCGAAGTAAAAAAAAATTTCCCCCCCCAGACGCAAAAGCTGTACCCGCCACTGTCCTACGGCAAGTACAAATGTTTCAAAAATATTTTACAAAATGTATCCTTTAAAACTTTGAAGTCCTTTTAGAAGGAAACGGGATCACGAAATGAAAAACTGTAAAAGCAGTTGTACTCCATATAATCTCTTCGTTCAGACGTATATCATACAATTCATGTTTAACATTGGGTATCGAACGGTGTAATAATAATTACTTAAAAACTGTATAAGAGGCGTATACTTAATTTTGTAATTGCCTTAAAATAACAATCATACGCAATGGTGCACAGTGGTTTATTTTTAATAATTTGGCCATTCCGAAAGTTCCGATTGCAGCGAAATGCATACCGGTTATACCTAATGTAATTTCGAGGTTAAGTTTGGACGTTAGACCACACATGCCCAATAAGAGCACCACTAGCTAAAAAAAGCCTTGAAAGTTTTGGTATGGAAAATGTCAACTTTAATTTGCTTTTGATTTCCTCCCATTCCGATTCGGAAGTTTCGATTTTGTATCGTAATTTTATTGAAAGATTAACTTTTAACAAGTCCGTTAAAAAAAAACCTTCTTCAATCATTCAAGCACATATTTTAAATATTTCCTTTCTGCATATTTTACATTATCTTTAACAATCTTTCCTCAAAAAAAAAATATTTTTTTTTAATATTCAATTTGCATAAGCATTTTGCATACCTTTGAGCCTTAAATTTTGTATTTAACATTTCATAAAAGAAACAAAAAAGGCATAAAAACGAAAAAATTCAGGCCTTTTAAACGTTCTTTTGTTTTAAAGTAATTTCCTGTTATCTTTTTAACACCCCCTAATTACCTTTCCTTTGGCTTTTGCTTTTTGCTTAATAATAAAAAATTACAAAAAAAAAATTTAAATTTAAGCTAAAGTAGAAAAAACAAATTAGCTTTACTTACCTTTTGCTAAAAAAATAATAAAAAAAATGCAGAATGGAATAAAACGTTAAGCTTTGTTACCACATTTATTTTTATTTTTATTTTTTTTGTGCACCATTCGTTCTCGTTTCTATCTTCTGTGTTTCTTTTTTTGCTTTCACTAAATACAGGAAAACATTCCAACATGTTTCCTTTGATGGCATTTAATGTTAACAAGAAAAATATACACGAAATAAAATGAAAACAGGCTGAAATGAGACCAGCAAAGTAAAGTTTGGCCTCGTTTAACGGTACTCTTTAGGGGGATTTACCTCCTGGAAAATGGATCTACTTAGGATAAGTTTTTGGAAATTGCACTTTTGGTACTTTTTATAAAATGCATTCTGAAAAAAAAAACTTTCCAATTCTAAGAGGCTAAAAAGAGATAATAAATAATGGCCATAAAAATTTTAAATTCCGGATCTTCCCGAAAAAATCTTATTGAAAGTAACTTTTTGAAATTCCGATTTTAATGGAAAACAAATGGTAATTTTTTGCTTTGTACCTTATTACTTTTTTATTTCCTGAAATAATGGTTCTAGGAACTTGAAATGTGGAATGTAGGATCATCCAGCGATGACTGATTTACCAAAAGAATTGCAATAAAAACTTGATTTTCCAATGTATGCTTCTCCCTAGGAACAAAATATTTCGATAAAAATACTTTTAATAACTTCCTGCTAGTTTGGCTTTTATACGGATTTTCCCGAAAGCACTTATTTTTTCATAAGGTAGCAACCCTTTTTATACCCTCCACTTAGGGTTGCCAGACGGCCGGGAATGGCCTGGATTTTCCAGTTATTTTGGGTCTGGTCCAGTTTCCAGTTAAAATATAATTTTTCCAGTTAAAAAATAATTTCTTTAATTTAAACAATATTTTTTTTTATTTAATATATTTTACATTTTTTAACTACTTTTTGAAAAAAACATAAATCTTTTCACTACTTTTAAGTGTGCACTTCCACAACTTTCTTTATTAAGTACTTTTTCAAGCATGAATGTTTTCCTCAAGATTTTCGGTAAACATTTTGCTTTTCAAATAAACACTTAAAAATAAGTCCGGAGCATTTAAACTTGCATATAAGGGCCAGTTATTGATATCGCACGTCCAGGGAACTTTAGCTGGCAGCCTAGATTTCTTGATTTGACCACTTCGGACTTATTTTTGTGGGGTTTTTTGAAAAGAAAAATCTACGCTAACAATCTTAGACCATTACCGAGCTCAACATCAACATTTCGACATGATCGAATATGTAGTGGAAATGCTTAAAAAGGGGCACATTTTGCCGTGGCCAATAAATGCATCCATTTGATTGATCTTATATTCGAAAAGAAGTCCAAAATATCCAATTTGTGAAAATCGGTCGATTTGTTTTAAGTTATTAAAAAAAATCCAGTTATTTTTTCAAAATCCATGTGAATTTTTTCCATTGCCCAGTTATTTGACTTCTAGTATCTGGCAACCCTACCACCACTCTAGTGATAGAGGGTATATATAAATTTGTCATTCCGTTTGTAACACATCGAAATATTGGTCTTGGACCCCATATATATGGGGCATTCCATGTGAAATCGGACACTTTGAAAAACTTTTTTTTTAGATTTTCCCAATTTGTTTACAGTTTTTAGTATCCTTCGAAAACTCCTTCGTGGTAAATTTTCAGATTTTTTTGATGACCCGTTCAAAAGATATCGAATTTTTAAAAATTGGTAGTTTGTTCCTTTACGCAATCTTCTTTTAATCATAACTTCTTCAATAATGGTCCAAATTTATTTTTTTTTTTTCAAAATTTTTGTTATTTTAAGTACTTTCTAAAAAAAAATCCCAAAAAATTCTGAAAAGCGCTCTAGTATGCGATTTTTGAGTTTTAAAATTTAAATCTCATTTTTGAAAATGTTTGTACTCTTCGATTTTTTTTTAATTTTTTTGTGTAAAACTTCTATCAATTCTACAAATTTTTTGCCCAGGAAGATCGTGGGATAACGATTATATTATACTATTTTTTAAAATTTTTTGAAAAAATGTGATTGTAATTTTCCGATCTTAAAATCATTTCTACTGCTCCAATGGTGCGTCATAGAGGGGTCTTTTATAAGACCGACCCCCATTAATTTTTACGTCTTAACATTTCTTTGGAACAAACTAATACCCTATCTCCAATTTCTAAGGGGGCTCCCTTACAAAACGACATTTTTTAAAATTTGTTCCAACCGCTCTAACTGCCCTAATAGTGCCCTTAGAGCAACAAAATGTATGACCGACCTACAATATTTTTTTAGTCCAAACATTTTCTCTGAACACACCTACCCTCCATCTTTAACTGTTAAGGCGGTCCCAATTCAATTTTTTTTATTTTTTGTAAATTTGTTTTTTTTAATCAGCTTCTACCGGTCCAATGGTGCGTCCGAGAGGGGTCATTAGTGAGACCGACCCCCATTTATTTTTGCCTTATAACATTTTTTCAAAACATACCTACGCCCTATCTCCACTCCCTAAGTAGGTAAGTGTACCTTGGTATTTTTTAGATCTCCTGAAATAGTGGTCATAAAAATAAAAATTTTTGAGGATCCATCGAAACAAAAATTCTGAAAATAACACATTAAGAAATTTCGGATACCAAAAGGGTAAAAAATGTACTTTAGTACTCTTTCGAATTATTAAAAGAATGGTCTTGAAATAAAAAAAAGAAAAAATTTAAAAAAGAGTTTTTGAAAATTTTGTTTCTAGGGTAGCAAAAAGTGGGTACAAATTCAATGGAGCAAAATGGTAAAAATTATACTTTGGTTCTTTTTCTATCTCTTGAAATAATTGTTTAGAAAACTTGGATATTTATTAGTTCGATTTAATAAAAGAATGATCTTGAAATTTTGAATCTGGGATCCTTCAGCAAAGAAAAAGCAAAAAAAAAGTTTTTAAAAATTCTCCGGTAGAAAAACATTGTGAAAAAGTACTCTTCGGAAATTTAAAATTAATGGGGCCAAAAAGGGTAAAATAGTGTTCTTAAAATAATCGTCAAAGAAACGTAAATTAAAAAATTTTTGATCTTCCTGCCAAACACGTTCTGAAAAAAGTACCTTTCAGGACTTCTGATTGTAATGGGGCTTTTCTATGTCCTGCAATTATACTTCTAGAAACTTGAATTTTGGAATGTAGGACCATCCAGCGAAAAAAAAACATTCTGTTAGAAGTTCTATTGGAGGTTAGAAAGTGTACTTTGGTACATTTTCAATCTCCTGAAATAATGGTCTTAGCAAATGAAAAAAAAAAATTAAAAAATACCAAAATACAATTTTTTACCTCTGCATCAGAAAGCAGAGGTAAAAATTGTATTTTTTAATTTTTTTAATTTCGATTCTCCGGTACAAAAACATTCTGAAAAAGTACTTTTTGAAAATTCCAACTCTAAAGGACAAAAAGCGGTAAAATAATGTGATTAAAATAATCGTCAACGAAACGTAAATTAAAAAATTTTGTTTCTTTCTGTCTTTCGTGTAATAAAAATATTGAACTCCTCGCATAGACCGGCTGGTCCATAGTAATACCACATGTTTCTTCAGCGACAAGGATAAAACGCATTAGTCCATGTTTCAAACAATTTAACGGACATAAGGTCCATAAATGCGATTTCTTCCAGATTCTCGAGATCTGCTTTGCCTAAAATTCGCTCGCGATTATTTAGGCAGTGTCCTGTGATCACTCCCGTGAGAAAACGACATTCCCTTCTGTTGAGAGAAAGTAGGTAGCGACTTCTTCTAAGGTCGTAACGCGGCCAGATTGTTCTGGTGATTCTGCTTGTACTTAAATCTCCCCTTTTCCTGTTTGCAATGGAAATGCACTGAAAATAACTTCTCGATCTGAAATGGGGTAAACAGGCTTAAAATATGTGCTTTAATTCTTTTTCTATTTCTTAAAATAATGGTTATAGAAACTGGAAGATCCGACATCTCCTTAAAAATAAACATTCCGAAAAAAGTACCTTTTGGAAATTCCGATTTTAATGGGGCCAAAGGGTAAGAAATTGTACTTTGGCATTTTTTCTATCTCCTGCAATAATAGTTTACAAAAACTTGAATTTTGAAATGTGGGTCCAACCAGCGAAAAAAAAAAATCTGTTAAAAGTTCTTTTCAGAAAGTTTTGATTCTAAGAGGGTTAAAAATGTACTCTGACACTTTTTCGATCTCCTTAAATAACGGCCATTAAAACTTGGAATGTAGGAACCTTCATCGGATCAAAAACGATAACAGACCTTTTTAAAATTTCTGATTCTTAGTGGGCAAAGAGTAAAAAATTGTACCTTTTTACTTTTTCGAGTATTGGTTTTTGAAAATTTTAATTTTAAGGCAAAAAGTGGAAACTATTGTACTTTGGTGCTTTTGTTATCTCCTAATTAATGGTTTTAGAAACTTTAAATTCAGAATGCAGGATCAAGTACTTTTTTTAGAAAGTTTTGATTTTAAGAGGGTTAACAAGAAAACTGTGGTACTCTTTCGATCGCCTGAAATAATGATCATAAAAACTTGATGTTTGGAAAGTAGGATTCGCCATCGGATCATATCACTCCAAAAACAGACTTTTAGGGATTTCAAAATCTTAGAGGGTATAAAGAAGTAAGCAATTGTTCCTTGTTGCTTTTTGATTTCTTAAAAAAATGATTTTGAAAGAAAAATAATTCTGAAAATTTGAATTCTAAAGCAAACGGGGGTATAAATGAAAAATTGGTACTTTTTTATAATAAAAAAAAAAAATATGGACTACTCCACACGAGTGAAGTAAAACCAAAAAAGTACATGATGTGTTAAAATTTTACAGTGGCTAAGAAAATTTTAGATTTAAAAAAATGTTCCACGGTTGGCCGTTTTTCGAGTTTGGGTTGCTGTTAAGTACACTTTAGGAATATCTAATATGTAGGGTAAGGTAAAGTATGTACTTGTTTACAGTATTGTGAGTATGTTTAGATAAGTATGTTGGAATATGTACCTCAAACACTTCTACATGATACAATTTGGCATTTTCTCACCTGATTGCTAAAAAAGAAAATCAGCAATGTTAACGTAAAGTATCTTCTACTTTGGTGAAAACGAAAACTGTTTCTATGCTTTTATAATAAATATGATTACAATACATGATAAGCAGCAAATGAGAATTTGTATTTAAGAAGATAGCAGACAACTTTATGTACCCTGCAGATGAATAAATAACTTAAATTCTGACATGGTTTGGAAAATAAATGAAAATATTATAAAAGCCAGCATTGGTAATATAAACACTTTCATTAATTTCTTAAAAAAGTTTCATAACATTTCAATTTCATAAAATGTATGAAACGTTTCCTTAAATAAATTAAACTTTTGATAAAAACCATGAGATTTTTAAAACATTTCATGAAAAAATTCATTAACAAAATAAAAGTTATGATCGTCTAAATTCTAATAAATATTTGACAATATTTCTTTCAGTGCAAAAAAAAAAATAATCAAATATTTTCATTATTAACTAAATGCGGCTGTTATGGGAGTCCCTGCTGAAATTTATTTTTTAAAGTTTTACAAATGGAATGACTAATTTAATATACTACATAGAGTACCTCATCCTCTAAAGAACATATTAAAAATAACAAAAGTTATTTTGTTTTTTTTTTCATACAAAAAAAAAAAAAAAAATAAAAGAGGGAAAACGTTAAATAAGGCTGCCGAAACTAAAAGATAATACATGTATGTAAGTGTTGAAAACACTTAACAAAATGAGGTTAAGCGCATACATTCAGCGACATCAACGTTGTATGCTACGAAAAAATATTTTTAACAGTAAAGAAATTATCTTTGCTGGTTTTAATATACACCAACAACCAAAAAAAATTTCGGAAATTTCAAATGAAATTTAAATATTTTTACATAAATTTATATCAAAGAATAAAATTTATGTTGTGTCTGTTCCAAGACTTTATTGTATGCATGTGAGAATAACCTCAGTTTCAAAAAGGTGTCAGTAGTATATTTGGATAAGGTTTTTCTTTTTTGTTGTCTTTTTATTTTGGTACAAGTACACAATTTATGTGAAATCTACCGAAAACAGAAGTATGGCAGCAACAATATGAGTAAAAGGAAAAATTTACCAAAACAGAAATTTAACTTTTCTGTTTGTACAAAAGATGATATGAGGAAATTTTTATTTATATAAACTCGTTAACCCTTTGAGCTAAAACAAAAATAACACAAATTTTTCAAACCGTTTGTAGAACCTTAAAATATCGGTCTAGGACCCTATTAATGATCTCCTATTGATTTTAAAAAGATCTTAAAAATTTAAACATCTACATTTTTGTTAGTTTCTACTTCACATGAAGATTATTATTTTTTTAAATCAGAAGAGCAGATCAAATGTTATGAGGAAAAATTTAATTTCATATAGATTTTGTCAGCATAACCTGAAAATATATTGTATAAATAAAAAAAGCAAGTAAAAAATATAATTCAACTTGCATTGTTTTACCATCGGCAAATGTTAAATACAGATTTGAGCAGGGTTATCCATTTTTCTTAATTTTAATTAAAAATAATAAACATTGGTTATTTATGTTAATTGTGCAATAAAAATTAGTTTATTCTACTTCAAGGTCATTTATTAATTCATTACGGGGACAATAAATGACCTCGAACTAGAATAAACAATTTTTTATTACACAATGGAACGTGTGAAGAAATAACTTTTTTTTACTATGAATAAGAGTTTAATCCGATTCGAGGCCTTTTCATGTTCCCCATTATGAATTAACATAACAAGTACTTATGATAACTCTACTTTCTTTATTGGGATATTCTCCCATTAAATACTCATAGAGTTTCTTGCTATCAAAAATTTTGGTAATTTTCAGGAATGAATTGACGATCGTTTCGGGGGGGGGGTTCCATTTCCCCTATCATCAGAATTCTTTAGAAAATTAGGTAATACTGTTAGCATGCAAACATCAAATATTCATACTCTAAATAATCTCAACTTACAAGGGAAGTCTCCCTGGTGTCACCCTCCGATCTTTATGAAATTTGGATATATTGTTAAGAACAAAAATTAATTCGACACCTATTTTTTTTAGCGGCCCAAACTCATTTTTAGGGGGGGTCGATTTGTATGGGGGGAAATTGACCTTTTTCAGTTTTTTTGAGATTTACGCATATTTAAACAAAATTAATATAAACATGTGTGGTATCAGATTAAAGGTATTAAAAATACCTATCTCGTGGTGCTAACAATGGGCCAAAGAAGTTAATATTTTTTGACTTATTAACAAAAATGTCCTAAAATTTTGGTATTTTACTCAATATGACGAAAAGTTGTGGATGTTTGGACACGTTCTTAGCATACATAGATAGGTTTTCCAAAGACCTTTCATTAATATAAACATGTGTGGTATCAGATTAAAGGTATTAAAAATACCTATCTCGTGGTGCTAACAATGGGCCAAAGAAGTTAATATTTTTCGACTTATTAACCAAAATGTCCTAAAATTTTGGTATTTTACTCAATATGACGAAAAGTTGTGGATGTTTGGACACGTTCTTAGCATATATAGATAGGTTTTCCAAAGACCTTTCATTTGGTATGCAACATGACTAGGTTTCTTTGCATAATATAGGAGATAAACGAAAAAAACTGAAAAACGGCTTTGTCTTCCCCCCTCCTTTTTACCCCCTAAATATGAATTTGGGCCGCTAAATAAATATGTGTTCCCTTATTTTTTCTAATCTACAAAATAAAACCAATTCCATAAAGATCCGCGGGTGACACTAGGGAGACTTCCCTTGTTAGCCGAATTTGGTGGTTGCGTTGGTTGTTGTCGTGGTCGCAACGTGTTGCGGACGTTGCGTGCGACCACCAATGTGACCAATGTGAAATATATAAATCGGGTTTTACTTTTTATTACTGTTGGCAACATATTGGAAATCAAACAAGTAAAAAAGTTAAATTCGGCCTTGCCGAATGTAGTGATACCCTCCACAATTTCAAAAAGATTATTGCAAAAAAACTTTATTTAAAAGGAAATTACTTAAAAAAAAAAAAAAAAAAATTTCCGCGAAAAAAAATTTCCGCAAAAAAAAATTTTGGTAAAAAAAAAATCCGCGATTTTTTTCTTTTTTTGTCAAAAAATATGTTCGTACTTGTTTAAATACCATTTGGTCTTCAATTATGTTCACATATTTATGTCAACCAGAAGCCGAATTAAAGCATTTTGTATTTTTAGGTTATGTTGAATGTCATGAAATTTTTGAGGTGTGCTTACATTTTCGTTCATAACTTTTGAACCGCTGAACCGATATCCCTCAAATGCAATACCAAACTTCTCGGGAGAACTTCCAATAAATATGTTAAGTTTCATCTCTGTGCAATATTTTGTCCGTGATAGCATTTTCCACAGACAGACAGACGGACATCGCTAGAATGTCTTAAAATCGATCGGGCATCATGAATATATATACTTTATGGGGTCCCAGACCGATATTTCGATGAGTTACAAACAGAATGACAAACTTATATATACCCTCTATCACTAAGGCGAGGGTATAAAAAGATGATTTTTTTGATAATTTTGTCATAAGCTTACAATTTATTTGTTAAATCAATCATTATTTTGATTGACTATAAATAAAAAATTGATCAAATTTTTGATAAAAATCAAAAAAATGTTCGATTGAAAAAAATTTCAATCAATCACCTACAATTTGATGATTGGTGTAACAATTTTGTTAATTGGAGGAATTTCAATAAAAAAATGGATTGAATCCGCATTTTTGTTGATTGAAATTCTTTTAAAATTTTTTCTGTGTAACGAGTACGTTTTCAATAATAACCCCACTTGTGCGTGCACTAAACCTCACCCTATCAGCCACCTGGGAACGCGTCCGATGGGAGTATGGTAATTTTTATTAAAAATAATAAAACAATTTTATTTATTCGATTTAATATCATTCTGTATCTAAATTCTGTTCACAAATGTCCAGTAGCCGAATTAAAGCATTTTGTGTTTTTAGGTTATGTGGAAAGTACCAACATTTTCGAGCTGTTTAAACATTTAAACCGAACTTCTTGGGGCAAGAACAAGTCAATATGTTATGTTTCAGTTATGTCTGTGTAATATTTTGGTCATGATCGCCATTTCAACAGACAGGCGGACATCGCGAGAATGTCTTAAAAGCGATAACTGATTAATAGGGCGTCCCGTCAAATTTAAATTTTTGAATTTCATGTCGTAATACCTGCCAAATGATCGCTACGTTAGAGCTGATTGTTGAAAAATTTATGAACACATTTTGCAAGATCATCTTCAGTCGGCAACCAGCGGTTAAAGTTTGAAAAAATTAAGTTTTTCGACCAAAATTCATGTCCGAATTTTTTGACAAAATCTGGCTCAAAAATTCGGAAATTTTGCGCACTTATTGGAAAAATATTTAAAAAATTCCGAACCGCGATTTTAGTCCACATATGCTGATTTTAAACATAAAAATTAGTTTTTATCCAAATTGTTCTCAAAAGTTGGAAAATGTTAAGTGTGGTATCTAAAAAATATTAAAAATAACAAGTAGAAAAATTAAATTCGGCTTGGTCGAACCTATGAATACCCTCCACAATGTTATCTGATAGTAATTTTCTAAAAAAAATTTCAAAAAATTGCATTACAAATTTTTTATTAGAAATATGTATATAATTTTGAGTCAAACTTTTTTTTAATCAATCAAATTTTTTTGAGTGTAAAATTTTTTTGACTGTCAACATTTTTTTGAGTC
This sequence comes from Pegoplata infirma, assembly GCA_963921195.1. Lineage (NCBI taxonomy): Eukaryota > Metazoa > Arthropoda > Insecta > Diptera > Anthomyiidae > Pegoplata > Pegoplata infirma. The sequence continues at coordinate 40,947,987 of OY992537.1, forward strand.
TGCCATTTCATTCAAAAAAAAAATAATAATGTGTACATTTTTTTTTTTGAGTGTAACATTTTTTTGAGTGTAAATATTTTTTTAGTGTACAATTTCTTTGAGTAACAAATTACTTTGTAAAATATTTTTGTTGTTTTATACTTATGTAATACAAAAAAAAACTATTTCACATACCTATTTTCCTCTTTTTTTATACCCTCCACTCTAGTGATAGAGGGTATATATTAGACTGGGTCGAAATCCTACAAAGTCTAAGGATCGATTGTCCTTAGTACGGGAAAGTGGTAATGGGGTAATATAAGCATTTTATGGAAGACAACTTTTTAATCGATCAAAAACTCTATTAGCGCATCGGTGGTCAAAATTGAGATTTTGGTCAAAATGGCCAAATTTTCAAAAAAAATTTTAAAAATATAAATTTCATTTTATTGCTTAGTAAAAAAATTTTTTTTTATTGCATTTGATACTAATAACTTATGTATTAAATATTGGAATTTTATGCCATCACTAACATATTTTTATTTAAGATACAAAAAAAATCATATTTTTGACGCGGTTCTAAAAACCACTTTTTTTTAATTTAATTTTTATTTTTTATTAAAATTTCAAAATATATCGATTTTATTACTCAGTGTTATTGAAAACATCATAAAGACTAAAGATTTAAATTTTTGCGAAAATCCGTTCGGTAGTTTTTTATGGGGAGCGGTTTCAATTGAGCGGATTTCAAGGAAATCGTATTTTTTGCCATTTTTTTGAGTTTTTATTTTTTATAAACTACATTATTGTACAAATTGACCAATATTATGCTCTATCTTGTTCCATTTGATCATGGTAACTTAGTTTTGAAACGATAGATTTATAGGACATCTTTAACCCTAATCGGTCAGCGGCCAAAAGTGTCCCGTACTGAGTTTTTTTAGGTTTTAACTACTGTTTAATGAAATTAATGGTTGCAAAATCATGTTTGTGTTGAATATTGTGTTGTATAATCTTTTATTTAATCATATAGACTTAATTTTGAAACATACATATTTTTGGACATCTTTAACCCTTATGTGCATGCAACAAAAAATGTCCCCTACCAAAATTTTCATGTTTTTCACAAATAAAAAAAAAACACATTTTTGTATTCAAAATAGTCATAAATAATTAATTGAATAATTTTTATATTGCCGAAAGCGTTAACCCATCTGAAATAAAGGTCAAAAATGGCCCACTAACAGATTTTTAAGCCGAAATGATAACATTGAATTAGGATTACGTGCGGACTATTTTTGTTTAATAAAACTAAAATTTTTTGATATTATATCACCTCATTTCATATATTTATTAATGTCAAAAAAGCAATGTTGGCAATCGATACCTTTTCAATACCGTTATCCAATACCGAAACTCAGTTTTGGTATCGGATACCGGTATCCAAGAACCTTTTCCTTCGGTACCGGTACGTACCGGTATTGAAACAGTTTTTCTTAAAAAACATGTCTTTTTACAAAAAAAAATTAATAGAAAATTTGTAATTTTTTTGGTTTATGTAAATGAAAAACCGTACTAACAATGCCTCCCCGAAGTCTCATAAATATCGACGTTTCGGTATCGGTAATACCGTAACCGATTTAACTCAAATACCGTAACCGATACCGAAATAAATAAAAAAACGATACCAATACCGATATCGATACCGTTATTCGTTTCGATTGCCAACCTTGCAAAAAAGCCATAAAACAAATAATCTCTAAATCAAACTTTTAAAACTACACACCAAAAAAAACTTTTCCATATTACAAGGAAAAGTCTCGTAATCCCATTTTACCAATATTTGACAGTTTTCCTTGTTTTTTAACAAATCGAAATTAACATTATTTTTTGTAATTTTACAATTTTTTTTTGTAATTTTAGAAATCCAAGATAATTTTACAAAAAAAATCTACTTAATTCACGAGAATTCCTAGTAATTTTAATTGCGCCAAAAAAACTGTAAATTTACAAAATTATTGGTAAAAAGCTTGTAAAATTAGGAATTCTCGTAAAATAGGAGGTACCAAAAAATCTAGTAAAATTACGAAACAAAAAATCTTGTAAAATTACTAGGAATTTTTCTCAAAAAAAAAAGTTACACGTTTTTCTTGTAATTTTACAAGTTTTTTTTAGTGTAGACTAAATGCCCATTCGTTTTCACACTCATTTTGACCCTAAATAGCTTTTCCTACGCATTGTTTGGGTCTCATATTTTCTTAGTTTCAATTAAATTAAGAAAATATAGACCAAATTTCATCTCGTTTGGTGTGGGAAATTTTTTGAAAATGCAATTCTTAATATTTTTTATGGCCTTTTTGGCTAGGGCAGGTAAATTTTGATATTTGCAAAAAAATTCAAAAAGTCATAACCCTAATGTACAGGCTTATGCCTTAATCTTTAATTTTAAATTGTGATTTTCACTCAAGTGAGGTTAAATTAGAGCGAGACAATAAAGTAGATCTTATATAACCATCTCTGTTTTTAAAACAAAAATAAAACATAAAATAAATAAAAAATAAACATAAAATTACTCAAAATGGGGTCATTTATTTCACCACTTCCTCGTCGTTGATCGGGGGTAAATCTAAGTGTGAAAATGGACACTTTTGTTAGTCTAGTCTTCAATTTGTAATTTTAAGGATAATTTGTTTTATGGCTTTTTTTGACATTAAGAAATATATGAAACGAATGATTGCGTGTGATATAATATCAAAAAATTTTTGTTTTATTAAAACAAAATAAATCCGCACATAATCCTAATTCTTAAAAATCTGTTAGTGGGCCACTTTTGACCTTTATTTCAGAAGGGTTAACGCTTTCGGCAATATCAAAATTATTCAATTAATTATTTATGACTATTTTGAATACAAAAAAGTGTTTTTTTTTTTATTTGTGAAAAACATGAAAATTTTGGTAGGGGACATTTTTTGTTGCATGCACATAAGGGTTAAAGATGTCCAAAAATATGTATGTTTCAAAATTAGGTCTATATGATTAAATAAAAGATTATACAACACAATATTCAACACAAAAATGATTTTGCAACCATTAATTTCATTAAATAGTAGTTAAAACCTAAAAAAAACTCAGTACGGGACACTTTTGGCCGCTGACCGATTAAGGTTAAAGATGTCCCATAAATCTATCGTTTCAAAACTAAGTTACCATGATCAAATGGAACAAGATAGAGCATAATATTGGTCAATATGTACAATAATGTAGTTTATAAAAAATAAAAACTAAAAAAAATAGCAAAAAATGCCATTTCCTTGAAATCCGCTCAATTGAAACCGCTCCCCACAAAAAACTACCGAACGGATTTTCGCAAAAATTTAAATCTTTAGTCTTTATGATGTTTTCAATAACATTGAGTAATAAAATCGATATATTTTGAAATTTTAATAAAAAATAAAAATTAAATTAAAAAAAAGTGGTTTTTAGAACCGCGTCACAAATATGATTTTTTTTGTATCTTAAATAAAAATATGTTAGTGATGGCATAAAATTCCAATATTTAATACATAAGTTATTAGTATCAAATGCAATAAAAAAAAATTTTTTTACTAAGCAATAAAATGAAATTTATATTTTTAAAATTTTTTTGAAAATTTGGCCATTTTGACCAAAATCTCAATTTTGACCACCGATGCGCTAATAGAGTTTTTGATCGATTAAAAAGTTGTCTTCCATAAAATGCTTATATTACCCCATTACCACTTTCCCGCACTAAGGACAATCGATTCTTAGACTTTGTAGGATTTCGACCCAGTCTAGTATATATAAGTTTGTCATTCCGTTTGTAACACCTCGAAATATTGGTCTAGGACCCCATAAAGTATATATATTCATGATCCTCGTTCGATTTTAAGACGATCTAGCCATGTCCGTCCGTCCGTCCGTCCGTCCGTCCGTCCGTCTGTCCGTCTGTCTGTCTGTCTGTCTGTCTGTCTGTCTGTTGAAAACAAGCTAACTTTTGAAAGACTTTACGGAGGCTCCTGAAGTTTGGCATATATTTTGGGCATTTACCTGGTCAGGTCGGTATTGCAATCCAGCAAAATCGGTCCAGTGGTTCAAAAGTTATGAGCAAATGACTGAATTTCGGCAAGGGTTTTTCGTGAATTTACGAGATAAAAAACAAGATAACTTTCAAAAAGCAATTCTGAGGATGCTGAAGCCTAACATATATATTTGTCGTTTCCCTGGCCTGGTTCGTTTTGAATTTCAGCCAAATCGGTCCAGTGGTTCAAAAGTTATTAAGAAATCCGTGAATTTCAGATTAGCTCACCTTAAATTCACGTGTTGCAAACCCGTTAAACATGTTTTAAAAACATTGGTAAGTCACAAAAATATTTTACAACGTATTTTTGTCACTCAAAAATATTTTTGCACTTAAAAAAAAAATACACTGGAAAAAAATTTTACACTCAAAAAAATTTTACACTCAAAAAAAATTTTACACTCAAAAAAAAATTTAGTCAATTATTTTTTTTTTTTCCAAAAATTAGTTAAAAAAGTGTTTTTTCACAAAATACAATATTTCTAATCAAAAATCTTATTTTTTTCTCGTTAGAAAATTTACTGTCACTTAAAAAGGGCATTGTGGAGGGTATTCTTAGATTCGGCCAAGTCGAATTTAACTTTTCTACATGTTTTATATTACCATTCCCTTCTTTAAAAACCAAAAACAAATTAACATTCAATCATACACATACTTTATTTGATTTTTCCCCGTTACATACAGTTACACTAACAATAACAAAACAATAACAAATATTTTTAACTATTCATATTAATTAATATTAATTTAACTATTCATAGTCTGTAAGGAACCCTGTTCTATAGACTTTAAGAATAAATAAAAAAAAAAAAAAAAAATATTTACTTGTCTAACAACTAAACTGCACCCCACGACAATAAAACAAACAACAACAAGTTTTACAAAACTGGTATTTCAACATGCTTTTAAAACTTGTTTATCGAGTTTTCAACAGTTTAAGGTGAAACAAATCTGAAATTCAGTGCTTTGCTTATAACTTTTGAACCACTGAACCGATTTTGCTGAAATTCAAAACCAAACAGCCTTGGGGAACGACAAATATATATGCTAAGCTTCAGCCCCCTCAGAATTGGCTTTCATAAGTTATAGTGGTTTTAATCTTGTAAATTCGAAAAATACCCATGCCGAAATTTACTCTTTTGCTCATAACTTTTGAACCACTGGACCGATTTCGCTGGATTGCAATACCAACCTGACCCGGTAAATGGAGAACATATATGTCAAACTTCAGGAGCCTCTGTAAAGTCTTTCAAAAGTTAGCGTGTTTTCAACGGACAGACAGACAGACAGACAGACGGACGGACGGACGGACAGACATCGCTAGATCGACTTAAAATCGATCAAGGATCATGAATATATATACTTTATGGGGTCCTACACCAATATTTCGATGTGTTACAAATGGAATGACAAACTTATATATACCCTCTATCACTAGAGTGGAGGGTATAAAAACACGATTTTGGTCCGAAAATGCTGATCAACATGTTTGGACCAAAATCGCAGATCACCAGTTTTGAACCAAAATCGTGTTTTTATATTTTTTTAATATTTTTTAGATAGCACACCTAACATTTTCCAACTTTTGAGGCCAATTTGGATAAAAAAAAAATTTATGTTAAAAAATCAGCATCTGTAGACCAAAGTCGAAATATGCTTTTTTTCCAACTTGCGAAATTTTTTCATAAATTTTCCCACAATCAGCTCTAACGTGGCCATCGTTTGGCAGGTATTACGACATGAAATTCGCTTTGAATGAAATATAAATTTGACGGGACGCCCTGCTGATTAATAATATACTTTATTAGGTCTTAAGTCAATATTTCGATGAGTTACAAACGCATTGACAAACTTTTGTATACCCTACACCACCAATAGGAGGAGGACATAAAAAAAACTATCATCGTCGTAGCATATAAAGTAAATTCAAGCGTACCATGAATTGTAAGAAACATTTAAGTTTTTCAAAATTCACAAGGGTTAATATTAAATCCAACAATTGAGTGTTTTCAAAGTCAAATAACAAAAGTCACATGCATATATTTTCTACTTAAAATTAAATGTTTAATGAAAATCACATAAAAAAAGTTAATAAATTGCTTCCTTGAAATTAAATATACCGGAGAAATTCAAGTAACTTCTTATTAAAAAGTTAAAAAAATATTTTTTTAAGGAAAAAAGGCAATTTGACAACAAATTATATTCAGGTTTTTCTTAATTAAATTACAGACTTTAAAAAATATTTTTTTTGTAAAAATCAATTTTATATTGTTTTTTAAAGATTTTCCTTAAAATATTCTGTGTTTTTTTTCGGTTTCCTTTTTCAAATCATTTGAAAACTTAAGCACGTTTGTGCCATTCAATGACATTTAGTTAATTAACAAACACTTACGGGTGGACTTGTGCTTTAAATTGAAGTGCACACGTTTCACCCAAACGATTTTTTAGAAATACAAAACTGGAAAAAAAGTAATAATAACTACGAATCCATACTTACGAATGTGTGGAATGTGTGTAGAATTACGAAAAACACTACAACAACTATTGCAAAACTCCTACTGAAACAAAGTTTTGATTTTTTTTTTCATCTGATGTTCTGTTTTTTTGTAAATTGAGAATATAATATGGGAGCTTTCATAGAAAAATAAATTTTCTGAATCAAAATCTGTCCACGAATTATAGAGAAAATGCATTACGCCGGTAGTACACTAAAATGCATATAACCCGTTGTAAAATGTATTAAATCTTATCTGATAGGTTCATATATATTTATATATGATTATATCTGATTGCATATAATTATATCTAAAATGGCTAAAATCTAGATCTAATTATATCTAGGATTTGGTCAACATTGGCAGTTAATTATAAATGGTCAGATAAAAACTTATCTAATCAGATGCAATCATATATTATCAGATCAAAGCAGATCTTATAAGATCTTATCGATTTTTACACGGGAACTCATGAACCAATACATATAAAAGACCGTATATTAGGGCGTCTCGTCATATTTAAATATTCGAATTTTATGTCGTAATACCTGCCAAACTATGGCCGCGTTAGAGCTAATTGTGGAAAAGCTTATGAAAAAATTTTGCAAGGTCATCTTCAGTCGGCAACGACCGGTCAAAAATGAACACAAACAAGTAGAAAACTTAAATTCGACTTGGTCGAATCTATGAATACCCTACACAATGCCCTTTTTAAGTGATAGTTAATTTTCTAACGTGAAAAAATAAAAATTTTGATTAGAAATATTTTATTTTGTGTAAAACAACTTTTTTTTCGTAACTTTTGAAAAAAAAAAATATAATTTACTAAATTTTTTTTGAGTGTAATATTTTTTCGAGTGTATTTTTTTTTTTGTGTAAAAATATTTTTGAGTGACAAAAATACGTTGTAAAATTTTTTTGTGACTTACCAATGTTTCTAAAACATGTTTAATGGGTTTTCAACACGTGAATTTAAGGTGAAACTAATCTGAAATTCACGATTCTGCTAATAACTTTTGAACAACTAGACCTATTTGGCTGAAATTAAATTCGAACCAGGCCAGAGGAACGACAAATATATATGCTAAGCTTCAGCATCCTCAGAATTGTCTCTCAAAAGTCAGCGTGTTTTTTATCTCATAAATTCACGATAAACCCTTGCCGAAATTCAGTCTTTTGCTCATAACTTTTGAACCACTGAACCGATTTTGCTGGATTGTAATACTAACCTGACCAGGTTGCCCAATATATATGCCAAACTTCAGGAGCCTCCGTAAAGTTTTTCAAAAGTAATCGTGTTTTCAACAGACAGACGGACGGACATCGCTAGATCTTCTTAAAATCGATCGAGGATCATGAATATATATGCGGCATTCCAAGCCAAATCACTCACTTTTAGACCCGACCCCATACGATTTATTTTATTTTTGGATATGTTTTAGTACTTATTAAATGCAACTTGGACACCAATTTTCAGCCTTTTATTTCAAGATGGTGTTGAGTAATCAATTTTTCAAAATGGCGATTTTCTCAAAAAAATTAAAAAATTTAAATTTTTAATTAATTTTGACCATTGAAAAATATAGATATTTTAAAAAAAGTTGGACAACGTTTTGTAGGTATTTAAATGTAGTTTTAGAAAAAAAATATGAAAAAATTATTCGAAGTAATTATCACTTATTTTTTGACGTTTAAAAATTAAAATCGACTTTTTGAAAAAGTCCGAAATCTTCGATTTTTTTGTAAAAAATTGTAAAAATTGTACTCTAAATTACACAACTTTTAAGCCATAATTCGAGATGTGATCACAATTCTTTCTATTTTTTTTTTAATTTTTAAAATTGCACCTTTTATTTTTTGGCTCTGATTTATTTTATATGGTGCTCCAAAAAAAATAAATTGGTAGATATTGACCCTAACTTACCCTAGATATATTAATTTCGAGGTAAAAATACGTCTCACAAAAATTTATAACGATCGGAAATGGGTAAGGCGTTTAGCATGGTCTTTAAAGTTTAAAAAACGGATTACAAGGAAAAATATGAATTTTTTTCTGTTTTCGCAATATTTTTGGTATTTTAAGTTAAGTTTTATTTTAAACAATTACGGAATTGTGATGTAGAGTAAAATACCTTTCTAATAAGGTACTAAAAACTTAATTCGGTTGAAAATCAGCCAAGTTATTACAACTTCCCCAGGCATCTAGCGTGTGTCATTCCGCTTGATTAAAGAATACGAGTCCCTTTTTTTAAATTTATTGAAATTTTCTACTGTAATAACATTTTTTCATTATTAATGTTTCAGTGTAATATTTTTCTGGTTTTTCCAAATTTTAAAACAAAAAAAAATTTTTTTTTTTAAAAAGAGATTTCAAAAGGGTGTTGAAAATGCAGGCATTTTTAGCATTAATTTAAAACATGTTAGCAAAACACAATATGAAAAATACTTGTCATCTTATTACATTTGAACTTGAAGAATAAAAAAATGTTATTACAGTAGAAAATTTCAATGAATTTCAAAAATCGGATTGTATTGCTAAATCAAGTTGTCTGCCACACGTTAGATGCCTGGGGAAGTTGTAATAACTTGGCTGATTTTCAACCGATTTTAGTTTTTAGTATCTTATTAGAAAGGCATTTTACTCTACATCATAATTCTGTAATTGCTTGAATTTAAACTTAACTTAAAATACCAAATATATTGAGAAAACAGAAAAAAATTCATATTTTTCCTTGTAATCCGTTTTCTAAACTTCAAGGCCCATGAGGAACGCCTTACTCATATCCCATCGCTCTAAATTTTTGTGAGACGTATTCCTACCTCGAAATGAATATATCTAGGGTAAGTTAGGGTCAATATCTATCAATTTATTTTTTTTGGAGCACCATATAAAATAAATCAGAGCCAAAAAATAAAAGGTGCAATTTTTAAAATTAAAAAAAAAAAATAGAAAGAATTGTGATCACATCTCGAATTATGGCTTAAAAGTTGCGTAATTTAGAGTAGAATTTTTATAGTTTTTTACAAAAAAATCGAAGGTTTCGGACTTTTTCAAAAAGTTGATTTTAATTTTTAAACGTCAAAAAATAAGTGATAATTACTTCGAATAATTTTTTCATATTTTTTTTCTAAAACTACATTTAAATACCAACAAAACGTTGTCCAACTTTTTTTAAAATATCTATATTTTTTAATGGTCAAAATTAATTGAAAATTTCAATTTCTTAATTTTTTTGAGAAAATCGCCATTTTGAAAAATTGATTACTCAACACCATCTTGAAATAAAAGGCTAAAAATTGGTGTCCAAGTTGCATTTAGTAAGTACTAAAACATATCCAAAAATAAAATAAATCGAAAGGGGTCGGGTCTAAAAGTGAGTGATTTGGCTTGGAATGCCCCATATACTTTATGGGGTACAAGACCAATATTTCGAGGTGTTACAAACGGAATGACAAACTTCTATGTATATACCCTCTATCACTAAACCAAAGTTCATGTCGGAATTTTTTGACCGAATCCAGCTCAAAAATTCGGAAATTTTGCCAACTCTATTGCAAAAATATTTAAAAAAATACAAAACTGCGATTTTGGTCCACATTTCAGTTCGAATTATATGTTTAGAAATTCATTCTTATGCTTTTTGCAGTAAAGAAATATAATTTTAAAATTATTTAAACAATTACACTGTGCTAGTCGCAAAAATTAACAAGATGGGCATCCTGCTGGTAAAGCTAATTCGGGTACGCTGAATTTAATGGCACGAGCCGTTTTTCGAAGTTAGTGCTCGTATTCGCGATATTAGCGATTTAAAATTGTACTAAAAAAATTATTTTTTTTTGCTTTTGGGATAGATTTTAAATATAAATTTAAAAAATTTTTCCGCAAAAAAAAAATATAAAAAAAATCCGCAAACAATTTTTTTTTCGAAAAATTGTGTGTCTGTTATGTGTTGTATTCTACTAATTAATTCCAAAATAAAAAAAAAAATCGGAAAAAAATTTCGCAAAAAAAAATCGCGAAAAAAAATTTCCGCAGATAATTTTTTTTTTTGAATATTTAATAGAGTTTAGATAATAAAGATTCAGCAATTGTCTAAATAATATAAAAAAATAGTTTTTTTTACTTAAAAATAAAAAAAAATCATCGCGAATATCGCTAATACATACGCTAACTTTGAAAAAACTTATTTTACAATAGGATTTAGTGTATACGAACTAGCTTTACTAGATGGCTGTCGTAAATTCAAATCAAACTAAAAATATTTGTATTGAACCTATTTTTTCACGAAAATAAAGATTTTTCGCGAAAAAATTTCACGGTATTATAGTTTGTTATGTTAGTTTACCAGACTTGAATGGTTTTAAACTTAAAAATTATCGCAAAAGTTTAAAAATATCGTTTTTATTGTACTTGAGCATCAAAATTTTAAATCGCGAATATCGCAAATATGTGCGCTAACTTCGAAATACAGCTACCACCATTGAATTCAGCGTACTCGAATTACCTTTACCAGTAGGGTGCCCAGCTTGTTAAAAAAGTGTCAAATTCGAGCACAGTGTTATTTTTAATACACGCCCTTAAAAGGTGGTACGGACCAGCATAAAAATGTTTCATTTGTTAAACAAAAACACAAAAAATCATGTTAAAAGTGGCATTTTTTAGAGGTAGGTTTAGTTCTTCAAGGGGGAACTTAACCAGCCTAGGAACACAATACATATTCGTGCCAAATTTCGGGAGTCCAGCTCTTTTATTTTGAACTGCATCATGTTAACTACAGACGGACGGACGGACGGACATAGCTAGAATGTCTAAGAATCGATCACTGATCATAAATATAGATACTTTTCGGGGTCCTAGGCCGATATTTTGATGCATTACACATGTAATGACAAAGTGAGTATACCCCCATACTGTAGTTGGAGGTTATAAAAATATTGGACCTGTCGGGCAATGTCTTTGGGTTCCTTTTTTGACTTGAAAATCGGAAAGTTCCGAACAAAGTGAAAAACAAATTTTGTTTTTTTTTGCTAAAAATATTAGTTAGTATTCGAATTTTACTGGAAATGTGCTTTTAGAGCAAAGATTTTTTGTTGGTTGTAGGGCAATGTCTTTGGGTTCCTTTTTTGAACCAAGTTCCTTTTTTTTAAACTTTGCTTCACGGAAAGACCCATAATCATAACACAAATTTTAAGCAAAAAACATTTTTATTGTGTACAAAGTGTTTTTCTTTACTTCTATTACTAGTAGATAGATGCTTCTACTAAAAACTGTGTTCGTTTGTGTGTCCATTCGTCCTTACATTTGTCTATGTAACTTTCGAGTGTAGTGAGCAGGTGTTAGGTGGTAAAACAACAAGGTAATTGCAAATGGTTTCATAGTCTACGATTTACGAGTTGCATATTGCCAAAAAAATGCTATCTAAAATTGTCTGAGTTTTTTTTTTTTGCTAAAAACTTTGTTTTTTCTATTTTCGTGTTAGGTTTTTAGACGGCAATATGTCTGGTGCCTTTTCGTCTATACCATAATCGGTTGAAAAGCACGTTCACAAAAAACTGAAGTTTCCTTTTATATTGATGGGTGTATTGTTTGGTTGAAGGTGGTGCTAATGTAAGTGGAGAGGTTATGGAATTTAACGGAATTGTTCATCTTGAAGAGGATGTGATTATTATGCCCTACACTTCGAGATAGAGGGTATACACAAGTTTGTCGTTCTATATGTAACACATCGAAATATTGATCTAAAACCTTATAAAGAATGTATGTAAGTATATTTGTAAACATTTTATTTCAATTAAGTTCATACACATTTGAGGACCCGATTGAGTGAAGACCACAATGGGTTAAGACCAGACGGGTGCAGACCCCGAAGGGCCCAGACCCAGTTGGATTCCTCAAGAATCGTTTTAGTTTTTGATCCAACAATTTTGACCGTTTTGCTCTACTAAGATACGTGAATTTAGGAGCGCAGTGGGTTCTTGAGAATTTTAAAAACTACATATTTTTAAAAATATTCAGATCATTATAAAAAAATCGTGTTCTTATATTTTTTTTATTATTTTTTAGACAACACACTTAACATTTTCCAACTTTTGAGACCAATTTGGATAACAATAATTTTTATGTTTAAAAGTCAGCGCCACAGATGCTGAAAAATCGTGGTTTTGGAATTTTTTTAAACATTTTTTTTTTAATAAAGTACGCAAATTTTCTGATTTTTTGAAATTCGGACATGAATTTTGGTCGAAATACGTAATTTTTTCCAACTTTGACCGCTGCTTGCCGACTGAATATGACTGAATTTTTTTTATAAACTTTCCCGTATTCATTATTTGACGGAACGCCCTAATACCCATATTTTGTGACTTAAAATTTAAAGGTCTGTTTATGACTTTATATTATGGCTATTGTTTGTTTAAAAGTTTCGTGTTTATTTATAATTTATCATTAACATTTTTTAGTTTAATAGCAATAACCTTTAAATTTTAGTTCTGTTCATATGTGTTTATTACTGGTTTTTAAACTATAAAATATTTTATGATTTTGTTTATTTTCATTATAAATAAATGTATGAAAATTTATATAATAATAATGCTATCCTTTTGACTACGATGCCAACATACATAAATTAAAATTTATTTTATATCATTTTCAGCATTTCTGTTTTGTGTTTTTTGGTTGTTTCCTATTCATGTTGGCATGTGCTTGTTTTAGTCCGTTTTGTTTTTCCAAATATGTATTATTATTTATAGATTTGACCTCAATTTATGCCAGTCAATAGGTAAATAGTTTATTTATATTAATATATATTTATATAATTTTAATGTTTATGTAATTGCAAATATTTATATTTATATGGTTTGAAATAATATTTGTCTTTTAGAAATTAAACCATATCGTTTTGGTTTTAAATTTTTATAAAAACTTTTTTAATTAAAATATTTTAAAGTTAATGACTTTTGATTATGAGGACTGTAGGTTATTTCATGACTTAAAGCTTACAAATGAGAAATTTTATAGTTTTAGTTTTATAAAAAAAATACATAATAAAAAATATTAAAATAATAACTGTGAAAAAACGTTTTCAAACGTTTTGTTCAAAAAATATCCCATAGCGTATGAGCATTATCAATTTTTGAAATATATTACTTATACGCCACGCATGACAAACATAATACAAACAACAACAAAAATTTATAGAGAATTGTATAGTTATCGATATACGTATTGATAACAAAACATTTTTCATAGAAAATTGTATAGTTGTCGATAACATTTTTTTTTAAAAATTGTATAGTTATCGATATTTTGATAACAGAACATTTTATATAGCAAATTGTAAAGTTATCGAAAATTTATTAGTTTTCGATGACAGAAAATTTTCTGTAAAAAATTGTGTAGTTATCGAGATATCGATAACAGAAAATTTTCTATAGAAAATTGTTCAGTTATCGAAGTATCGATAGCCAGAAATTTTTAATGGACAATTTTATAGTAATCGATATATCTATAACAGAAAATTGTTTAGCTAGCGATATACCAAAATTTTCTAAAGGAATTTCATAGTTATCAATACATGATAACAGAAAGTTTTATACAAAAAATTGTGTAGTTATCGATGTATTAATTAAAGTAAATTTTTTATAGAAAATTGTAAAGCTATCTATAGGGATGAGATTTCCATGCAAATGCATGTTTTTTGTCGAAAGTCTAAAAACGATATCGACCAATTATCTTTCCGAATCAAGAAATTTGCGTTAAAATGACATCGATTTGTTTTTGCATATTTTTGCATATTTTGGTTAAAATGCATATTTTTGCATATTTTGTTTTTAAATGCATATTTCGTGCACTTCTCTTTAAGAAGTTTTTTTTGTACATATTTTATTTTTTAGTGCATATTTCAAGGTTTTTTAGTGCATATTTTTAAATTTTAAGTGCATATTTTAAGCTCATATTTTCGATTTTTTAGTGCATGAATATCACATCCCTAGTTATCTATGAATCGATAGCAGACAATTTTTTATGAAAATTGTATTGTTATCGAATTATCGACAACAAAAAAATTCTATAGAAAATAGTATTGTTGTCGTTATATCGATAACAGAAAACTTCCCATAGAAAATTGTATAGCTATCGATACATCGATAACACTGTAAGTACGTGAAATTGAGACACCGAAACGTCGAGACACCCAAACTTAATTTTAGGTCGAAGAACACAGTGGCATTCTCCGTTTCGGCAGATCAGGTCAATGTTGAGAGATATTTTATTTTTAAGTTTGTGATTTTCCAGCGCTTTTTTTTTTTAGGAAATTGAAAAATTTAATAAAAACTAATTATTTTACTCGCCCAAACTGATCCGCCATCGTTGTTAGAGTAAAGTTTTGACTAATAAATACTAAATAAAGTAATTTTAAAAGATTTTCAAAGGATTTTCCTAGGAAAATATAATAAAAACTCGCTCGAAAATCGCAAAACTTTAAAACACAATATCTATTGATTTTGACCTGACCTGGAAAAAGGGAGTATGCCACTAGATTCTACGAACCAAAATTAGGCTTTTGGTGCTTCATTTCAAAAGTTGAAATTATACTTACAGTGTAATAGAACATTTTCTTAAATGAATATTTTTTACAGAATATTGTATAGTAAACGTGATATCGATAACATAAATTTTCTGTAGAAAACTGTGTACTTATCGTTTTATCGATAAAAAAAATTTTTCTGTAGAAAAATGTGTACTTTTAGATTTATTAATAAATGAAAATTGTCTATAGTGAATTATATAGCTATCGATACGACGATAACAGGAAATTTTCTATAGAAATTGTTAACTTATCGATATATTAATAAAAGAAAATTCTAAAGTTGTCAACACGATAACAATTTTTTTTTAAGTTATCGATATACCGATAAGAGAACATTTTCTGTTGAAAAATATATAGTTATCGATAACAGAACATATTTTATAGAAAATACAGCTATCGATATATCCTATAACAATAAAACAATTTAAAGGCTTTTGTTTTTAGTTATCGATAACAGTAATTTTGTTGGTTGACAGCACTAATTTTTATAGAAAATTATGTGGTTATCGATAAAAATTTTATAGTTATCGATGTATAGATAACAAGAAATTTTCTATTGAAAATTGCTTTCTGTAGAAAGTTGTGTGATTATCGATAACAGAAAATGTTCTTTAAAACATTGTATAATTATCAAAGTATCAATAAACAGAAATTTATATCGATAACAGAAAATTTTCTATACAAAATTGTATGACTAGCGATGCATCGATAACAAAAAAATTTCTATGGAAATTGTTTAGTTATCGATATATCGATAGCAGAAAAATTTCTATGGAGAATTGATCGATAACAGAAACTTTTTATAGAAAATTGTATAGAAAATTGTTTAGATATCGATAACAACAAATTTTTAGTTACAGAACAATTTCTAAAAAAAGTTGTATAGTCATCGATAGCAAAAATATTTCTATAAAAATAAATTTAATAGTTATCGATATACATATAGAAATAATTTTAATTTTTTATATAAAATTTTTTAGTTATCGATATATAAATAACAGGAAAAATTTTATTTTCCTATGCTAAAAATTTTTGTGGTACAAATTTGGATTTTTGAAAAAAAAAAAATATTTATAAGTTTTGATGCGCGCTACACAAATACGTAAATTTTTAAAATCGGTTGTACGGTTTCCGAGGTACAGCTATTTGAAATTTGTCAAAAATGGCGGGATTTTCCAACGTTTTACAAGTTAAAAAAAAATCTCAAAATTTCTTTCCCTTAACCCTTTCATAGAGCTTGAGGCAATCTTAATTTTAGTCAAATCCGATCATTTAAACCCGTTACAATCTTGAACAAAGTTTTGGATTTTTGGGAAATTTCCAAAAAAGTTTTTGATTTTTAAAAAATTAAAAAATTAAAAATAAAAAATTACGAATATAGAAAACTTTCTGAAATCTGTGGAGCAATTTTCGAGATATCGTCATTGGAAATTTAACAAAAAATTTAAAATTCTCAAAAATTTTTTCTACTGACTATTTTATGGAGCTTGAGACACACTTCCATTTAAACTTATTTTGAGTCAAATCAAAACATTTTAACCCACAGCGTTCTTTGATCAAAGAGTTTTCGGTAAAGATTTTCTAAAAACCAAAACTTTTATAGAAGGGCGCGACGGGTTAAAGTGATCGCATTTGGCACTAATTTCTTTCAAGGGGAAAAAAATTTGAGTTCCTTTAAAAAAATCTTGAACATTTAAAAAAACAGTACTTTTTTACAAATTTCAAAAAACGATATCTGGAAAACCGTTCGACCGATTTTATTTTTTTTTTTTGATATTTGTGTTTAGCATGTCAAAACTAATAGTTGTGATGTACCAAGAAATATTTTTTTAATACATTTTTTTTTAAATTTTCGAAAATCCAATAATAAAAGTGATAACAAAAGCCGTTTCAAAGCTTAAGGCTAAATTACTCAATGCTCCGTTATAAAATAACTCTCCGTTGAATTTAACTTTTTCATACAAATTTTGACATAAGGCTCCGTTAAATCGGCAGTTAGCAGCTAACTTTTCATTGAGTGGTCCGCCCTAAATCAGATTTGAT
This sequence comes from Pegoplata infirma, assembly GCA_963921195.1. Taxonomy (NCBI): domain Eukaryota; kingdom Metazoa; phylum Arthropoda; class Insecta; order Diptera; family Anthomyiidae; genus Pegoplata; species Pegoplata infirma. The sequence goes on from OY992537.1 coordinate 40,965,191, forward strand.
CGGTTTGTGTTATCAATTATTTTAATAGTTTGTAAACTATTTTTTTTTTTTGGAATATTTTCAATATTTAATTTACTTTAGTCTTTTGCTTGTTCTTCTTATTAATCCTCATTATTTATACTTTCTTAATCTTTAAATCTCTAAAATCTATTTAACATTTTACCACCATCACAATGGCATTTTCTTTACTATTACTAATTTAAATAAATTTCAGTTATTATGCATGTAATTGAAAGATAAATGTTATGATTTCATAATTCTTTCTAACAAAAAAACTTTTTAATATTCTAACAAGAAAATATAGAAAATCTTTATGCAATCGCAATGTCAAGTGGAAAAAGAAAAAAAAAAAAAAAAAAAAACAGAATCGACCTTGTTGAATTATGATAGTAAGGAGAACATGTGGCTTAAAGCACGTTCTTGAGTTTTTAAAAACTTAACGGGGATAGTTAACCAAGTGATACAGAGCAAGTTTTGTGAAACTAACAACATTTTTACACCGATTTGTCAGAAACTTAGAAAATATATTAAACAAACGATTTTAAGGCTGGGGTGTCTGAGCTTTTTGGCGCTATCGGGGACTTAAAGTTTAAAAAAATTATAATTTATAACTTAGGTTACCTTCTTTGCTAGGTTTGTTTAATCTTTCTCTTTAACACTGAATACTATTTTAGACAAATTGAAAGTTTTACTTGTGTGTTCAATGATAACTTAAGATGTTCAAACCATTTGTAAGGACATAAAACTGTAGTAAAAAAAAACGGAAAAAGCAGCAAAAAGAAGTAGTGTTTTAAACTTGCAGGAAGAAAAAACACAAAAACTTCTTAAAAGTGCAAAGAATATTGAGTGAATATTAATGCCAAGAAACAATAAATTTGTAAGGTTGCTATTGATGCACTATGGGGGTAGCATTAATAAAATTATAAACCATTGATCTTAGTGGTACAAATTTTTATGGTTTCTAATAGTGCCTACGGTCAGTACCGTAGTACCGGGAATACCGGTATTCCCGGTTCTCGGTATTACCGGGAAATGGAACCGGTTCCCCGGTTCTTGAATTATTCCCGGTATTCCCGGTTCCGGTTCTGGCGGTATTCCCGGGACTACCGGTATGTACATTTGTAAAATTTTGTATAATTAAAATTTATTCTTCGCTTTTACCAAAAAATAATACAAAACATGTGAAAAACACCATTTCCTATTTTTTTATGAATTTAAAGAAAAAAAAATTACTTGATTTTTAAATAATTTTACAAACACAACTAAATATTTCTCAAATACTGATTAAATGGTGTAATCTTAATATTTTGTGGTATGGTATTTTTTGTTTTTTGAGAACCGGTACCAGGATCAGAACCGGGAATACCGAGAACCGGGAAATGGGGGGCACTAGTTTCTAAGTATTTCGCGAACGTACTTTATTAAATAAATCAAATTGAATGAAATTTTAATACCCCCCAACCACAGTATGGGGCTATACTCACTTTGTCATTCCGTTTGTAACTCATCGAAATATTGGTCTTGGACCATATAAAGTATAAATGGGGCATTACATGTCAAATCGGACACTTTGAATATTTTTTTTTTAGATTTTCCCAATTTGTTTACAGTTTTTAGTACCCTTCGAAAACTCCTTCGTGGTAAATTTTCAGATTTTTTTGATTACCCGTTCAAAAGATATCGAATTTTTAAAAATTTTTAGTTTGTTCCTTTACTCATAACTTCTTCAATAATGGTCCAAATTTCATTTTTTTACAAAATTTTTGTTTTTATACTTACTTTAAAAAAAAAAAATCACCAAAAATTCTTAAAAGCGCTCTAGTATCCGATTTTTTAAATTTAAATCTCATTTTTGAAAATGTTTGTACTCTTCGATTTTTTTGAAATTTTTTTGTGTAAAACTTCTATCGATTCTACAAATTTTTTGCCCAGGAGGATCATGGGATAACGATTATTAATATTTTTTAAAAATTTTTGAAAAAATTTTATTGTAATTTTCCAATCTTAAAATCATTTCTACTGCTCCAATGGTGTGTTATAGAGGGGTCATTTATAAGACCGACCCCCCATTAATTTTTACGTCTTAATATTTCTTTGGAACAAACTAGTGCCCTATCTCAAATTTCTAAGGGGGCTCCCACACAAAACGATTTTTTTTAAAATTTGCTCCAACCGCTCTAACTGCTCTAATCGTGCCCTTAGACCAACAAAATTTATGACCGACCCACAATATTTTTTTAGTCCAAACATTTTCTCTGAACACACCTACCCTCTATCTTTAACTGTTAAGGCGGTCCCTTACAATTTTTTTTATTTTTTGTAAATTTGTTTTATTTAATCAGCTTCTACCAGTCCAATGGTGCGTCCGAGAGGGGTCATTAGTGAGACCGACCCCCATTTATTTTTACCCTACAACTTTTTTTAAAACATACCTACGCCCTATCTCCACTCCCTAAGGAGGCTCCCATACAAATAATAGTTGTATTAAATTTTATAAAAATGTAATTTTGAATGGAAGCCTACTTAGGGAGTGGAGATAGGGCGTAGGTATGTTTTAAAAATGTTGTAGGGTAAAAATAAATGGGGGTCGGTCTCACTAATGACCACTCTCGGACGCACCATTGGACCGGTACAAGCTGATTAAATAAAACAAATTTACAAAAAGTAAAAAAAAATTGTATGGGGATCGCCTTGAAAATTAGAGATAGAGGGTAGGTGTGTTCAGAAAAAATGTTTGGACTATAAAAATATTGTGGGTCGTTCATACATTTTGTTGCTCTAAGGACACTATTAGGGCAGTTAGAGCGGTTGGAGCAAATTTTAAAAAATGTCGTTTTGTGTGGGAGCCCCCTTAGAAATTGGAGATAGGGTATTAATTTGTTCCAAAGAAATGCTAAGACGTAAAAATGAATGGGGGTCGGTCTTATAAATGACCATTAGAAATGATTTTAAGATTGGAAAATTACAATAACATTTTTTTAAAAAATTAAAAAATAAATAGTAATAGCCGTTATCCCACGATCCTCCTGGGCAAAAAATTTGTAGAATCGATAGAACTTTTACACAAAAAAATTTCAAAAAAATCGAAAAGTACAAACATTTTCAAAAATGAGATTTAAATTTTAAAACTTAAAAATTGCATACTACAGCGCCTTTAAGAATTTTTTGGTTTTTTTTTTTAAAAGAACGTAAAAAAACAAAAATTTTGAAGAAAAAAAAAATTGAAATTTGGACCATTTTTGAAGAAGTTATGAGTAAAAGAAATTTGAGTAAAGGAACAAATTACCAATTTTTAAAAATTCGATATCTTTTGAACGGGCCATCAAAAAAATCTGAAAATTTACCACGAAGGAGTTTTCGAAGGGTACTAAAAACTGTAAACAAATTGGGAAAATCTAAAAAAAAAAAATTTTCAAAGTGTCCGATTTCGCATGGAATGCCCCATATATATTATTGATCCATGGTCGATTCTAAGACATTCTGTGAATGTCCGTGCGTCCGTCCGTCTGAAAAAGCGCTAGCCTCCTGCAATTTGGCCCGAATATGTCTTATGGTCCTAGGCAGGTTAAGTTCGCAAATGGGCAAAATCGGCCCAGTGGGAAAAAAGTTCCCCCTTGAAGAACTGAACTAACCTCTGAAAAAATACACTTTTTTACTTGTTTTTGTTGAATGAATGAAACATTTGGTATATTTATCGGGATGGGAAGGTGCTCCCAACGTCCCTCATTGACCCCCATCACCCCCCCCCCCCCGCCCAAATCAAACGCCCCTGACAATTATTTTTTTTTAGTTTTTTTACATTTTCGAGGGTATAAAAGATTCGGCACAGTCGAATTTAACACTCTCACTTGTTTTTTGTAAATATTAAATAAATTGAGGTTAAATTATAATGTTTTGTAAGGTTTCTTTCAAGATAATTAATTAATTTAGCTGCAAAAATTAATTACAAACCTACTAGATATTAAATAATTATTTTTTTGTGTCCTTATTCAGAATTTGTGTATTTTTTCGGTATATTTCTTTGTTTAACTTTTGTATTTTAAGGATTTTCATTTCATCGTCCCTTGCTAATGCTGTAATTTGTTGAATTCTTTATCGCAACATTTGGTTTCTTATTTCTTATTATACCCTACACCATTCTGCGATACATGGTATAATTAGTTTGTGCTGATGTTTGTAACTAACCTAAATATTTGTGATAGACCCACATTTATTGGCTCAGAATCACTTTTTTAGTCGATTTAGCGGTTTTAAAAAATGTCGCAATTATCAACCGATTTGGCTGATATTTAAAAATATTCACTTTAATCTCCCAAAATTTATGAAAATATGAAATAATTGGTTTGTATTTTGTTTGTGGGTGTTCCACGTGTACCTACTTACCTAAACAAATCTGAATATAATTGGAGCATTTTTGGACTTTGTTCCCATATAAAAATTTCGCCCGATATTCAGTAATATCGGTCAATTGGCAACAAAAATTAAGCCAGTTCCACTTAAATGAGGTCTATTTGAGTTTTCTACACTAGGGCCATTCCAGAAAATTTAGCTCAAATTTAAGTCATTTTTGGAAATGGTGTCTCAGATTAATTTGAACCTTGACACATAGATAGCCCTCATAAATACACCTAGAAAAGTTTTACAGTAACTTTTTTACGGTTATTCAAAAAGTTTTTAGTTAAAGTTGTTTTAAACGTTTTATCGTTTGTTTTTCAAGGAAAATAAAATATTAAATGATATATACAGTTGTAAAAACAATAAACTACAAAAGTTACGGAAAAATATTTTTATCAGTTAAATTATTTGTGACTGATTATTCAGTATAATTTTACAGAAGTACGGTTTTTGTAGTTTGTTATTCAAAAAATTTTATTTTTACTTCACAAAATAAAAAAATGTAAACAGTTAAAATAACTGAAATATCGTTTGTTTTTGCGGAATGTCTAGTCATTTATTAACGTTTAAAAATAACTGAAAAATTATGTTGTTTTAAATGAAATATGAGTAGTCCGTTTTTTAAAAGGAAAAACGATTGTTTTAAACGTTTTTTCAGTTGAATTTACTTACAAAATATTTTGAGTGTATGATATATGTACCATATATCTTTTTTTTACATTTGGTGTATTTAACGAATTATGGCGGGTCAAAGATTGACTTTTTAAGCAAAAGTTAGAAAAATACATCACGTTTAAAGAGCTGTAACAACCAATGACCCGATTTTCACAAATTTAGGCTCATGTGAAAGCTGGGGTTCATCTTTTAGAAAATATTTTTAAAATAACACAGTTTTTTTTACAGATATGATGCAAAAATGCAAAAACATTTTTTCTTTTCGAATATTTAAAAAAACACATCTTCGATTTTTTTTAAAAAAAATTCTGGTGAAAAATAACAATGTTTTGTATAACATATTCAAAATTCAGAGTGGGATCTTCATGGGATCAAAAACTATTCTGTTTTAAGTACGAGGTTCTCATATTTTTCCCTTAGAAAATTTAAATTTCTAATGTTTTGAATGTTTTTCAAAATTTTAATAGTATAATTTTCTTTGAAAATTTAAATTTTTATATTGAAGAAACATAAAATTTTAATTTTCTAATGTAAAATTTAAGAACTTCATACTAAAACCAGAATATTTTTTGATCCCATTGGGATCCCACTCTGAATTTCGGATATGTTGTACAAAACAGTATTGTTTATCACAAAACTTTTTTTTGAAAAAATCGAAAATGTGTTTTTTTAAATATTCGCAAAAAAAAATGTTTTTAAATTTTTGCAACACTTCTGAAAAAAACCGTTTGCTTTTGAAAATATTTCCTAAGAGAAGAAGAATTAAGCTTTCATATGAGCCATTACTTGTGATAATCGGATTACTAGTTAAAAAGTTAAAGCACGCTAAACGTCATGTATTTTTCTGACTTTTGCTTAAAAGTCGAACTTTGACCCGCGATAATTTGAAAACTACAGCAAATTTTGAAAATCCAAAAATGCAACATATCTCATATAAACGTGGATATCTATGAGCCAAATTCACAGTGGCGTCGAAAGGCATGTTTCCGAACAGTGGGGCGAAAATTTTTTGGAATTACCCACTTATTAAAGATTTAACGAAATAACAGTCCATGATTGAACTTGGAACCCATTATCTGAATAACACTGGTGATGGGTATCTTTGGGTCGGTATTGACCAAGAATAATCTTTTTACTTATTTTTTCTTTCTACATTTTGTCACCACAATAAACTACTCATTAAGCATAATTCTCTAATGACATTTTAACAGCTTTACTCTGTCGTCTCATTATCTTATGTATTGTAAGGTTTTCTTCTTGTTAGCTTACCCATCATGTCGAAAACAAATAAATTCCATTGAAATCATTATTATGATGAAAATTTTGCCTTATTGTTAATGAGGGAATACGAGTGAATGAATAACTGGAATAATTGTTATATTTATAAAAATTACTTCTTAAATCTTCATATTCTTGGTTACTATATGAAAGTAACTATTTATGTATTTAATTCGCCAGTGCTATAATATTAAGTAATTTACTGGAAACCATAATAATTCAGCTGAATTCAAAATTACAATTAAAGTTTAAATACATCGAAACAAAGAAAATTACATTAAAAAAATAAATTTGTTTCGCCGAATCTAAGAATATTCTTCACTATATTTAAAAAGCTCTAACAATAAGAAAATAATTTATGTAATAATTTTAGTAATTGCCAGCAAATTTTTAAAATGAATCTCTCTCAAGTGGGTGCCGACTAGCCAAGCATATCCTGAATGATAACGGGATAGTACTTAGCAAAGGACAGAGTACAATAGACTGGAATTTTTTTAATGAAAAAAAAAAGTTTTCTTCCGATTTTGAACATCCGGGCAAATTTTATTCTTCTGGGCCTAAAACTTTTAAGGTACAAATTTAAGGCCAATCGAATTAAATTAAGCTGAGGCGGTGATAATAATTTTGGATTTTTGAAAATTAAAAAAAATATTCTTGCGACACATCATATTTGCTAATTTTGATGCCCTGAGTACGAATACAAAAAAAAAATAAAATCGGTCTCGAAAACCGTTTGTTTTCGAGATATCGGTATTTGAAATTTCCTAAAAATTGCAGCTTTCCTATGTTCAAGAAATTTTTTAAACAAAAACTCAAAATTCCTTTCCTTTGACCTTTTTATACAGCTTGAGACACTCTCATTAAAGATAAATTGGAACCAAATCTGAATATTTTTAACCTATGGTACCCTTCGATCAAAGTTTAGAGTTTTTTTTTTAAAATTTTATAAATAACCAAAATTTTTATCGAAGGGCGCCACGAGTTAAAATGTTCTGTTTTGTTTCAGATTTTGTTTTAGGCTCCATAAAAGTTTCAAAGGAAAGAAATTTTGAAATATTAAAAAAAAAATTTTAAACGTAGCAAAAACCGCTATTTCTTGCAAATGTCAAATGGCGATATCTCAAAAACTGTTCGACCGATTTTAATTTTTTGTTTGACCCTAGAAAATTTTTTATTTTTTTTTACTTTTTTAAAAGATTTAAGTAATACCTATCTACAACACTCAGGACAAATTTTGCTACGAACATTAGGTAATAAGTTACATAGATTCAAAATAAACACCTGTTTGACAAAAAATTCAAAATTCAACCCTCCTAACCTAACCTCCTATACCGATCTTTTTGAAAGTTTGTGTCTGAACTACTTTCTAATAGGACTAGTTTTGATGGAAATTTAATTCCGCTCAGAAGACAACGGTTTCAAAAGTTGTGTCACTTAAGACGAAAGCCCCCCCATATATGGGGCAAAACGCGTCAACGGTCCACACCAAAAACCAAATATTGTCCGATTTAAGTATAATTTTGTAAAAAATATTAGGATAATGATTGGTAGTCAAAATTACAAATATAAAATTTGTTGATGAAATATTGGCGGAGTTACAGGGTTGGGAATTTTAACTTTTTAAAGAACATATTTTGATGAATTAAAATTAACATTTTTAAGAAATAAAAATTATGATTTAAAAAACGAATTTTTAAGTATTTTTGACGGCCCTTGAAATGTTAAAAAAAAATTGACTGAAGTTTTTATTTATTTCGGTCCAACAATATATAAAAACAGAATTAAAAAAAAAAAAAAAATTGACCTTAAAATTCATGGTCAAATTATTAAATTGTAATTATCTTATAAGTGTCGCACTTTTAGATTTTTTTTTCACTAACACTTTGAGAAAGCTGAAAAGCGGTAAAATAAATCACGCAACTGCAAAGGATTATCGTCCTATTAGTTAATCATCCTTCCTTCTGACAGTGGCGGGTACAGCTTTTGGGTTTGGGGGGGAAATTTTTTTTTTTTTTTACTTCGAATAAAAAAAAATCATTATGATTTTGCAAAAAAAGTGTTGGGAAAGCTATAAAATCATCAAATTTATTTGTTTTTGCCAAAGGAGGTTGGTTCATACTCACTTTGTCATTCCGTGTGTAACGCATCGAAATATCGGTCTAGGACCCCATAAAGTACATATATTATTGATCAGTGATCGATTCTAAGACATTCTAGCGATGTCCGTCTGTTCGTCCGTCCATCTGTCCGTCTGTGGAAGAAACGATACAGTCCAAATTAAAGAGCTAGACTCCTGAAGTTTGGTACTAATATGTCTTATGGTATTGGGCTGGTTAAGTTCGAACATGGGCAAAATCGGATCAGGAAGAAAAAAGTTCCCCCTTAAAGAACTAAAGCAACCTCTGAAAATACGAAATTTTTTATAGGTTTTTTGTGCTTTTGCTAAGCAAACGAAACATTTTTATGTCAAAAAAAGTTCAAAGTCCTGCAGTTGGATCCAGATCGCCAAAACCCCCACCCCAAAAAAAAATACGCCCCTGTTTTTTTTTTTTGACGTGTTGGAGGGTATAAAAGATTCGGCACTGCCGAATTTAACACTCTCACTTGTTTTTTTTTTAATTTTTCTAAATCTGAGAATTTTTCAAATGTAAATAAAAAAAATTTTTGATTTTAAGAACTTTTTTCCACAGAAAAAGTCTCAGATTCTGAGACTTTTACTACAGAAAAAGTCTCATATTTTACAGCATTTTTGAGATATTTTTACTATAGAAAATGTCTCATATTATTAGATTTGTTCGTACTAAAAAAATTTAGATTCCTAGACCTTTTTTTCTATAGAAAAAGTCTCAGACCTTTTGCCTATAAAAAAAATGGAAATTTTGACACTTTTTTCCCAAGCAAAAGTCTCAGATTCTCAGACCTTTTCCTATAGGAAAAGTCTCAGATTCTGCGACCTTCTTCCAATTGAGTAAGTTCCAACTTCCAAGACTTTTTTCAACAAAAAAGGCTTTTTTCAACAAACAAAAAAAGACTTTGAGACCTTTTTCTTATTAAAAAAGATTTAGATTATGAGACCTTTTTTCTTAAAATGAATCTCAAATTCAGACATTCAGAGAGCCTTTTCCCATAGAAAAAGTCTCAGATTCTTAGACCCTTTTCCTATTGCAAAAGTATCAGATTCTGCGACCTTTTTTCCTATAAAAAAGTCTCAAATTTTGTGACCTTTTTCCTATAAATAGTCTCAGATTCTGAGATATTTTTTCTAAAAAAAAAAGTCGCATATTCTGAGACTTTTAGAATTCGGGAATTCTTCTACAAAAATTCGAAAAAGAAAATGTTTGAGGACGTGAAAAATTTTAGAGTTTTTTGTACCTTTTTCTATTGAAAAAGTCTCAGACTCTGTGACCGATTCTAAGAAATTCTGAAAAAATTTTCCAAAATAGTTAAACTTACCGAAGACTACCAACATTTTTAAGATTTTAAGATATTTTCCTTATTCATACATATGTAGTAGACAAACATTTTTTACATAGAGAATATTTTTGCTATACAAAAAAATAACAAATTCTAAGTCATTTTTTTATACAAAAATTCATAATAAGTTTGACAGATATTTTTTACAGAAAATTTTCAGATTAAGTCACATTTTTCCTTTAAAAATTTTCCTATAAAATTTTTCGGATTTTTTTCTTTAAAAAATTTTTGGATTTCGAGATTTTTTTCTTTTGGAAAATTTTTTAGAAAATCTCCGTCTTCCGTCTTCCTCCTTTCTTTTTTTCTTCTTTTTCTTTCTTTTCCTTTCTTTTTTTTTCTTTTTTTTCTTTTCTTCTTTTTTTTTTCATTTTTTTTCCTTTTTGAAATTTGGTCTGGGGGGGGGAAATTTCCCCTTTCCCCCCCCCCCCCCCCTTGTACCCGCGCATGCTTCTGAAAACTTTGGAGAGAATTCTGGATCTTTATATAAAGGAACATAGGTGGAAACTTTTTGTCGGCTACGCAACATGCAGCAGGACAAGTCGATAGAAACCGCTCTTCATTCCCTCGTATAAACTTTAGAGAGATCTCTGGTATATAGAGAATTTACCTTAGCCGCTTTTTTGGACATAGAAGGTGCATTTAACAATGTAAGCATGGATGCAATTGTAAACGCAATGGACAGGGCTGGCATAAATCCAACTATCAAACGATGGATTGGATGTCTGCTGTCTTGTAGAGAAGTTACAGCCGAATGGGGGCTGGAAAGAGTCATAAGATATACACTCAGGGGAACACCACAGGGAGGAGTATTATCACCATTACTCTGGCTCTTGGTCGTGGATCCCATTCTCAAAAAAAAAATGGAGACGCAAGAATGGCAGTATTTTCTTATGCTGATGACGTGGTAATAATGTCAACTGGAAAATTTTTGACCACGATATCCGCGTTGCTAGAGCGATCACAGAAACAGTTATGGAATTGGGCTAATGAAAATGGTCTTAACGTCAACCCGCGGAAAACTGAGATGGTAATGTTTACACGAAAGTATAAGATCGAAAATTTTAGAAGAGCCAAGGTTAACGGGGTTGAAATCCCACTTTCAAATCATGCGAAATTTTTAAGAATTATTCTGGATAGCAAATTATCATGGAACTAAAATACCGATGAACGATTGGGAAAGGCGAATAATGCATATTATGCATGCAAAAAAATGTTTGCCAAGACATGGGGACTTGAGCCAAGGATCACGCACTGGATCTATAATTCCATCGTAAGACCTATCTTACTTTACGGAGTTATGGTCTGGCACAGAGCGCTGGAGAGGGAGGTGACTCTTAGTAAGTTCCAAAAAGCCCAACGGCTAATGGGTCTGAGTATCACTGGTGCCCTAAGAACAACATCAGCTGCATCCATCGACACGATATTGCATCTGCTGCCAATTGACGTCTTTGCTATGGGTGAGGCATATAAGGCATGCCTTAGACTCAAAGAGTCAAATTGGCTCAGACGCCGAAATTTTGGACACAGTAGCATGGACAATTTGGATAACGTTGTCACTGACTACAGGGTGCCCAAACTACTTTTCGATCGGAAATTTAAATTTGAATTTCCGACTCGAGAATTTTGGTCGAACTGGCGTTGCGTTCCAAATGACGCTTTAAATATTTTCACAGACGGCTCCAAACAATCGACGGGAGTGAGAGCGGGATTTACTACGGACGTCTGTGATATACAAAAATCTTTTAATCTACCTTTGAGCTGTAGCATATTCCAGACTGAAATAGTTGCTATTAATAAGGCAGCCTTACAGTTTCTTGGAGAATCGGAGAGAATAATAAACTTTTACGTCGACAGCCAAGCTGCACTAAAAGCTCTAAGAGGCTTTTGTATTAAATCAAAAGTCGTCTTTGAGTGCTACGAGAATCTTCAAAATCTATCCAGCAATAACCTCGTCTCTCTAATATGGTTCCAGGACATAAGGGAGTAGACGGGAACGAGAAAGCTGATGAGCTTGCAAAACTGGGTGCAGATGGGGTAGGGGACTTTGTTCATATTGACCCCCCAATGCAGTACTACAGATCGAGAAGTGATTGTAAGTGTATTTCCATAGCGAACAGGAAATGGCGAAAGTTAAGTACAAGCAGAATTACCAGAATAATCTGGCCGCGTTACAACCTCAAAAGAACTCGCTACCTACTTTCTCTTAACAGAAGAGAATGTCGTTTGCTCACGGGAGTGGTCACGGGACACTGCCTGATTGCTTTCCACGCAAGAACAATTGGACTCATCTCTGATTCCAATTGTAGAAGATGTGATGAACCGAATACGGATGAAACAGTTGAACATATCCTGTGCAAATGCCCTGCATTGGCCAGGCATCGCAAACAAATTTTAGGCAAAGCAGAACTCGAGAATCTGGATGAAATCGCATTTATAGACCTCATGCGCGTTTAATTGTTTGCAACATGTACCAACGCATTTTATCCTCGTCGCTGAGGGAACATGTGGTATTGCTATGGACCAGCCGGTCTATGCGAGGAGTTCAAAATTTTGAGCTCCGCCAACCCTAACCTAACCTTACCATGAGAAAGCGTGACATTTTTTTTAAATTTCGGTTTTGAAAAAAAAAAAAAACAAGTAGAAAAGTTAAATTCGACTTGGCCGAATCTATGAATACCCTCCACAATGCCCTTTTTAAAAATTAACATTTTCGATAAGAAATATTCTATTTGTGTAAAAAAACTTTTTTTTAAATAATGTAAAAAAAAAAAAAATTACTAATTTTTTTTAGTGTAAAATTGTTTTTGAGTGTAAAATTTTTTTCGAGCGTATTTTTTTTAGTGCAAAAGTATTTTTGAGTGAAAAAAATCCGTTGTAAAATATTTTTGTGACTTACCAATGTTTTTAAAACATGTTTAACGGGGTTTCAACACGTGAATTTAAGGTGAAACTAATCTGAAATTCACGGTTTTGCTAATAAATTTTAAACCACTGGACCGATTTGGCTGAAATTCAATACCGACTAGGCCAGGGAAAAGACAAATATATAAATATTATGTCTGGTTTTATGTTTGACTAACCAAAAATGGTTCTCAAAAATCTGCTGACCCCCTTAGTGGGGTGGAACTGATCAGTACAGATATACTATGAGATGAGTAACTTTTTTACAGCAATAATTAAAAAAAATAATCTATTATGACAATATTATAAATAGAAATATTTTGGGCCTCGAGCAATAATAATAATTTAATCGAACACCCAAAAATTAATAAAATTGATGATCCGCCACCTGAATTTTCCATGGATTTGCTTGTGTATAAAAGATTCGGCACAGCCGAATTTAGTACTCCCACTTATTTTTCAGCTTTTCTGTTTTTTCAGATTTTTTCTAAATTTTCCTAAGAATTAAAATAATTATGTTAAAAATTTACTAAAAATAGGACCTACATGAAAAAGACCAGACCCGAGTAAAAAAGATTATATATACTTATATATAATTATATATAATTATATCTGATTATATATAGGGCTATATATAATTATATATAATTTGTGTTCCATAACAATTTCTTATATTGTGCTATATATAATCATATATAATTATATATTGCGCTATATATAATTATATATGCTATATAATGCTATATATAATTATATATATTTATATATAGGACATTCTTCACATAGTTTTACATGGAAATTTTTTAATCATTAGTATACTTATTACAGTTTCTTCATCGCACCACGCTATGGGCAATGTTGTAATGAATATAAAAAAAAATTAAGGTGACTTTAGTGAAAAAAGTTCAAGCACTGAATGCAATTTCAAAAGCACCTCAAGATTTTTTTTTACGTTACGTCTACATTAACATAAATGAAAATTATTACTGTCTCATAGCTATCACTAAGCACCCCACCATTTTATTTATAACAATTGCGAAATAACGCCAAAATACCGCGATTTTATTATTTTTAGTTTCTAAAAAAAATACTTTTCTGAAAACAATTATGTTTCATAGCAGCTTACACTAAAATTGACATTTAAAAAAAATTGCGAAATAGCGGCATTTTTTCGCGGTTTTTTTCGCGCCCTCCATCTAAATGTTTTTTTTTGTTTTTTGAGATTAAATTTAATTTTCCTATACTGAGATTTAATAAAATCGCGAAATATATAAAACATACAATCATATTTGAAAATAGGAAATAAAATTCGCGAGTTATAATTCGTTATATTAAAGATGCATTTATCGAAAAAAATTTCTACTTAAAAGCAGAAAAAAAACTATAATGCATTTATTATGTATTTTATGTCAACAATTTGCACGGTTTATGTAAACTTGACTTAAAAACGTCAAGACGCAAATATTTGCAAGTACATATCATCATTCAAAATCACAAAGGCCGTTATATTTTAGTGATTTTGATGCACAGAACATCCCATTAAAAAACTAAGTTTCTAAAAAAAAGTAAACTATTTTTGATGTTATTTTTGTTCCTTTGAATAGCGATTTACAGTGGAAATCATCTTAAAAATAACGCACTAAAAATGCTAACGAAAAAATGCATTACGTTTTGTCCCATTTGTTAAAAAAAAAATAAAATTGTTTTGAAATTTGAAATACTTCAAAGTTTGAAATATTTCAAAATTGAAATTTCAAATTGTTTTCATTTTTCTTTTGTTACACATTTTTTTTGGAAAAAATATTTAAATAAACACATTTATTTCTTCGCATGGCATTTAATTTAAGAAGACATCTTTGTACCGAATGTTGGGAAGCAGAATTTAAAATTACATAAAGGGAAGTACATACATATTTTATATTATATAGACATACGAATATTTATAAAAATCGACACATTTACATACGTTTTTCTCTTAATTTTTAGAAAATTTTCTGTGGACAATTTGTGTCAAAATCCCTGGTTATGGAATAATAAAAATAATTTTTTGTTGAATTTGGAAACGGTTATCCACTAGCAAATTGTGGTATGATGTATAATAAGTATAATGGTATGCAATTAACCTGTAATGAAACGTCAAGAATCATCAATTGTGAGGACGCTTGGAAGTTTTCGGCATGTGCAGAAATTATTTAAATTGGGTGTTGTAATTGTAATATATAATGATTTTTTAGAAATCAAGTTTAGTGTTTAAGTCTGTAATAATATGTAATTTTTTATTTTTATTATTATTTTTATTCTTTATTTCTATTCTTTTAAAATACATAAATTTTTTGAACTGAATTATTCGATTTTAATTTAAAATAGAACCAACAAAAAAATAACTGCATTCTTTTGTGTAATAATAACACAAAAATAATACAAAAATTTGGAGGAATATAGCGAAAAAAATAAGATACAAAAAATATATAATTATATATAATTATATGTAATTAGATATAATCAGATATACCCAATTTTTGGATATAATTATATATAATCAGATATAACTATATATAATTAGATATATTTATATATAATTATATCCACCATTTTTTGGATATAATTATATATAATTATATATAGCCCTATATATAATTATATCTAGCCCTATATATAATTATATATTGCCCTATATCAATTTTTTTTACTCGGGGAGTTAAAGTTTGCCTTTAAAAACTTTGAGAGAATGGTAGTGTTAAATTTTCAAATTTCAGGTTTCAAATTTTCTGTCATTTTTGCTTTAAAAATTGTAAATACTGCAAAACCAATATTTACCTAAAGATATGCTAATTATTAACATAATAATCCATTCAAAAAAGTGTTAGTAAACTTTAAAGGACTCCTATTTTGAACATTAAACTATTTTTTTCAACTACAGGATGGAACAATGAAAAAAAAATAAACAACAACATGTTTTCAAAAAAGTTTCCAGTGTAAGTTAATGTTATGATATTGTTTTACAACCAAATTTAATGGTATATTCCTGTCAAATCCATTTTGGAAAAAGAGTGTGGAAAACTTTTGGAGTGGGTGTCTGACATGAGACTCTCTAGTAACACAATGAGCAAAAAAACGAACAAAAACTGCAATGCACGTTATATGAGATCAGACAAAGAAAAAAAAAAAATGCACAAACAGCAACATCGACAACAACAAAAAGAAAAAAGAAAATAATGTAAAAATGTTTAGCACGTTGACAATATGGGTTTACACACCATTAGTTGACAAATTACCATCATAAACTTGTAAAACATGCACGTTGAATCAGACTTGGTTCATAAAGGATGAGATGATGTTGATGGTACTTGGTGGTGGTAGTATTGGTGAAATTTATATGGCTGTTCTATATGAATATGCAACGATAATAATTGTTTAATATTACTTTAATATCACACAGACACATACTATACTATATATGAAAAATTCACTAAGAGATAGAATAAATCAGTTAAACTCTGATAAAAAAATATGAAAAATCCACAAAAATATAAAAAACAATGGTATCAACAAGTCGGCCAAGATCGACCATATGATACCCTATACCAGTGTTTTCGTTGAAAATACGCTTACTTTTGAAGGACTTTACTGAGGCTGCTGAAGTTTTGCATATGATGTCTCGCTTTTTGATGTCTCATCCCGCCTTGAATTTCTATCCCGCTTTTTAAACAAAAGTCCCGCTTCATTCCGCTTTATCCCGCTTTTTGACTTTTGGAATAGCAAAGTACAATTTAAAATTGTTTAAAAAATATTTTGAGTATGATTGTTCTGAAGTATTTTTAAGCGATTTATTTCGATTTTTGAGCATATGGTAACATTTAGAATTTCTTATCGCGCTTAAAAAGTTACTCCTATAATTGTGTTGAAACTCGAAAAAAATATAAATTGATTTTGATTTTATTTTAAATTATTTTTTTAATTTGAAAATTAAAAAAAAATATGGTTAAGAAACAAATTTTTGAGTTTATTTTTATTTCAATTAATTTTTATATTTTTTTTTAAATCTACTACTATTTTTTTCGAGACGTTCAATAGGGTGGTCCTTATTTTAAAAAATGACCTGAAATAAGTACCTAGTAAAATTTTGAGCCGAATCAATTAAATTTTTGACCCCGCGAAAATCAGTCAAAGTTTCGAGTTTTGGGAAAAAATTCTCTAAATTTAAGAAAAGAAGCTTTATTAAACATTTTATGAATATGCTCAAAACAAAATAATAAAACAATTTTTTTAACGTTGCCCAAACGTACTCAGACCATATTAATTTGGTACAAAAAAAAAAATTTTTGAATTTGAAACATTTTTCAAATCTTCAAAATTAAAAAAAAAAAAAATCTACCCTGTTTGAAAACTTTGACTCGGAATATATTTTTTTTGAGTACATGATTTTTTATGTAATTTTTTTTGAGTGTATAATTTTTTTGAAGTGACAAAAATATTTTGAAAACTATTTTTGTGGTCTTTAGAAACGTGTTCAACGTTTTATTTAACATGTGAATTGGAGGCGAAACCAATCCAAAATTCACGGTTTTCCACATAACTTCTGAACCACTGGACCGATTTCACTGAACTTCAATATCAACCTGGCCGTAAAAATTACAAACTACTTTCTTTCAACAAACATACAGATAGTCAGAGAAACGGACGGACATCACTTTGTCAAATTTAAATCAATTGATAATCATGAATTTTTATACTTTTTCGAACTGTTAAGTGGGCCATACACGATACTGCATGCTGTACAATTAATTGGCTGGATGAAAACGTGATTTTGATCGTGTATGGGCTGGTTGGACGACCATTACAAAAACAAAATGCACATGTCTATCCAGCAAGCTGTACAACGAGACTGCAAGTGTATGGGCACGTTTACAAACTTACTATCACTAACAAGGAAGGTCTTTTACAGGGCACCCACCGATTGTCCTGAAACTTGAATAGGGGAATGAGGGGAAAAATAAAAGTTACCTGTTTTTTTTAGCTGTCCAATCTCAAATCTAAAAAAGGGTTGCCACCTGCTTTCGGAAAATCCGTATAACAGCCGAACTAGCAGGAATTTTGCCAAACGAAAACAAGTAAGAAAGTTATAGTCGGTCAAGACCGACCATATGATACCCTACACCAGTGTTTTCCGGAAAATGAGTCCCAAGTCCAAACATGGACCGATTGTATCTGCCTTTTGTTAGATCTTTATTTAGTGTAGAAAACACACACAGATCAATTTTAAGTGGAATTGGTTAATTTTCTTTGTCAATAGAACATTTTAACTGA
This sequence comes from Pegoplata infirma, assembly GCA_963921195.1. Taxonomy (NCBI): domain Eukaryota; kingdom Metazoa; phylum Arthropoda; class Insecta; order Diptera; family Anthomyiidae; genus Pegoplata; species Pegoplata infirma. Next base: position 40,983,221 of record OY992537.1, read on the forward strand.
ATATCGGTCGAAATTTTTATATGGGGGACTAAGTCCAAAAATGGTCCAATTATATTCCGATTTGATAAGGTTGCTCAAGTACACGTTTAGCACCTAAAAATAAATTTTTTATCAAATATTTCCATTTTTATGAATTTTGAGGGAATTATGTGAATATCGGGAAGGTGGTTTGTATGGGGACTACCAGAAGGACTGACCCGATTCCTTTGAAATTTGGAGTGGTGATTTGTGTATACAAAATTTGATTACTTGCTGAATTTCAAAGCGATATCTATTATAAGTAATACGGTTATTAGAGTCATTAAAGCCGAATCCAAAGGGGGCGTTTGTATGGGGGCTAGGTCTTAACATGGACCGATTTTCTCGAATTTCAATAGGCTTCGTCCTTGGGCCAAAAGATGCTTAAGTTTCAAATTTCAGGTCAATTGATTGAAAATTGCGGCCTGTATCGTGCTTAAACCGATAGATGGACAGACGGACGGACGGACGGACGGACGGACGGACATCGCTAAATCGACTCAAAAAGTTATTCTGAGTCGATCGGTATACTTGAAGGTAGGTCTAGGACCAATATTTCGGGTAGTTACAAACATCAGCACAAACTCAATATACCCTGTACCACAGAGTGGTGTAGGGTATAAAAATACGGTTCAGCTTAATTTTGATAGAGATATAATATATGTATATGGTTTTGGCGGTCGTACGTATATACATCTCCATATAAACTATCCCAACGATTATATATTTTTGACAATAACGAACTTAACGAGACCGAATTTGGACAAGACCGATACACCATTGGATAGGCCTTTGAAAAATCTTTTGACCTGTATAAAATGTTCATATAGTTTTGAAGAAATGGGAAAAATCTTCAAAAAAAACGAAAAAAAACCAGTTTTTCCTCTCCCCTTCGACCTGCTAAATGTGAGATTGTGCAGCTAAAAAAAACAGGTAACTCTTATTTTGCTCCCCTCTTTCCCACATGCAAGTTTCAGGACAATCGGTGGGTGCCCTGTGAAAGACCTTCCTTGTATGTGAAGGATATAAAAAGTCCTGCTTTTTAGACCAAAATCCCGCTTTTTGAACCTTTCCATCCCGCTTTTCAGACAAAAACAGTTGGTCAGATTAGGCATTCCACACCAAATGTCCCGCTACAGAAAAACATGTGTCCCGTAAATTTCTGAATAGGTTGTTAGGATAGCCCTACATGGAACTAAGAAAATTGCGTTTTTGGTTTTTTAAATTTTCGAAAACTGGGCTTAGGAGGCGTGGCCAAATATTGGAAAAATGGTAAAATTTGTGGCGAGTTGCCTTGATTAAATATTTATCACATTAAAACGGAATGCACCACAATCTCAAAAATTTACATTCTTATATAGTTTTGTATGGGCTATCGATTAAAATTATTTTTTTTTGAAAAATTTTCACAACCAGTTCTGAAATTTTACATTTTTTAAAAAAGTAAATTTATCAGAAATCCGGCCACTTTTTTTTAAATTTTTTTTTAAGTTTAGATGTTTGTCCATCCACACAAAAAAATTCAGAAACACGTTCGTCGTTTTTTCGAGAAAATCGCATTTGAATTTTAAATTTCATAACAATTTTGTAATTTGCTTGTATTTTCTTGTTTTAACGTTGCGAATGAGTATTATCAATTGCATAAATATTACTCATTCGCAACGTTAAAACAAGAAAATACAAGCAAATTACAAAATTGTTATGAAATTTACAATTCAAATGCAATTTTCTCGAAAAAACGACGAACGTGTTTCTGAAATTCCGTTTTATTGTGATAAATCTTTAATTAAGGCAACTCGCCACAAATTTGATCATTTTCTCAATATTTGACGAGGCGTGGTCCAAGTTTTTGAAAATTTGAAAAACCAAAAACACAATTTCTTAGTTCCATTTAGTGCTATCCAAACAACCTATTCAGAAATTTACGGGACTCATGTTTTTCTGTAGCGGGACATTTGGTGTGGAATGCCTCATATGTCTTATGCAAAATCACACCAGGGGGAAAAAAGTTTCCCCTTGAAGAACTAAACCAACCTCTGAAAAATATAATTTTTTTACATGATTTTTTGTGTTTTTGTTTAACAAATGCAACATTTCTATGCTACAAGAATTTCAAAGTCCTGCATTTGGACCCAAAGAATTAGAAAATGTCGTTTTTTGGTCCGCCCCCCTTTTATGGGCGTGAAATAAAAAAAAATTTAAATAATGATAAACTTGTATTTCTTTAGTGCAAAAAGCATACGAATGAATTTTTAAACACATATTCGAGAGGATATTTGCCCCTCCCCCAATTTCCACTACCGACCCCCCCCCCCCAAAAAAAAGAAAACGCCCTTGCTTCTTGTTTATTTTGCATGATGGAGGGCTTAAAAGATTCGGCACAGCCGAATATAACACTCTTGCTTGTATTTTATCAACAAATTTTTTTTCATCAAATTTTTTTTTTTTCACCCAATTTAATTTTTTTCACCAATATTTTCTTTGTTCACAATTTTTTTTTTCATCAAAAACTTTTTTTTCGTCAAATCTTTTATTTTGTCAAAAACTTTTTTTCCATAATTTTTTTTTTCATCAAACATTTTTTTCCATACACATTTTTTTTTCTTCATCAAAAACTTTTTTCATCAAAAAAAATTTTTTTTTTACCAATTTTTTTCTTTATCATAAACTTTTTTTCATAAATTTTTTTTTTCACGAAATTTTTTTTTTTATTAAAAATTTTTTTTTTATCAAAATTTTTTTTTCATAAAAATTTTGTTTTTTCTTAGTTCATTTTACTAAAATTACTTTTTGACCAAGTCTAAAATTCTGATATAAAAATGTTCCATTTGATTAACAAATGTACAAAAAAAAGGTGAGAGTGTTAAATTCTTATGTGCCGAATCATTTATACTCTCCAAAATGTAAAAAAAAACATTTTTTGCACTTAAGTAATGCACTCGTTTACCAAATTTACAGCTCTTTTGGTTTAGACTGCATCTTGATTTCCACAGACAGATGGACGGATGTATATAACAAGATTGTCTTAAAAATGAATCAATAGTATATGGGCACTTCCACCAAAAGGTCTACCAAGACCAAAAAATCAAAAGTTCCTGAAACGAATTTGTTTTAACATATTTTCATAGGAAAACAATCAAATTTTACTAATGTGAACACATTTTACATTTATTCATAACCCATTTCGAGATATTCGAATGTAAAGTCGAGCAATCCAATTTTTTCTCATTGAGACATTTCTATTGCACCTTTTGTTTTGTTAAAAGTTCTTAAAGAGAAGCATTAAATATGGACTTTTGCTTTTAAAAAATCTTTCTGGAGATACAAAGAGCTAAAAAAAATGCATAACAAATTATGCAATTCAAAAAATAACGGTTAGTTTTTGCTATGCTTTATCACATATTTCGATGTCCCGTGCGACATAGAAAAACAACATTAGTTATTAGTGCGTCAAGTAGACATGACGAAAATTCATCAAATATTGAGAACAAACACAGATTTTTATTACAATTAAAATAAAAAAAAAATTTTAAAAATAATAAAATCTGTGATCTTGGTTCTTATATAAAGTTGGTCACGTGCGACATGGTAAGTGTGGATTTTCAAATTTTGAAAAAATATTTTTTTCTTAAATAAATGATTTACTTATTTTAATACATTCTTTTAAAATATTTAAGTATAGATGAGTATAAACGGCGAAAAAAATAAAAAGAGATGCAAACAGCGGAGAGAAAAGTTGAAGGAAGATGAAATGAAATTACAAGACAATAAATTAAACAAGTATAAAAGTTAAATTCGACTAGGCGAATCTATGAATACCCTCCACAATGCTCTTTTTAAGTGAAATTAAATAATATTTTGGATTAGAAATATTTAATGTTATGTAAAAAAATTTTTTTTAAGTAATTTTTGGAAAAAAAAAAAATAATTTACAAAATTTTTTTTTGAGTGTAAAATTTTTTTGAGTGTAAAACTTTTTCGAGTGTACTTTTTTGTGACAAAATTTTTGAGTGACAAAAATACGTTGTAAAATAGTTTTGTGACTTACCAATGTTTTAAAAACATGTTTAACGGGTTTTCAACACTTGAATTTAAGGTGAAACTAATCTGAAATTCTCGGTTTTGCTAATAACTTTTGAACCGCTGAACCGATTTGGCTGAAATTCAATACGAACCAGACCAGAGGAACGAAAAATATATATGCCAGGTTTCCTAAGCTTATTTATTTATAATTTGTTAAAAAAGAACAATAAAAAAACATAAATATGATGATGGAAAACACGGTCCCGTGCGACATGTCCCGTGCGACAGTGATTAAAGTTAAATTAGAAAAAAAGTAGAAATAATTTTGAGGTAAAATTTTACAACTTTTAAGAGACATTATAAGCCAACATTTCAAAATTAGTCGAATTGTGATATTGCCTCAGGTTTCGCTGAAATCAGAGTTTTGATTGATTGTCGCGAAAACGACTTCTGTTTTTTGTCCCGTGCGAATGGTTGTCTATTTTCCGATTATTTCGAAAGCTTCAAACAATTTTCAAAATCAACCTGAGCAACAATTATAGAACTAGTTAAGAGCTATAAGTTTCCCCTTTTGTCAAGAAAAAAAATCTTTTTATTTTGACTTTTTTTCCAACTTTAATGTGTGCAACGGTCACGTTCGACATGATGGAATTGCCCATATACATTAAATGGAGTCCTCGACCGATATTTTCATTCGTTTTGCATGTAATGGCAAGTTTTGCTTTGACAATTACACCCAAATCTTCAGCAAAAAATTATCATGATTTAATGTTTTGGGCTTGAGTAAAAAATTTCCAGGCATTTTTAATATGGATATTAGAAAAATTTAGGATATTTGATACAAAAACTATCGACCGAGAGTGGGGGATATTTTTAATATTTTTTTTTTTTATCAACTTTCTTTATTTTTTTTATAAATTTTGTTTTAATTAATTTTTCAATAGTCCAGAATTTTTAATAATATTTTTCTTAAAAAGTTATTTTTCTTAACTATTCTCAGATTTTTTAAACGCCTTTGAAACTTGGCAAATTATGAAAGTTTGAACTACATCTTTATCTAAAAATGTTTGATTATTTTTAATAAATTTATCAAATTGCATTTGTTTTTTAAAATCATCAACTCATTCTCGATATTGTATTCTAATATCATCAATCACTTTTTTTTGCTGCTAAACAATACAAAAAATATGCTGAATGTGTAGATGACTGTAAACAGGAAAATGGCGTGAAATAAACAATATATCTAGAAACATAGACATATAGACATATCATTTAACCAAGCAAAATAATAAAAGAGCACAACTTTTATATACCAGAGATGGGGAATTTGGTACAATAAAAAAAAGTTGTCGGTTAAATATAACTTTCATAAATAATAAGGATCGGAAGAAAAGCAAATTCTATTAAAGTGACAAATAAGCTTATAAATTGTACACTCAAAAAAAAAAAACTGTAATGCTAGCAAAAAAAGCTTGTAAACCTACAAGAAAATTTGCTGATTTTGAACCCACAATTTTTTTGCTAAAGTTAGCAAAAATGTTTTGCCAATAATTAGTTAACTAATTTTTTTTTTTTTTGACTTAGTTCATACACATTTGAGGACTCATTGGGTTCGGACCCGATAGGTCCAGACCCCGATGGGCCTAGGCCTAGTTGGGTTCCTTAAAAATCGTCATAGTTTTTGATCCAAAATTTGTGTCCGTTTCGCTCTACCTTGCTTAGTTTTTGAGATACGTGATTATAGGGGACCACTGGGGTCTTGAGAATTAAAAAACTCGATAACTTCAAAAATATTACTCGGAGAGCTTTTGACTATTTCTTGTTCTACGTATTGAGAGCTACAAAAATGCTTGTGGACTTTTTGTTGTGTCGGCAATATTTACCGAGATATGAGCATTTTAAAATTTTCGGGAATGCTAACTTTTTTGGATCCAAAGTTAGGGCCCATTAGGGTCCACACATGTGAAGGGGACACGCGAAAGTATGGCGATTCTAAGAACCAAAAATGCCCTCCATTTTGCTCTATCTGGCTTAGTTTCCGAGATAGCGCCATTTTAAGTTTTCTGAAAATAAAAAAAAAATTTACCATTTATTTTTGCTAATGTTAGCAAAAAATCTTGTAAAAATGTTGTCAACTCAATTTCAAATTTAGCAAAAGAAATTAGTTCAAAGTTTGATTGAAATTGCTAATGTGCTAAATGAAGTTTACAAGAACTTTTTGCTAACATGCTAATCTCAACTAAAAATTTGCTAAAAGTTAGCTAACTAGCATTAGCAAAAAAAAATTAGTAAATCTACTAACGTATTTTTTTGAGTGTAGGTTTTACTATTAGTAATAGTAGTATGTCTTTTAATCTAAGCTTTCTATATGTAGATTCTTATATCCCATCCCTGATTCATACTTTCACAAAATGAACAAATGCTTAAACATATCCTTATATCATAGACAACATATCCACAACAACAGACCCAAAACAGCAGCAACAAGAGCAAAAAAACAACGATTGCAAAAAGTAACATACATCCATACATGCATTCAACTGAATGTGTTGTAAATGGCCCTATAAATACTTAAAACGTTCTCTAACACACACACAACAGGGTGGCACAGATATTGTATTTTAACATGATAATATTTTTAGGCTGGTCTTTAATTTTAGAAGTGACGCAGAAAGCCACCTTAGTTTTGACTGCACAGAGCAAAAAAAAAAAAAATGTTGAGTACACAGATAAAAATGAGTTGTTAGATCAAGCACGAAATACACCAGGTTGAGCATTATTTTAATTAAAAGTCAGCTAATGAGGAAAATTGTTGGATCAAGCACTAAAATTGTAGGTCAGTCATTGACTGATCCTTGATTAAACCAATGCTTGATTTGAGCAAATGATTAATCGGTATATTTCTGTTATTTTTGATTAAACCATTGCTTGATTTGAGTGAGTGGTTAATCAATATTTTTTGGTTATTTTTGATTAAACCAATGCTTGATTTGAGTGAATGGTTAATCAATATTATACAATTTTAGTGTTTTTTGTCAATCTTTTTTTAAATTGTTTTTTTTTGTGTTTTATTTTATTTTTATTTTCGTCATCTTGTGTGCGTGCACGTACTTTTCTGTTTGGCGACTAACGAAAACTAAAAACAAAAAACTTAACAGCGTTCAGGCCTAGGCACTTGAGCGCTACTGTAGCGGTGCTGTAGCGTGACGGGCTGTTGTATCGTTTTAGCAATTACTGATTCCGTTTCAACGTGTCATATTAATTTACAAATTTTATTTTAAAAAGTGGTTATTTGTGATTTTTTTTAATTTATATTTACAGAAAAACATTTTTTTTCGTTTATTTATATTTATTTTTCAATTCTGCCACACAAATAAAAAAATTTCAACACAAAATAAAAAATAAAATCAGCTGACACGTAAAACGTACGGAAAATCAAAATTTTTTAGGTTCGGCCGCTACAGCACCGTCACGTATTCGTTTAAGTACCTATTTCTATTTATTTTAATACAAGCTAACGTATCAGCTGACACGTCTCCGAACCGTATTCGCTCAAGTAATTACGCCTTCATCGCATTGTTAGACAAAGCCTACTTTGATAAGTTTTTTTTGTTTTTAAATGTCATACTGTGAATTTTTCAGATTTGAGCAAATGGTTAATTGATTCAAGTAAAATTTAATTGAATGACAAATTTTAAGCTGAGCAAATATTTTATTGTTTTTTTCCATCAAATATTTTTTTCTGTGTAAATTTTTAATACTACTGAGTAAAAAATTGCTAAATTTTTTCACCAGTAAACGATTTAATAGTATTGAGTAAACTTTTTTTAGTAAATATTTTAGTAAAATTTTTAGTATTTTTCAATTAAGTTTTTAATTTTGTCAAGTAAAAATTTACTCAGAATTTATCAATTTATTTTTTTAAAATGTTTAAAAAACATTCACATTTTTTTTTACAAAAAAAAATTGTTTTTTTTTAAACTTTAACCAAATATATTTATGTCTTTAAGACATAGGAAAATTTCATAAAGATGATTTCAAATTTTTATATCCATATAAAAAAATGCCTGCGAATTTTGTACTCTTGCCTAAAACATAAAATCATGATAATGTTTTGCTGAAGATTTAGGTGCAAAGGTTTTTAAAAAAAAATAATGTCATATTCATTTGCCATTCCATGCAAAACGAATTTAAATATCGGTCGAGGACCCCATTAAGTTTTTATATTATTGATCCATTTCTAAGACACTCGAGCTATATACATCCGTCCATCTGTCTGTGGATACCAAGATGCAGTCCAAACCAAAAGAGCTGTAAATTTCGTAAATGAGTGTAATACTTAAGGGCAAAAAAGTGTTTTTACATTTTGGGAAGCATAAAAGATTCGGCACCGAAGAATTTAACACTCTCACTGGTGTTTTGTACATTTGTTAAACAAATGGAACATTTTTATATCAAAAGTTTAGATTTGGTGATAAAGTAATTTTTACACAAAAAAATTAAAAAATGTTGATAAAAAAAAGTTTTTGATGAAGAAAAAAAAACTGACAGAAAAAAAAAATTTATAAAAAAAAATTTTATGAGAAAAAAATTTTGATGAACTTTTGAAAGACTTTACTGACAAATTGTTTTTGTTTGTAAAATGTATGGAAAATTTACAATTTAAAATAAAACTTTTGTTAAAATTGACTTTTTCTGTGGTACGGGCCATTATTTTTTATCTCAATCTTGGTTAATGTTGTGGAGGGTATTCAAAAAAAAAAAATTTTTGATGAAAAAAAAATTTTTTTGATTAAAAATAAAATTGATTAAAAAAAAACTTTTTGGTGAAAAAAATTTATGAATAAAAAAAAAATGTTGAAAAAAAATTGATAAAAAAAATTTATGTAATAAAAAATTTGAGGAAAAAAAATTGATGAAAAAAAAATTTTTTTATGTAAAAAAACTTTAGAGACAAAAAAATTTTTTGATGAAAAAAAAATTTTGTTGGTAAAAAAAGAAAATAATAATCAAAATAAAATAAAGAAAAATAACTATTAAATTATTAACATAAGTTTTTTTAAAAGCTTTTGAGTAAATTTTTAATTGCGTCAATTAGAGATGGGCGCTGGTCACGTGAATCACGCGTGAATCACTTGTGAGTGTGAGTGACTTTCATTTCAATCACGTGATTGTGAGTGAGCGTTAGGTGGAAAAAATCTGAGTGAGTGATTAGTGAGTGAGTCATTTATTTTTTGCGTGAGTTAACGTGATTTGATTTTTTGTTTTCCCAATTTTTTTTTTTCATTTCTTGTAAAAAAATATTTTTCAGGAGTTTTTTTCTTTTTTGGTAAGAAAACTTTATTGCGTGAGTAGATTTTTCATGACTCACGCGTGAGCGTGATTGAGTTTTGCGTGAGTCACGCAAAACGTAACGTAATTATTTTTCATCCAATTTTTTTTCATTAACATATTTTTCAAAAAAAATTTTCGGTGCCAGCCTAACACGCAATTATTCATATTGTAAAAGTTCTGCTGACACACATAAACTAACACACACTCACACACACACACGCACACACACACACACAAAACTGACATTCGCATTCGCAAATAAAACATGTCTCGTGCATAGCAACCATACATTATAGACTTGTTATGTTGCACAAATAATGATGCATATCTAACCTGACCAACTGTTTTTGTCTGAAAAGCGGGATGTAAAGGTTCAAAAAGCGGGATTTTGGTCTAAAAAGCGGGACTTTTTTATATTGTTCACTTATTGTTAGTGATAGTAAGTTTGTAACAGTTCCAAAAAGTATAAAAAGTCATAATTTTCAATCGATTTTAATTTGACGTAGTGATGTCCGTCCGTCTTTCTGGCAGTAGTATGTCTGTTGAAAACATACTTTCGAAAAAAAGAATTTTGTATTTTTTCTGGTCAGGTTGATATTGAATGTCACCGAAATCGGTGCAGTGGTTCAGAATTTATGAGCAAAACCATGAATTTTGGATTGATTTCGCCTTCAATTCACGTGGTAAATAAAACGTTGAACACGCTTCGAAAGACATTGGTAAGCCACAAAAACAGTTTTCAAAATATTTTTGTCACTTCAAAAAAATTGTACACTCAAAAAAATTAACACTCAAAAAAAATACATAACAAATCAATTACTTAAAAAAATGTATTTCTAGTAAAAGTCTTCAAACAGGGTGGATTTTTTTTACAACAATTTTAATTTTCGCTGCTCCTCAGCACTGGATTGGTTAAACGAACTGAAATACCTGCTAATTTTGTTTGAGGAAACTTAAAAAAAATAATTTTGCATATTTGAAAAATGTGTCAAATTCAAAAATTATTTATTTACTTATTGAATTTTTAACATATAATTACAAATCATATACTAAATTAACTTAACCGAGACGGGTGACTATGACCATTGTCTCGTTGTAGCGAAACAGACCAAGACCTCTGGTCGGAATCGAACCCACTACCCCAGACTCATAGGCTAGCACGCTACCAACTAGCCTACTGGGGCGCCTATTCAAAAATTATATTTTGTACCAAATTAATATGGGTTAGCGATATCTCGAAAATTATATATTTCTTATCTGAGTACGTTTGGGCAACGTTAAACACAAAAATTATTTTGTTTTTAACATATTCATAAAATTTGTTCTTAAATTAAGTGAATTTTTGTCCAAAACTCGAAACGTTGACTAATTTTTACATGGTCATAGAGTTAACATATTTGGCTCAAAATTTTACCAGGTACTTATTTCAGGTCATTAAAAATTTTTCAAAATATGGACCACCCTATTTTTTAATTAAAAAACTAATTGAAATAAAAACAAACTTAAAAATTTATTTTTGAATTATAAATATTTGTTTTTTTTAATTTTCAAAAATCAAAATGAATTTATTTTTTTTTTCCAAAATAAACGTTTAAAAAGTTTTGGAAATTTTTTCGAGTTTCATCACAATTTTAGAAGCAATTTCCTTTACATTTTTTTAAATACGGTAAGAAATTCTAAATGTTACCATATTTATATGCTCAAAAATCCAAAAAAAAAGTCGCTTAAAATTACTTCAGAACAATCATACTTAAAATATTATTTAAAAATTTTAAATATTATTTAATAGTCAAAAAGCGGGATAAAGCGGGATGAAGCGGGACTTTTGTTTAAAAAGCGGGACAGAAATTCAAGGCGGGATGAGACTTCAAAAAGCGGGATAATCCCCCCAAAAGCGGGATGGTTGGTCAGGTTATGCATATCCTGTTTTTGTTTTCCAGTAAAGCACAACAACATACAACTAGTCTCGGTTTTTCCTCATTTTTCTGTGAAAAACAATATGTGTAATATTTGTTAGTATGAGTGAAGACTTGTTTTTTCTTGAAGTAGTTTTTGATTCTGAAACATTTTTCCTAGAGAAAAGGTCTCAGATTCTAAAATAAATTGTTCTTAATGAAAAAGTCTTAGATTTTGAGATTATTCTATAAAGAATTCTCAGGGTTTGAGAAAATATTGAAAAAATTAATATTAACATAACACTTTCAACTCAAAAAAAAATTTACTTTAAAAAACAAGAGAAAAATATATATTTTACTTGACCGAATCCAATAAATGATTGATTTTTTACCGTTTTGATTTACAAGTTTTCTTTTAGTAATTTTGAAAACAAAATTGTTGTGAGTGTTATTTTTTTTTTTTGAAAAAATTTGTTTTTTAATGGCCAGAAACAGTGGAAATTATTTTCGTAGTCTTCCAATGTCATCAAAAATTCACGTTTTTTCTCATAACTTCTTAACCGTTCGACCGATTTTGCTGAAAATCAATATCAACCTGACCAAAAAGATTACAAATATTAATGCCAAGACTTTAGCAGCATGCAAGTTGTTGATGGACATTGCTAGATAGTCTTAAAACCGTATGGGATCATGAATTATACATTTTGTATCTTTGATGTTTTCTTTGTTGGTTCAAAATATCTGTCACATTTTATGTTATACAATTTCTGCATTGCGGCATTTGATACGCTTACACATTTTGTTTATTAAAGGTCAGCATACACATATATTAGGGTGGAGCAAATTTACCTTTTTTCAAATTTAAAAATCGTCGGGCTTGGAAAAGTTGCCATTTACGATCAATATTAACACAAAAAAATATTGGAAAATAAGGAACCCTGTACCTATTTTGACTTGAAAATCGGAAAGTTCCGAACAGGGAGAACATTTTTTTTAAGTTTTTGCTAAAAATATAAAATATATTAGTTAATATTCGGACATTACTGAATTTTTTTTATGAAAAAAAATTTTTTTTTGCTTTTTAAAATTTTTTGTTTAAAAATTTTTTCTTCAAATACATTTTTTTTAATATTAATTTAAAATTGTACTAAAGAAAAAAAAAAATAATGCGATAATTAAAAATATATTTCAAAACTCAATAAAATCACTTTTCCAATAATGTCCAAATATTAAAAAACTAAAAAAAAAATATTTTTTCCGTATCGAAATTAAAAAAAAAGCAAAATTTGCTTCACCCGAATATGTATGTGTTTAGTGTAAAAGAAAATGTCAATATAAATACATACACTGATAGAAATTTGTACATGACAATAATGAAAATCTACATTAATGTTATGAAAAAAGGCGTTAAAAAGGAACTTATGTAGGGTTTCATTGAAGTAATGAAATAGGTATCATAGATAGAAATTTGTACATGACAATAATGAAAATCTACATTAATGTTATGAAAAATGGCGTTAAAAAGGAACTTATGTAGGGTTTCATTGAAGTAATGAAATAGGTATCATAAAATGTAATTGCAAGAACAAGTTTCATTAAATTAATGAAAATTGTTCAAACCAAATATAAATTGTATTTATGAAAATTTTGCATTACTTCAATGAAAAAAGTATTTGATTCTTATGAAATACTTTCATTGAATAAATCCTACTTTTTATTTTTGAAATGAAATACTTTCAATAAATAAATGCTACTTTTATTTTTAAAATGAAATATATTTATGAAATTGTAAAGATCTTTTTATAAAATTAACAATAATAAAAATGGTTTTCACTTTGTTTTCTCGCACAAAATTTTACTCCAACCTTAAATTGTAATACGTAATTAAAACCACGAACCAATATAAGACAGCACGAATTTAGTAAATATAAAAACAATAATTTACTTTTTTTTCAAATTTCATAAAAAAGTCTGAAAAAATCACAAAATCACCAAGTAAAAACAACACTTTCACATATTTTTTATTTTATCTATAGATTTCACTCAGTTTTCTCACACAAAATTTTACTATAACATTTACTTTTAATACATATGTAAGTAAAACCACGAAGTAAAACAAAAAAAAAAAAAAAAAATTACGCTGTGATCAGCTGCTTTTTGCGGGCGTAAACTAACAGACTAAACAAACGCGACACGACAGGTGTCAAAAAACAGCAAATTTTGTAAATAAAACTTAATGAAATTTTTTAATGAAACTACGAAATCTAATGAATCAAAATTAATGAAAATCTTGCATTATATGTATGAAATTTCTTTCAGCTTATGAAATATTTCATTGTTGTAATGAAACAACTTTAATGAATTCCATTCATTTGCGATATGAAGCAGTTTTCTTTCAGTGTATGTTTTAAATGTTTTGTATACTTTTATGCATATGGCAAGGTTTTTTATTTACCGATTTTGAACGACTGGTCGAATTTTGATTCTCCTATGCCTAAAATTTATGTGGTACGAATTTGAGGCCAATCGAATTAAATTAACCCTTTGCCCCCGGTTATAAAGTTTTGGATTTTTTAACAATTCAAAAAAAAATACATGTCTTGCGGTACATTTTGTTTATAAATTTTGATGCGTTCGACCGATTTCAGAATATTTTTGATATTCGTATTCAGCACGCTAAAATTAAAAAAAAAAACACATTGCATCGCAAGATAAACATTTTTGTTAATTTTTTTAATTTTTAAAAATTCCAAAATTTTGGTGAAAATTTTCCAAAAATATAAAATTTTTATTCAAGTGTCAACGAAAAATTTTCTCAATCTCTATGAAAGGCCCAAAGGAAATTTCTTGAACTTAGGAAAAAAACTACCGTTTTGTGAAAATTTCAAATAGTGGTAACTCGAAAACCGTTCGACCGATTTTAATTTTTTTTTATATTCAGCACATAAAAGTTAATAAAAATTACGTATCGCAAGTTTTTTTAATTTTTTCAAAAATCCCATACTTAAATCGCCGAGCGCCACCGGTTAATTTATTCCGATTGGCCTCATATTTGTACCACATACGTTTTTGGCCTAGGAGAATAGAAATTTACCCGGATTTTTAATATAGAACAAAAAAATTGTATTTGAAATTCAAAAAATAAGCAAAATTTCCTCCACCCTAATGCACAATGTACATTAAAACTATTTCATGTAAAAAGTAAAGTAAACTAACAGAAAATGAAGCTGCAAAAGTAAGTGATGAAGCAGCAGAAACAAGTTAAAAGTCAGTATGTTGTATATCTTTTTGTATGTCATTGACACATAGATAAAACAGCTGGTAGATTTCCGTTTCTTTTTTGTTTTTATTTTGTATTTAAATATGCCAATGTGTAAAAACTTTTTCTGGATGAAGTTTTTTTTTTCGTCTGCAGCACAGTAAGTACCATAAAAAAAGTGAAACGTGACAAACATATTTGATTGTCAATTTAAGGATGTATTCAAACTATTAAAGGCAAGTGACTATTTTTTGTATTTTCTTACATTTAAAATACAATTTTTTTCATTTAAATATGCGTCAGCTCCTGCTGATATAAATGTATATATGAGCAATTGTCATTAACTTTTAATATTTAAGAAAAAAAAAAATGTGATTTTTTTTTCGTGGCACATTGATAAGACTTTGTAGGTAAATAACATTATAAATAAGTAATTCAAATCCGTCCGCGTGCATTAATTTGAGCGATCGCACCAAAAACTATGGCGGTTTAAAGTTAACATTTTTAAAAAAATTGTCAAAATTACATTTTTTATCCGAAGTTAACCAAACGTACCATTTTGTATTATGATTACCCAGAGCTAAAATACATATTCAAACATGCATAAAATCTTTGCTAAATATCGAGATATTTTTATTTAACCAATTTTTTTTCGGCACATTTTCCAATATTTTGGAAATAAAAATGTTTCCAGCGGTTTTATTTTTTTTAGAAAAATATTGCCAAATTCATTAACAAAATCTCAACAAATTCTTAGTTAACACCATTATTCTTTCTCTAATAGGTAAGAAACAGCAGTGGTTTAAAGGGAACATTTTTGAAAAAAAAAATTTAATAATTTTGAATTTTTTTTTTTTTTTAATATTAAATGTCTGATTTTACACTGTTGTCCTTCACTGAATATTGAAACTATTCAAAGTATGATTAATAATGCTAATATTAAGGTTATTACGAAATATTTGAACGTTATTACTAATTTTATCAAGGTTATAAAAAATTTTAGCGATTTTTCGCGATTTTTCGCGATTTTCGCGACTGCAAAAATCAATAGACTAATTTTGAAATATTATTCGAATAAGACATGTCAAAATCTATCTAAATACATTTCTTTTCTACTTTATTTTAAGTAATGTAAGATTTTATATAACCATTAAATTTAAAAGTATCA
Organism: Pegoplata infirma; assembly: GCA_963921195.1. Lineage (NCBI taxonomy): Eukaryota > Metazoa > Arthropoda > Insecta > Diptera > Anthomyiidae > Pegoplata > Pegoplata infirma. Next base: position 40,998,918 of record OY992537.1, read on the forward strand.
AAAATTTAAAACCACCAAAAAACCACTAAAACGTTAATTGTTTTTGGGTGCGAATGGATTGAAGATAAAGCATAAAAAATACTACCAAACGCGCTTTTCACTGACCAATTTCGATAAGCGGCCTGGATGTGCCTTACAAAAAACGAAAAACAGAAAAACGCCGCGGAATTAACCAATATTAACTTTTGATCAATGTTGCTTTCCATGATTTATTATATTTGCACATACCATTGTTTCTACATGTTCACCTTTCAGCCATGCACATTTGGCTGTCAAATAATGCAAAACTAAAATATGGAAATTTTGCAAAAAATTTAAAAAGCTCATAAAATTTTTGCAATTAAATATTTTTTGGGTGCGTTTGTAAATCAAGTGGGAAATGGTAAATTATAAAGTTCACAAAGCATTCGGAACCATTCGGAATAAAACTGGGAGTGTGCCTCGCAAAAAACAGACTTTTTAAAAAATTCACGTTTTTTCTTCCCATCTTTGGAGAGCTGCATCTTCGTAACCATTGCGAGCACATCACTCGAATCAGTCTCAGATTGTGCATATTTACAAGGGCTTTTACCATATGTATTTGAATTTTAAAATTACGGTTTGCACCAAAAGCTACAATCAAAAAACCTCGAAAAATTGAAAATTGAAAAAAATTGGTATCAAAGATTTAGGTCCATGTAACTTTTTTCTTATTGATGGCACATCCACTGAACCTACACCAAATAATTGCCCAAGTCTACTGATTAAACGATATTAAATTTGGAGCAATAGCTTTAACGCACCCAACAATATGGAACTTTTAACGAAAAATTTCATGAGAGTATCAAGCGATTTTTTTACATTTTTCAACTTTGAACGTTCCTTACCATCAGATAATGAGACTATTTGCGCTGTGCCTTTGCAGAAATACTCATTATGGTTCCCTTAACATATCTACATTCACAGGTAGCACCTAGTTTACAAAAAAAATGTTATTGCGAAATTAGTAAAATATCACAAGCGTTAAAAGTTAATGACAAAAGTCCATATGCTGATTTTATACAAATTAAAAAAATAAAATCTTATTCTGATAAAAAATCATGTTAAAATATATACAAAATATTCAAAATCAGAGACTTTTTATAGGAAAAAAGTCTTTTCTATGAGAAAAGTGTTTGAGAATTTAAGATATTTAAAAAAGAAAAGTTTTTTAAAAACTGAGACTTTTTCTATTGGAAAAATGTCTCAGAGACCGACACTTATTTCATAAAAAAAATTTCTCTGATTCTAAAACTTATGCCATAGAAAAAATGTTTCGAAATCTGAGAATTTTTCTATCGTAAAAAAAAATTTCTATCGTAAAAAATTCCTTTAGAAAAAATTTTATTTATACTCAAAAAATTATGCCATTAACTGTTTGTAGTTTATTTAAAAAGTTTAACGTTATGTCGTTTTTAAAAGAATAAACATTTGTTCAATGTTCAGTTTTTTTAAATGACTATTTCTGTTCTTTGTTTCAAAAATACTTTACTTACTTATTCCTAACCTCTTCTACATTGCAGTGTAGAGGTATTACAGAGTGTTCTCCAAGAGCGTCTGTCCTGGGCTGTAGTTTTTGCAATTTTAGGATCAATACCACGATTCGTAAGGATTTCTTTCATACAGTCCCACCAGGTTAGTCTTCTTCGCCCTCTTTGAAGGGAACCGAATGGTTTAGTTTGGAGTACGAGTTTTGGTAGTCTAGAGTCATCCATTCTCATGACATGTCCACACCACCTCATTTTACATAGCTCTATTTTGTTGTCCAGAGCATCTACCTGTAGACTACTTCTAATGGTATCGTTCCTAATTCTGTCTCTCCTAGTTTTTCCCGCTACTCTGCGCAGAAATTTCATTTCCGTCGCCTGTATACGACTTCTTCTTGATGAAGTGTGTGCCCACGACTCACAGGCGTAAGTAAGAGTAGGGACATAAGTTGAGTTGTATACTGCTATTTTCGTTTTTGACGAAACTTCACGTTTGCTGATAAAATTTTTGTTTAGAGCATAGTACAGTTTACTTGTTGCGGATATTCTGGTATTTAAATCATTATCCGGTTTACCGTCTTCACTAATTATGGCACCTAAGTTTTTGAAATGTGGTACTTGTTTAAGAGCTTCTGTTCCAATGTGTATTGTATGAGACTCTTTCTCCCTACTTATAATCATTGTCTCAGTTTTCTTAATATTAATTCTCAAGCCTCTCGAATGCATTTCCGATGTTAAAATATTAAGATTATATTCAAGATTTTCAGCTGAGTCTGCTAAGAGGACAATGTCGTCTGCATAAGCTAACAGTGACAATTTGGTGCGTTGCATTTTCCAGTTTCCCACGAAGTATGGGCGCAAATTTTTCTTGGCTTCTTTAATAATATCATCCATTAGAATGATAAAAAGATATGGACTTAAAATATCCCCTTGTCTTACACCTTGGCATGTGTTAAATTCTTCTGAGGTTGCGTTTCCCTTTCTTATGTAGTTTCGGCATGTGTTGTAAAAACTTAAAATTCTTTGTATCAGCGAGCGACTAACATTTTTCTTTAAAAGTACTTTCCCTATTTCACCCCATTGTACAGTGTCAAACGCTTTCTCAAGATCTATAAAGCAGGTATGAATTTTCTGTTATACTCAATGGCTTTCTCGGATAACTGACGCATTGTAAAGATGAGGTCTTGTGTGCCACGATTAGGTCTAAAGCCGCATTGTTCTTCCTCGAGTTGTTGTTCTACTTCTGGTTTCAGACGCTCTAGCAAGATTCTTGAGTACAACTTTCTGGGCACACTTAGCAGTCATATACCCCTATGATTCTCACATTTCTTATTATCGCCTTTCTTAAAAATTGGGTTTATTATAGCCACTTGCCAGTCATCGGGAATTTTTGCTTGTACCCAAGCCGTTGATATTACTTTGAAGAGCATTTCTTGGCCAGAGTCTCCCATGTACTTTAAAAATTCGGGTGCGATTTCGTCATGCCCAGCTGCTTTTCCTAATTTCATTTTCGATAACGCATGCTTCATTTCTTCCATTGTGATGTTATCATTAGGGTTGCTATCGTCGTCTGAAAGATAAAACGGTTCTGCTGGGGTTTCGTTGTGATCTTCATTTAGCAATTCCGAGAAGTATTCTCTCCATCTCGTCATAATTTCTGTTTCATCTCGTAATATTTCCATTTTTATCTTCTATATGCTTTATTGGACAATCTTTCTCTCGTCTAAGTTTCTTTATGGTCTTGTAGAATAATTTTTGATTTTCCATATGGTTTTCCTCAAGAAAGTGTCCAAAATCTTCCCAGGCCTTTCCTTTTGCTTGTCGCATCAGTTGCTTAACCTTTATTCTCTGATCCTTGTATAATTTATATGATTCATCAGTTTTGCTACTTAGATAGTTTTGCCATCTCATCTTCTTTTCCTTGACTTCAGCCTTGATATGATCATTCCACCACTTTGTACACTTAACATGATTTCCTCCACATTTAACTTCTCCGCATGTTTCTCTAGCAGCTGTAAGTAGGACACTTTTAAATTGTTGCCAGTTATCTTCTAAATTTCCATCTATTTGTTGATGTTGAGCGTCCAAGTTTCGTACCATACTGTTTACTGTTGTTTGGAATTTGTCCTGAGTTTGTTTTGATTTTAAGTTAGCAACCTTTATCTTTTTCTTAAGTTTACGTTTTCTTGTTTGTTTTCCTTGTGGAGGCATTGTTGTGACATATCGAAGCACAACTAGATAGTGATCGCTTCCAATTTCCGGGCCACGCATAACTCTTGCATCTCTACATCTAGGGAAGTCACTCCTCCTAACGATTATATAATCAATTATAGATTTTTCGTTTCTCGAGTGCTTAGACCTTGTGTACCGGTGTATATTTTTATGTGGGAACATCGTACTTGTGATTATAAGATCATTTGCGATACAAAATTCAATTAGTCGATTGCCATTGTTGTTTTTGACAATTTCCCCGTAAGTTCCAATTACCTTTTCGGCTGCTTCCGGATTTGCTCCAACTCTTCCGTTGAAGTCTCCTAGCAGTATAACTTTTGTGGTTATGTTGTCTATGGGTTTTTGAAGTATTTCAAAAAAATCGTCTTTGGCCTCGGCAATGTCGTCTTCATTCGGAGCATATATTGATAATAGGGTAACAAATCCATCTTCCTCTTGTATCTCTACACAAAGTATTCGTTCATTCAGAAATTTCCAATCGCACACATTGCTAACGTTATCTTTATGTATTAGAAAACCAACGCCTGCCCTTGCTCTTTCTGAGAGTGGGACACCTGAGTGTATTAATAGAAATCCATCTTCAATAATATTGCCCCAGAATCAAAAACTTTTTCCATAAAAAATCTCAAATTATGAGATTTATATAATAGAAAGAATGTCTTGTAAGCTGAGAAAGTAAAAAAGTCTAGGAATCTTAAAATTTTTCAGTTTTTAACAGACAGATGAAGATTGCTAGAGTGACACATCGAAATATCTGACCCCAAAAAGTGGCAATGTCCGTTCGTCTGTCCAGTGCTTCAGAAATTTTTATTGAAAATTTAAGGACACCCAGAAAAGGTTGATGCATTTCGCATAATGAAAAACGTATGCTAAAGAAATTTCTATTCTATCTTAATGTATTTATAACAAGTAGAAAAGTTAAATTCGACTTGGCCGAATCTATGAATACCCTCCACAATGCATTTTTAAGTGATAATAAATTTTTTAACGTAAAAAAAAATTAAATTTTTGATTAGAAATATTTTAATTTGTGTAAAAAAACTTTTTTTAAGTAATTTTTGAAAAAAAAAAATAATTTACTAAATTTTGTTTGAGTGTAAAAAAGTTCTTCATTTCTGTCACTCTCATCAAATTACTTAATATTAATTTAAATTTAATATGCATATGCCACATGTAGCAAACTTTGTTATCTTATATTCTTAGTTGAATTAATAGTTCCCCATTATGCTTTTGCTGCCATGGTTTCATTTGTTTTGTTACTACAATCTGCAATTCTCTAAAGAGTTCTCATGTGGCTCATTTTACCACATGTTTTATCATAAATTTACTTTGTCATGGTTAATATAACAAACAAAGGGGAATAATGGTAGAGGAGAACAGAAAATTTATCTGCATCATAAAAGAAAATGAAAAACAAAAAAATGGCATATGGGCTTTTTATATTATGCGGTGTTCAGTTACATTAACTCCCCTTTACACCTGTTCCCCCCAACCAAACACTTTTCGATTATCACTTTTATATTCATCATAATCAACAACAGCCTTATCATTCTGCTTATGCTATTAAAGTACGTAATTTAAGATGAGCCTTGATAAAAGAATGATCACGGTTTTAAATTGACTTTCAGGAGAGCAATTAAAAAAGAAAGTGAACTAAAAAATAGGAAAATTAACTAAATTTTAAGAAAAAAAGATTTTATTTTCATTTTTATACCCTCAACTCTAGTGATATGAACAAATCCGTGGGAAATTTAACTGACGGATCACCGATTTTGTTAATTTTTGGTTTTTTGATAGAGCTTCGTAAATGATTAAATTTTTTTTATCAGTACTTTGCACGATATGGGCGATCAAAAAAGCGCTCTTTTTAACAATATTGACTTTTAAACAGTCCTTTAACATTTTTGTGCTCGAAAACCGTAAGTCGTACGAAAAAACTTATAAAAACAATATTGTTTATAAAATTATAGAGAATTAAAATTTATAAAAAAAAATTAAAAAAATTTCAACAAAAATTTTTGTATTCTCGTATTTTTAACATGATAATGTTTTTAGGCTGGTATCTAATTTTAAAAAAGTTGCAGGACGCCACCTCAGTTTGACTATATAAGCTTACAATTAACGAAAAAGAAAACAAGAATTACTATTTTCATTTTCCTAAAACCAAAAATTTTAATGACTTGGGTTTGTAACTTAGATAATAATTCACCTCGTGGTGAATAAAACCGTTTTCCACCAGCTGGTGAATAAAAAGTAACATAATTATTTTTCAACAAAAACTTTTTTTTTTCATCAATTTTTTTTTTCGTGAATTTTTTTTTTTTCATCAATTTTTTTTTCCATCAAATTTTTTTTCCACCAAATTTTTTTTTCATCAATTTTTTTCATCAATTTTTTTTTTTCATAATTTTTTTTTTCCATCAAACTTTTTTTTTTTCATCATTTTATTTTTATAATTTTTTTTTTTATCAAATTTTTTTTTGCATCAATTTTTTTTCCATCAAATTTTTTTTTCATTAATTTTTTTTTTTTTTCATTTTTTTCAATTTTTATACCCTACGCTCTAGTGATAGAGGGTATATATAAGTTTGTCATTCCGTTTGTAACACATCGAAATATTGGTCTAGGACCCTATAAAGTATATATATTCATGATCCTTGATCGATTTTAAGTCGATCTAGCGTTTGACATATATGTTGGCCATTAACCGGGTCAGGTTTGCAATCCAGCGAAGTCGGTCCAATGGTTCAAAAGTTATGAGCAAAACAGTAAATTTCGGCAAGGGTATTTTGCGAATTTACGAGATTAAAACCACTCTAACTTTCGAAAGACAACTCTGAGGGTGCTGAAGCTTAGCACATATATTTCTTGTTCCCCAAGTCTATTTGGTTTTAAGTTTTAGCAAAATCGGTTCAGTGGTTCAAAAGTTATAAGCAAAGCTCTGAATTTCAGATTTGTTCCACCTTAAACTTTTGAAAACTCTTTAAACAAGTTTTTAAAGCCTGGTGAAATACCAGTTTTTTTAAAACTTGTTGTTTGTTTTCCTTCCGTGGGGTGCAGTTTAGTTGTTAGACAAGTAAATATTTGTTATTGTTTTGTTATTGTTTTTGTAACTGTATGTAACGGTGTATAGTAAGTATTTTAGGAAAAAAATGAAGTGGGATTTATATGATTCAATGTTAGTTTGTTTTTGGTTTTTAAAGAAGAGGATGGTAAAATAAAAAGAGGGAAATATGTGAGTTTTTTTTGTATTACATATAGGTATAAAACAACAAAAATATTTTACGAAGTAATTTTGTTACTCAAAGAAATTGTACACTAAAAAAATATTTACACTAAAAAAAAAATGTTACACTCAAAAAAATGTACACATTATTTTTTTTTAATAAAATGTCACACTCAAAAAAATGTTGACAGTCAAAAAAATTTTACACTCAAAAAAATTTGATTGATTAAAAAAAAGTTTTACTCAAAAAATTATATTTTGTATTTGTAATGCAATTTTTTGAATTTTTTTTTAGAAGTTACTATTAGATAACATTGCCCAGCAAAAACTTGGTAATGACACATCATTACCATTCGAATTACTTAGTAATGACAGAAAATTACATTTTGCATTATTTTGAAATGTAAAATAAGGACTTATTAATAATGACTTACATAAGTCATTATAATAAAATAAAAAAATTTCAGAACTAGATTTTCACTTTTTGACTCACTGTACATTATTTTGAGAAAAAACATAATAAAATTAAATATTTTTTAAAATTTTTTTTTAAAATATTTTTTTCATTACCAATAAGTATATATTAGAGTGTTCAATTAATCGGGTTTTTTTATTGTTCGATTAAACGATTAATCGACATTTGGCATTTTTGACTTGTTCGATTAATCGAAACAAATTTTAAAATTGATCGATTAATCGAATAATTCCAAATTCATAAATTTTCTAAATTGCAAGATTTTTTTCGACAATTTTAGAAAAAATTGGTACTTTAGTAAATAAACAATATTAATTACAAGTATTTTAACAATTAACATTTGTATTTTAAAACAAAACAAATGTAACAGCATTTAAGTTTTCTGCAATTTTGTTTGAAAAAATTAAAAAAAAAAAATAATTTTAGAGTTTTGAAAAATTTTTAGAATTAAAAAATTATTTTTGTTGCCAAATTTATATGGATTACCGATATCAAAAAAATTTTATATTTATTATCTAAATACGTTTTGGAAAATGTTAAACAAAAAATATTTAGTTTTGAGCATGTTTATAAAATTTGTAATTTTTTTTTATAATTTAGTGGGTTTTTGCTCAAAACTCGAAACTTTGACAGATTTTAGCGCGGTCACATAGTTAATCGAAATTTTGGACCAAATTTTATCAGGTACTAACTTTAAGTTGTTTAACAAATCCAATACTTCAGGAGCAGCGAAAATCCCAAAAAAATCAAGTAAGAATAACTCTAGTAAAAAAATGTCAGTCATCATGAATTATACAAATTTCCAGAAAAACCTTATGTTATTCTTAATCGATTAATCGGCATAAATTCTTCGATTAACCCTTTAATCGAAATTAGCAATTTAAAATTAATCAAACAATTATTCGTCTAAAATTGTTCGATTAATCGAACAAAAATTAATCGGCTGAACACCCTAGTATATATGTAATTAGTTATTAATATTGGTTTGATAATCATTACATTTGGCACATTTGCTTGTAAATGTAATGGGAAAGGTAATTCGAATCAGAAGTAGTTATAACTTTTGAATTTCCCATTACACATTTCATTACTTGGTAATGCAAGTTTTTGCTGGGTGTGGAGGGTATTCATAGATTCGACCAAGTCGAATTTAATTTTTCTACTTGTTTTCTTAGAAAAATTTTTTTTTTTATATTTTTTTTTATATTAAAAATTTTTCTTTTCATCAAAAAAAAATTCATCAAAAACATTTTTTCATCAAAATTTTTTTTTTTCACCCAAAATTTTGTGTTCATTAAATTTTTTTAACATAATTTTGTTTTTCGTGAAAAAAAATCATTTTTTTTACCAAAACTACTTTTTCACCAAGTCTAAGCTTTTCGCATAAAAATTTTCCATTTGTTTATCAAATGTACATAAAACAAATGAGAGTGGTATATTCTTTGGTGCCGAATCTTTTATACTCTCCAAAATGTAAAAACACGTTTTTACACTTATTTTTGCACTCACATACGAAATCTTCCGCAAAACATTATCATGATTTAATGTTTTGGGCAAGAGTACAAAATTCGCAGGCATTGTTGTGTGTACCAATATATTAGTTAGATTTTTATACCCTCCAACCACAGTATTTGATTTTTTTCAAAATTTTGGCAAAAGACCAAAAATTTAGCTATATCACCAAATTTGAAAATTTATTGCTCGACAACACGAAAAACACCTCCCTGAAATTTTAACAACGTTAAAAGGACATTCTAAACTTTAATAAAAAATTTCGGGTTTGGAAATCCATGGTGTCCTTGACAGGAGAAAAGGACATTCCAATATTGTTTTAATTTTTTTTTTAATTTTATTGATTTTTTTCTAAATTTTAAATCTCCTTAATTTTATTAATAATATTGTCACTAAAAGTTTTTTTGTACAACTTACGGTTTCGAGTAAAAAAACCACAAAAGAACTGTCTACAGCCAACTATTTTTGCCAAAATTTTGAAAAACAAGTAAAAAAATTAAATTCGACTTGGCCCAATCTGTTAATACCCTCCACAATGCACTTTTTAAGTGATAGTAAAGTTTCTAACGCGAAAAAAATTAAATTTTTGATTAGAAATATTTTATTTTGTGTAAAAAAAACTTTTTTTAGTAATTTTTGGAAAAAAGATAAATAATTTATTAATTTTTTTTTAGTGTACAATTTTTTTGAGTGTATTTTTTTTTTGTTGTTTTAGTGTTAAAAATATTTTTGAGTGACAAAAATACCTTGTAAAATATTTTTGTGACTTACCAATGTTTGGTTTGCTAAATATCTGTCATAAGAGGTGAATAAATATAACAAGAAAAAAAAAAAGTGCACTTCTTAACCACTACGCTACGGAAGCTTATACTTTTATCTGGCGTTTTAGTTATTAAACATGTGTGTTTTTCGACAGCAGAGAAATCTGATTTTAGCAGAAATATCTGCTGATTTTATCAGAAAAATCTGCTAATTTTAGCAGAACAATCTGCTGATTTCAGCAGAATAATCTGCTGATTTCAGCAGAACAATCTGCTGATTTCAGCAGAGCAATCTGCTAACAATCTGTTCTGCTTTTTTTTTATATAAAAAAATTTTTTGAAAAAATAATGAAATTCAGCAAACAAAAAAGTATAAACATAGTAAAATGTCTGTTATTTTCTTAAACTGAATGACAGAGATTTTAGTAAAAATATCCTTCTCAGCAGAACAATCTGCTAAAAGATTGCTAATTCAAATTGAAAGTCGTTTTACAGATTTTTTGACAGAGTTTTTCTTTTGAGTGCACGTGAATTTAAGGTGAAACTAATCTGAAATTCACGGTTTTCTTATTCCGAGCACAAAAATGTTAAAAAACAGTCAAAAAGTCAATATTATCAAAAAAGCGATTTTTTAACGCCCATATCTTCCAAAGTATTGATCCAAAAAAAAGTACTGGTATTAATCATTTACGAAGCTCTATAAAAAAACCAAAGATTAACAAAATCGGTGATCCGTCAGTTTAATTTCCCATGTATTTGGTCTTATATAAAAAAAAGTTCATCCCAATCGGAAGATATCAGTTTCAAAAGTTTTGTCACTTGAGGCGAAAATCCCCCATATATTTAAACTCCATTTTGTTTAAATTTGCGTTTAAATTAATTCTGTAAATTTTATTTCGGGATTTTACTTTATGTTAATGTATTATTATTTTTTTTTGTTATTTCTTACACAAACATTGCCAGTGGCAACTCATTAGTATTTGAATGAGTTACAATTTTGTTATTCTGTTGTTTACTTATCGCATTTTTCCGCTTGCATAACATTCAATGGGGCTTTCAGTCCTGCAGGACAATTTTGTATGTATTTTTTTCTCTCTCTCATATCTTGGTGTTTTTTTTTTTGTTGACGTGTGCTGCTATGTGTTTTATTCAGTGAGTGGAATAAATTCAATGAATAGCAAATTACTGATGTGTATAAATTTTTGCATGGACACCTGTTGTTTTGCAACAAGAAAATAATACAGTTATGTATGAAATATAAAACACAGCTTCAACAAAAAAAAAAAAAAATTAAATACCTTTTAAAATGATACATAATAATGTTTTGACGCTAGTGTCTAATTTTAGCAATGCAACAGGGTGTTACACTTGTTTCCTAGCCCATATTTATTTTTTTTCATTGAACCAACACTCACTACATTGTGTTAATATCAGGAAAATAGGTTATGGGGAGATGGAAATTCAGTTGTAATAAAGTAACAACATTTCCTAATTTTTGTGCCGTATTCGGTGAAAAAATTTGGACATGAATTTTGGTCGAAAAACGCCATTTTTTCATACTTTGACCGCTGGTTACCGACTTAAGATGTTTTTGCAAAATTTTAGTACTTAATACACGAACTTCTCGGAATTCATCCACTTTGTCCACTTGAAAAATTAAATTTTAATAATTGCTTGGAGTACAAGGGGTTTAAGTGCTTATATACCCCTTGTGCTCCAAGCAAAACAGGTATTTTAATAACAAGAACTAAAAATGGTCTCCATATCTCGCTAACGGATAAGAATTTCACATTCACCTATTGTGCTCTGAACTTCTGTGAACTTCACCTACTAATTCCATATCGCTCCTTTACTTGTATAGTGTCACAACTCAAAATATTTGATTTTGCAGAAAACACGTTTAAAGTTTACTATTGAAACTGGTTTTTAATTGAAAAAGGCCGGTACATAGAAAATGTAATAATGGCGTGAACTCTTCTCAAACGGAGAGTTTAAAAGATATTAATACGAATTTTTGACACGATACAAAGCATGATATAACGAATAATTCTGTATCATTAACTCAAAAAATGAATTTTTTGAGTTATGACACTATACAAGTAAAGGAGCGATATGTTAACTAAATTTTTTTAAAAAAGTCACTTGAACCCCTTGTGCTTTGAGCCCCTCATATGTTAATTGTGTAATGTTCCTCTATTTTTCGTGCTCTAAAAGATACAAAATGTCTGCGAAATTTTTACTCGAGCCCAAACCATTGAATCATGATAATGTTTTGCTGTGATCTTTCCAAACCAAAATTTTTCTAGAAAAAATAACGCGATATTAATTTGTCATTCCATGAAAAACGCATTGAAATATCGATCGAGGACCCCATTATGTTTATATTTTATGGATGCGTAAAGGTTTCTAAGACATTCTAGTGATATCCAATAATCTGTTTGTCTGTGTTTGTCGATAAAAAAAGTTTTTGATGGAAAAAAAATTTATGAAAAAAAAAAATATTGATAAAAAACAAATATTGATGAAAAAAATATTAATGAAAAAAAAAAAAAAATTTATGAAAAAAAATATTGATGAAAAAAAAAATATTGATGAAAAAAATTTTTTGATGAGAAAAAAATATTGATATAAAAAAAAATATGGATGAAAAAAATAATATTGATGAAAAAAAATATTTGATAAAAAAAAATATTGATGAAAAAAATATTTGATGAAAAAAAATATTGATGAAAAAAAAAAAATATTGATGAAAAAAAAATATTGATGAAAAAAAAAATATTGATTAAAATAAAAAATATTGATGAAAAAAACAGTTAGAGCAAATTTTATAAAAATGTTATTTTGAGTGGAAGCCTACTTAGGGAGTGGAGATAGGGCGTAGGTATGTTGTAAAAAAATTTTATAGGGTAAAAATAAATGGGGGTTGGTCTCACTAATGACCCCTCTCGGACGCACCATTGGACCGGTAGAAGCTGATTAAATAAAACAAATTTACAAAAAATTGTATTGGGACCGCCTTAACAATTAGAGATAAAGGGTAGGTGTGTTCAAATAAAATGTTTGGACTAAAAAAATTTTGTGGGTCGGTCATACATTTTGTTGCTCTAAGGGCACTATTAGGGCAGTTAGAGCGGTTGGAGCAAATTTTAAAAAATGTCGTTTTGTGTGGGAGCCCCCTTAGAAATTGGAGATAGGGTATTAATTTGTTCCAAAAAAATGTTAAGACGTAAAAATTAATGGGGTCGGTCTTATAAAGGACCCCTCTATGACGCACCATTGGAGCAGTAGAAATGATTTCAAGATTGGAAAATTACAATAAATTTTTTTCAAAAAATTTTAAAAAAATAGTAATAATTGTTATCCCACGATCCTCCTGGGCAAAAAATTTGTAGAATCGATAGAAGTTTTACACAAAAAAATTTCAAAAAAAATCGAAGAGTACAAACATACAATTTTTTGGGACTTTTTTTTTTAAGTACGTAAAAAAACAAAAATTAAAAAAAAAAAATGAAATTTGGACCATTATTGAAGAAGTTATGAGTAAAAGAAGTTTGAGTAAAGGAACAAACTACCAATAACAAAAATTCGATATCTTTTGAACGGGTCATCAAAAAAATCTGAAAATTTACCACGAAAGAGTTTTCGAAGGGTACTAAAAACTGTAAGCAAATTGGGAAAATCTAAAAAAAAAAAAAATTTCAAAGTGTCCGATTTGACATGGAATGCCCCACATATAAAAATTATTAATGAAAAATAAATATTGATAAAAAGAAAAAATATTGATGAAAAAAATATTGATTAAAAATAATATAGATGAAAAAAAATACAGACGAATAAAAATTTTTGATGGAAAAATAATATTATTGAAAAAAAATATCAATGAAAAAATATTCATGAAAAAAATTATTGATGAAAAATAAATATTGATGAAAGAAAGATATTGAAAGAAAAAATAGTGATGAAGGAAAAAGTATTGATGAAAAAAATATTGATGAAAAAAAAAAATATTAATGAAAAAAAAAAATATTGATGAAAAAATATTGATATTTTTATTTTATTTTTGATTATTGATAAAAAAATATTGATGAAAAAAAATATTGATGAAAAAAACATTGATGAAAAAAAAGTATTGATGAAAATAAATATTGATGAAAAAAAATTTGATGAAAAAAAATGTAGATAAAAAAATATTGATAAAAAAAAAATAGCTGAAAAATATTTTATTTTACGTTTTATTCACCAGCTGGTGAATATTTTTTTATTCACCACGAGGTGAATTAATATCCAAGTTACAAACCCAAGTTACTAAATTTTTGGTTTTAAGAAAATGAAAACAGTAATTCATTTTTTCTTTTTGTTAATCGTTAGTTTTTATAGTCAAACTGAGGTGGCGTTTTGCAACTTTTTTAAAATTAGACACCAGCCTTAAAACATTATCATTTAAAAAAACCTCCGCAAAATTGGAGAGTGTCACGAAAGAGTCTTCCCTTAGGAATACTTCCCCTGAAAGCTTAATTTAAAATAAATACAAAACAATATTTTTGTTTTTTAATCAACACAAAATATCTTTTCATAAAACTTAAGAGGATTCTTAGTTAAAATTCAAATTATTTAAAATTTAAATCAAAATTAAATAAAATTATATCATAGTTTTGTCAGAACAAAATATAATCAACAACAATAGCAACAAATGTAAGCAATTGCAGATACATTCATTTGTATCCATATACTGTTGCAGCTGCTTCTTGTAGCAAGCAATGTTGAGTAAATATGAAAATATATATATAAAAAAAATCCAACTTAATCCAAAAGTAATTTCATTCTTTAACCACAATTGATGTTAATATAAAAAAAATGTAAAAAATTAAATAAGCAAGAGACAAGGGAGTAGATGAAACGACCATAACCATGTTAAGCGAACCAACAAACCAAAAATAACTGGCAGTAGACCAAGGACAGCTGATGTTTCTTTTCATCTTCATTTTGCCAGTTGCTCAAAAAAATGCCCCCCCCCCCCCATTCACTTCTCCCTGGTGTAGAAATGTTTTTCATTTTACTTATGCATGGCATCCATACTTGCATATACCATTTCAATAATACTCATTCACCAACACACATACATACTCATACAACTATAACAATTGCATTCGTATTTACAGTTGCACATGAATGATCCTTAAAGACATACACATAGTCAGTCTGCCAACTATTCAGTTAAACCTGCTAGTATTCAACATTCAAACATTATTCGACTGTTTTTCTTTATTTTATTTTTCTTTTCAATGTCCGCACTTCACTCACGTGTTAGGAAAACTCTGGTACGTGTGTTATATTAATACAAGAGAACAAGATAACATCTATAGCCAGAGCTTTGTAAAGAGATTACGGGTGAGTAACAACAACTACAGCATAGTACAAATTCAATGCAAACAATAAACTATGGGAGATGAAATTATTTCGTTAGTACGGTTTTTTATAAGTGATCCCAAGTTTTGGAATTTTTATAACCTCAATTAAAAATAAAGATCTCTTCAGGGGCAGTGAGTCACGAGCTTTTTGAAATATTTTAAAAAGTATTGCAAAGTCTTTTCGAATAAAAAATCTAAACCGTTTCGGCTCGCCCGAAACAACTTTAACCTCAAGTTGAAAACATTGTAAATGTCTCTCTTGATAATGAATCTGGGGTGCCTACTCTCAAAATAATACATTAGTAGATTTACTAATTTTTTTTTGCTAATGCTGGTTAGCTAACTTTTAGCAAATTTTTAGTTGAGATTAGCGTGTTAGCAAAAATATCCTGTAAACTTCATTTAGCGCATTAGCAATTTTAAACAAATTTGAACTAATTTTTTTTGCTAGATTTAAAATTGAGTTGACCAAATTTTAACAAGCTTTTTTGCTAATATTAGCAAAATAAATGGTAATTTTTTTTTTATTTTCAGAAAACTTAAAATGGCGCTATCTCGGAAACGAAAGCCCAATACAACAAAAAGCCCAAAAGCATTTTTGTAGCTCTCAACACGTATAACAAGACCGCATAATAATCAAAAGCTCTTCGAGTAATATTTTTGAAGTTATCGAGTTTTGTAATTCTCAAAGCCCCGGTGGTCCCCTAAAATGACGTATCTCAAAAACTAAGCAAGGTAGAGCGAGACGGACACAAATTTTGGATCAAAAACTATGACGATTTTTAAGAAACCCAACTAGGTCTAGGCCCATCGGGGTCTGGATCTATCGGGTCCGAACCCAACGGGGTCCTCAAATGTGTATGAACTAAGTTGAATAAAAAAATTTCAGTTAACTAATTTTTGGCAAAACATTTTTGCTAACTTTACCAAAAAAATTGTGGGTTCAAAATCAGCAAATTTTCTTGTAGGTTTACAAGCTTTTTTTGCTAACATTACAGTTTTTTTTTTTGAGTGTGTTAGGGTTTATTCACCAGCTGGTGAATATTTGTTTTATTCACCATAGGTGAATTATTATCCAAGTTACGAACCCAAGTTACTAAAATTTTTGTTTTTAAGAAAATTAAAATAGTGATTCTTATTTTCTTTTTTGTTAATCGTTAGCGGTGGCGTCGTGCAACTTTTTTAAAATTAGACACCAGCCTAAAAACATTATCATGCTAAAAACTTTTGTATTCTAAAACTTTTTTCGTATATAAAGAGTCTAAGATTCTGAGACATTTTTCGTTTAAAAAATGTCTTATTGTTTGTATCTTAGACATTTTTCGTATAGAAAAAGTCTCAGATTCTGAAGCAATTTTTGTAAAGAAATTCTCATAATCTAAGATATTTTTTGTATAGAATAAGTTTCAGATTCTTAGAAATTTTTCGTATAGGAAAAATCTCAGATCCTGAGGCATTTTTCGTATAGAAAAAGTCTCAGATTCTGAGACATTTTTTGTGTAGAAAAATCTCAGATTCTGAGACATTTTTTTGTGTAGAAAAAGTTTCAGATTCTAAGACATTTTTTCTATAGAAAAATTTTAAGATGCTAAGTCGTTTTTCGTATAGAAAAAGTCTTGAATTCTGGGACATTTTTCGTGAAGAAAAATTTTTAGATTATGAGACATTTTGCGTATAGAAAATATCTCAGATTCTGAGACAGTTTTTGTTAAGAAAAAGTCTTAGATTCTGAGACATTTTTCGTAAAGAAAAAATCTGAAATTTTAAGGCATTTTTTGTGTAGAAAAAGTCTCAGAGTTGGAGACATTTTTCGTTTAAAAAATTCTCAGATTCTGACCAATTTTTCATGTAAAAAATGTCTCAGATTCCGAGACATTTTTCGTATTTTATTTTTATACACTTAAAAAATTATGTTAGTAAAATCAACTGAAAATGACAGTTAAAATAACTTTTTTGTAAGTTGTTTTGGGGTCAACTACTTTTTCAGTTAAATCAACTAACAATGTTAGTTATTTTAACTGACAAAAACAACTGACTTATGTAGTAAAAATTACTTACATTTGTAGTCAAAACAACTAATATGTAGTAAAAATAAACAATATATAATTTTTTTTTCAAAAAATTTTTCAGAAAAAAAAATTGAAGACCAAATTTTTTCCAAGTTTTTTTAAAAAAAAAAAGTAAAAAAACGATTTTTTTTTTTGGAAAAAACTTTGAAAATTTTTGAGAAACAAAAAAAAATAAAATTAACTACTTTAAATAACTGTTACTACATTACAGTACTTTTTTGTTAGTTATTCAAAAAACGACTTAAAATAACTAACAGAAATAGTTGTTTGATATTTTTCATACAAAAATAACTGACTTTGTAGTTGAAAACAACTAACTACTGTAAAATATACAAACAACTTACATGTAGTAACTTACATAATTTTCTGAGTGTATGTCCGAACAGCTTTTTTATTGTTCTCTCTTAAAACGTGCATTTTTCAATATTTTCCATCCAATTTTTTTTTTTTTAGATTCGATATGTCTTCTCCCCATAGTAAACTTTTTCTAGCGAAGCAACAGAAAAACTACAACATTGTTCTTGCATTCCATACATAACATAACATTTCATTATTGTTGTATTGAAGGATGCTAGCATCTGTATAAAACTGTTTGTTTGCCAGTTATTTTATTTAAATATTTAAAGAATTGGTTTGACAGAAAACATTTTGTTTTACTACTTACTGGTCAATTCGACAAACAAGAGTAAATTTAAAGTCTGAAACCAACAACAGCAATTGGACAATACTCTATTGTCCTTGCAATAATGCTTTCACAGGAATGGAAATAAATAAGTGCATATCCCAGCAAAAACTTGCATTACCAAGTAATGAAATGTGTAATGGGAAATTCAAAAGTTATAACTACTTCTGATTCGAATTACCTTTCCCATTACATTTACAAGCAAATGTGCCAAATGTAATGATAATCAAACCAGTATTAATAACTAATTACATATATACTTATAGGTAATGAAAAAAATATTTAAAAAAAAAATTTAAAAAAATAAAAAAATATTTAATTTAATTTTATTTTTATTCAAAATAATGTACAGTGAGTCAAAAAGTGAAAATCTAGTTCTGAAATTTTTTTATTTTATTATAATGACTTATGTAAGTCATTATTAATAAGTCATTATTTTACAATTCAAAATAATGCTAAAGGTAATTTTCTGTCATTACTTAGTAATTCGAATGGTAATGATGTGTCATTACCAAGTTTTTGCTGGGATGGAGTAAATACACATACATATTTATTTAACAAAACAAATACAAATTACATAAAAAGCTGTCAAATACAAATTGAAATAACAGATATAAAATACTTACTTAAATAAATATTATAGTTATTTTGCTATTATGTGTTAGTAAAAGTAAAGTGAAATAAATAAAAATTATTTTTAAAAAGTTAAAAATTTTGAGTTGGGTTTTTCTTACAAGGGAAGTATCTCAACCCTTATGAACCGATTTGCCTGAAACTTAAAATATATATAAAATGACACTATTTTAAGGTTGGGGTGTCTCGGCTTATCGGCCATATCGGGGATTTAGGGGTTAAAAAAATGGCTAAAAAATAGTTTTTTGGATTTTCAGCGATTTCTTTCTAAGAATCTATATGATATTTCCCTATGGAAAGAACGTTTTTTTTTTAATGCCTATCCTACGGTGGCATAACCTTGTAAAAATTCGGCTTCACTAAATGTTTTTTTTTTCATGCATATGTGTAAATTTTGGGGGGTTTTATATGAAGACATAGACCTACGATATCCATATGAATACGAAATAATATTTATTAAATTTAAGTCGACACGTATTTTTGCTCTAGACCAATGGTTCCCAACCTTTTTTACGTCACGCCCCACTTTTAAGTTAAAAAAATTGCCTTGTCCCCCCTACACTAAAGAAAAATTTAATAATTTTTCTAATTTTTGTTTCTAATGAAAAATTACTACTGGTTTAGCAAAGTTTTTGTAAAATAAGCATTTAAACTGAGTTTTTAGTAAAAACTTTTAACAATTAACAAAATTTCTGTAGTTAATTTTGCTAAAAAAAAAAGATTTTGTGGTTAATTCGAATAAAAAAAGCTTGAAAATTTGCTCGTTGCCCCCTGGAACCTTCAAATTGCCCCCCAGTGTACAGTGGCCGAAATGGCCAATCTAGCGGTGCTTAATTCGGAAATGTAAAATAATAAAGACTAATGCTTATTTGCGATTATAAAATTTATAAAGAATTAAATTTTAAACAATATTTATTTATTTTTATGTATTTTGGGAAATTTATGTGAATATTGGGAGGGTGGTTTGTATGAGGCCTAGAAATTAAAATGATCCGATTCCGTTAAAATCTAGAGCGATTGTTTATGAATATAAAAAACATTTATCGGTCGAATTTCAAGAGGATATCTTGAATACTATTGTTAGGGGTATTTAAGTAAATCTTGAAGGGGACATTTACATGGGGGCTATGGATTAACATGGATTGATTCTGTCAAAATTAAATAGGTTTTGTTCTTGCGATAAAAAAAACTTAAATTTCAAATTTCAGCCAAATCGATTGAAAATTGTGGTCTGTATCGCGTTTATACTGTTTATTTGGACAGGCAGATGGACCCTATAAACCGAACAACTTGCGCGAACTAGCACGCCATACTGAAACGTCACAACAAAAATAACCCAAAATAATAAGCAAAACTGGAATTGGACCGAATACGATCGAATTTCAAAAGTTGCAGTCCATGAAACTATAGTTTATATCACAAATGTAAACTTCTATAATGAACTAATAATAAACTAGATACACACAGGCCACAAACATTTATTTTTTACTTTAAACATACCATTTATTTTCAATTAAAACTTTTTGGCTCAAAATGTATAAACAATTGACTTACAAGTGTCAAGAAAAACTCACTGAGCAATTAGGCCCCAAATTCCTTTAATACAATTGCTGCAGAAAATGTATATTTGATAGCTTACAGCTGTGCGAATATTAAGAGAAAAACAAAAGTAAAAACGTTAATTTTCTCTGTAAAGTATAGGTAATCGATACAGTGCAAAACATCTATCAGTTTTAATTTTTTAATTTTGACTAAAACGCCGCTAGATCAGTGATTTCGGCCACAGTGCAGTGGGGCGAGAATCAAAGGTTGGGAACCATTGCTCTAGACGATATTCCTGTTAGTTCGAGAGTTATCGAAATTTTCCCGAAGGTCCTCATTGTTTCATAGAGGGACAACGAAATTTTTAAACACTGATATGGCCGATAAGCCGAGATACCCCAACCTTAAAATCGTCTCATTTTTATATATTTTAAGTTTCAGACAAATCGGTTCATAAGAGTTGAGATACTTACCCTGTTAGTAGAAGATTCTACACTCAAAAAAATACGTTAGTAGATTTACTAATTTTTTTTTGCTAATGCTAGTTAGCTAACTTTTAGCAAATTTTTAGTTGAGATTAGCATGTTAGCAAAAAATTCTTGTAAACTTCATTTAGCACATTACCAATTTTAAACAAACGTTGAACTAATTTCTTTTGCTAAGATTTGAAATTGAGTTGACAACATTTTCACAAGATTTTTTGCTAACATTAGCAAAAATAAATGGTAAATTTTTTTTTATTTTCAGAAAACTTAAAATGGCTCTATCTCGGAAACTAAGCCAGATAGAGCAAAATGGAGAGCATTTTTGGTTCTTAGAATCTCCATACTTTCGCGGGTCCTCTTCACATGTGTGGACCCTAATGGGCCCTAACTTTGGATCCAAAAAAGTTAGCATTCCCGAAAATTTTAAAATGCTCATATCTCGGTAAATATTGCCGACACAACAAAAAGTCCAAAGGCATTTTTGTAGCCCTCAATACGTAGAACAAGACCGCAAAATAGTCAAAAGCTCTCCGAGTAATATTTTTTAAGTTATCGAGTTTTTTAATTCTCAAGACCCCAGTGGTCCCCTATAATCACGTATCTCAAAAACTAAGCAAGGTAGAGCGAAACGGACACAAATTTTGGATCAAAAACTATGACGATTTTTAAGGAACCCAAATGTGTCAAAAAAAAATAAATTTTTGTTAACTAATTATAAGCAAACTGTGATATAACAAACTGTGATAAAATTTTCTATAGAAAATTTTATAACAAAATGTGATTAAATTTTCTATAGAACATTTTACAACAAAATGTTATAAAATTTTCTATAGAAACTTTCTATAGGAAATTTTAAAACAAAATGTGATAAAATTTTATAACATTTTTAAGTATATATTTTAAGTTTCAGGCAAATCGGTTCATAAGATTTGAGATACTTCCCTTGTTAGTAGAAGATTCTATCCCTTATTGTGATCAAATTTTGTTATACAATTTTTAATAGAAAATTCTATAACATTTTCCAATAAAATTTTTTACAGAAAATTTTTTAACATAAAATAATGAAACAAAATGTGATTTTCTAAAGAAAATTTTAAAACAAAATGTGATAAAATTTTATAACAAAATGTGATAAAATTCTATAGAAAATTTTATAACAAAATGTGAATAAATTTTCTATAGAAAATTTTATAACAAAATGTGATAAAATTTTCTATAGAAAATTTTATAACAAAATGTGATAAAATTTTCTATAGAAAAATTTTATAACAAAATGTGATAAAATTTTCTATAGAACATTTTATAGAAAATTTTATAACAAAATGTGATAACATTTTCTATAGAAAATTTTATAACAAAATGTGATAAAATTTTCTATAGAAAATTTTATAACAAAATGTGATAAAATTTTCTATAGAAAATTTTATAACAAAATGTGATAAAATTTTCTATAGAAAATTTTATAACAAAATGTAATAAAATTTTCTATAAAAAATTTTATAACAAAATGTGATAAAATTTTCTATAGAAAATTTTATAACAAAATGTGATAAAATTTTCTATAGAAAATTTTATAACAAAATGTGATAAAATTTTCTATAGAAAATTTTATAACAAAATGTGATAAAATTTTCTACAGAAAATTTTATAACAAAATGTGATAAAATTTTCTATAGAAAATTTTATAACAAAATGTGATAAAATTTTCTATAGAAAATTTTATAACAAAATGTGATAAAATTTTCTATAGAAAATTTTATAACAAAATGTGATAAAATTTTCTATAGAAAATTTTATAACAAAATGTGATTTAATTTTCTATAGAAAATTTTTTAACAAAATGTGATTTAATTTTCAATAGAAAATTTTATAACAAAATGTGATTAAATGGATATTATATGGATAGCCCTACAGGGAACTTAGAAAATTGCGTTTTTGGTTTTTCAATTTTTCAAAAACTGGGCTAAGGAAGCGTGGTCAAATATTGGAAAAATGGTAAAATTTGTGGCGAGTTGCCTTGATTAAATATTTATCACATTAAAACGGAATAAAAAACAATCTCAAAAATTTTCATTCTTATATAGTTTTGTATGGGCTTTCGATTAAATTTTTTTTTTTGAAAATTTTCAGAACCCGTTCTGAAATTTTTCATTTTTTAAAAAAGTCAATTTATCAAAAATCTGGCCACTTTTTTTTAATTTTTAATTTTAAGTTTAGATGTTTGTCCATCCACACAAAAAAATTCAGAAACGTTCTTCGTTTTTTTTCGAGAAAATCGCATTAGAATTTTAAATTTCATAACAATTTTGTAATTTGCTAGAATATTTTCGATAGAAAATTTCATCATATTTTGTTAGGAAATTTTCTATAGAAAACTTTATCTTATTGTGTTATAAAATTTTCAATCGAAAATTGTATTACATTTTGTTATAACATTTTCTATAGAAAATTTTATCACATTATAGAAAATTTTATTACATTTCTATAGAAAATTTTATTACATTTTGTTCTAAAATTTTCTACAGAAAATTTTATCACATTTTGTATTAAAATTTCTACAGAAAATTTTATCGCATTTTGTTATAAAATTTTTTATAGAAAATTTTACCACATTTTGTTATAAAATTTTCTATAGGAAAATATATTTTGTAATAAAATTTTCTATAGAAAATTTTATCACATTTTGTTATAAAATTTCTATAAAAAATGTTATAAAATTTGCTATAGACAATTTTATCACATTTTGTTCTAAAATTTCTATAAAAAAAATTTTCACATTCTGTTATAAAATTTTCTACAGAAAATTTTATCACATTTTGTTATAAAATTTTCTACAGAAAACAATATAAACAATATATTATAATAAAATGTGATAAAATTTGTTATAAAATTTTCTAAAGAAAATTTAATCATATTTTGTTATAAAATTTTATCACATTTTGTTAGAAAATTTTCTATAGAAAATTTTATCACATTTTGTTAGAAAATTTTCTATAGAAAATTTTATCACATTTTGTTAAAAAATTTTCTATAAAAAATTTTATCACATTTTGTAATAAAATTTTCTATAAAAAATTTTATCACATTTTGTTAAAAAATTTTCTAAAGAAAATTTTATTACAATTTGTTAGAAAATTTTCTATAGAAAATTTTATCACATTTTGTTAGAAAATTTTCTATAGAAAATTTTATTCCATTTTGTTATAAAATTTTCTACAGAAAATTTTATCACATTTCTAAAGAAAATTTAATCATATTTTGTTATAAAATTTTCTATAAAAATTTTTTCACATTTTTTTATAAAATTTTCTATGGAAAATTTTATCACACTTTGTTATAAAATTTTATCACATTTTGTTAGAAAATTTTCTATAGAAAATTTTATCACATTTTGTTACAAAATTTTCTATAGAATATTTTATCACATTTTGTTATAAAATTTTCTATAGAAAATTTTATCACATTTTGTTATAAAATATTCTATAGAAAATTTTATCACAT
Source organism: Pegoplata infirma (assembly GCA_963921195.1). Classification (NCBI taxonomy): domain Eukaryota; kingdom Metazoa; phylum Arthropoda; class Insecta; order Diptera; family Anthomyiidae; genus Pegoplata; species Pegoplata infirma. The sequence goes on from OY992537.1 coordinate 41,022,949, forward strand.
TTTGTTATAACATTTTCTATAGAAAATTTTATCACATTTTGTTATAAAATTTTCTATAGAAAATTTTCTATAGAAAATTTATGACATTTTGTTATAAAATTTTCTATGGAAAATTTTATCACACTTTGTTATAAAATTTTATCACATTTTGTTATAAAATTTTCTATAGAAAATTTTATCACATTTCGTTACAAAATTTTCTATAGAATATTTTATCACATTTTGTTATAAAATTTTTTCTATAGAAAATTTTATCACATTTTGTTATAAAATATTCTATAGAAAATTTTATCACATTTTGTTATAACATTTTCTGTAGAAACTTTTATCACATTTTGTTATAAAATTTTCTATAGACAATTTTATCACATTTTGTTATAAAATTTCTATAAAAAATTTTATCACATCTTGTTATAAAATTTTATCTCATTTTGTTTTAAAATTTGCTATAGAAAATTTTATAACATTTTGTTGTAAAATGTTCTATAGAAAATTTAATCACATTTTGTTATAAAATTTTCTATTGAAAATTAAATCACATTTTGTTAAAAAATTTTCTATAGAAAATTAAATCACATTTTGTTATAAAATTTTCTATAGAAAATTTTATCACATTTTGTTATAAAATTTTCTATAGAAAATTTTATCACATTTTGTTATAAAATTTTCTATAGAAAATTTTATCACATTTTGTTATAAAATTTTCTATAGAAAATTTTATCACATTTTGTTATAAAATTTTCTGTAGAAAATTTTATCACATTTTGTTATAAAATTTTCTATAGAAAATTTTATCACATTTTGTTATAAAATTTTCTATAGAAAATTTTATCACATTTTGTTATAAAATTTTCTATAGAAAATTTTATCACATTTTGTTATAAAATTTTTTATAGAAAATTTTATTACATTTTGTTATAAAATTTTCTATAGAAAATTTTATAACAAAATGTGATAAAATTTTCTATAGAAAATTTTATAACAAAATGTGATAAAATTTTCTATAGAAAATTTTATAACAAAATGTAATAAAATTTTCTATAAAAAATTTTATAACAAAATGTGATAAAATTTTCTATAGAAAATTTTATAACAAAATGTGATAAAATTTTCTATAGAAAATTTTATAACAAAATGTGATAAAATTTTCTATAGAAAATTTTATAACAAAATGTGATAAAATTTTCTACAGAAAATTTTATAACAAAATGTGATAAAATTTTCTATAGAAAATTTTATAACAAAATGTGATAAAATTTTCTATAGAAAATTTTATAACAAAATGTGATAAAATTTTCTATAGAAAATTTTATAACAAAATGTGATAAAATTTTCTATAGAAAATTTTATAACAAAATGTGATTTAATTTTCTATAGAAAATTTTTTAACAAAATGTGATTTAATTTTCAATAGAAAATTTTATAACAAAATGTGATTAAATTTTCTATAGAACATTTTACAACAAAATGTTATAAAATTTTCTATAGCAAATTTTAAAACAAAATGAGATAAAATTTTATAACAAGATGTGATAAAATTTTTTATAGAAATTTTATAACAAAATGTGATAAAATTGTCTATAGAAAATTTTATAACAAAATGTGATAAAAGTTTCTACAGAAAATGTTATAACAAAATGTGATAAAATTTTCTATAGAATATTTTATAACAAAATGTGATAAAATTTTCTATAGAAAAAATTTTATAACAAAATGTGATAAAATATTCTATAGAAAATTTTGTAACGAAATGTGATAAAATTTTCTATAGAAAATTTTATAACAAAATGTGATAAAATTTTATAACAAAGTGTGATAAAATTTTCCATAGAAAATTTTATAACAAAATGTCATAAATTTTCTATAGAAAATTTTCTATAGAAAATTTTATAACAAAATGTGATAAAATTTTCTATAGAAAATGTTATAACAAAATGTGATAAAATTTTCTATAGAATATTTTATAACAAAATGTGATAAAATTTTCTATAGAAAATTTTATAACAAAATGTGATAAAATATTCTATAGAAAATTTTGTAACAAAATGTGATAAAATTTTCTATAGAAAATTTTCTAACAAAATGTGATAAAATTTTATAACAAAGTGTGATAAAATTTTCCATAGAAAATTTTATAAAAAAATGTGAAAAAATTTTTATAGAAAATTTTATAACAAAATATGATTAAATTTTCTTTAGAAATGTGATAAAATTTTCTGTAGAAAATTTTATAACAAAATGGAATAAAATTTTCTATAGAAAATTTTCTAACAAAATGTGATAAAATTTTCTATAGAAAATTTTCTAACAAATTGTAATAAAATTTTCTTTAGAAAATTTTTTAACAAAATGTGATAAAATTTTTTATAGAAAATTTTATTACAAAATGTGATAAAATTTTTTATAGAAAATTTTTTAACAAAATGTGATAAAATTTTCTATAGAAAATTTTCTAACAAAATGTGATAAAATTTTCTATAGAAAATTTTCTAACAAAATGTGATAAAATTTTATAACAAAATATGATTAAATTTTCTTTAGAAAATTTTATAACAAATTTTATCACATTTTATTATAATATATTGTTTATATTGTTTTCTGTAGAAAATTTTATAACAAAATGTGATAAAATTTTCTGTAGAAAATTTTATAACAGAATGTGAAAATTTTTTTTATAGAAATTTTAGAACAAAATGTGATAAAATTGTCTATAGCAAATTTTATAACATTTTTTATAGAAATTTTATAACAAAATGTGATAAAATTTTCTATAGAAAATTTTATTACAAAATATATTTTCCTATAGAAAATTTTATAACAAAATGTGGTAAAATTTTCTATAAAAAATTTTATAACAAAATGCGATAAAATTTTCTGTAGAAATTTTAATACAAAATGTGATAAAATTTTCTGTAGAAAATTTTAGAACAAAATGTAATAAAATTTTCTATAGAAATGTAATAAAATTTTCTATAATGTGATAAAATTTTCTATAGAAAATGTTATAACAAAATGTAATACAATTTTCGATTGAAAATTTTATAACACAATAAGATAAAGTTTTCTATAGAAAATTTCCTAACAAAATATGATGAAATTTTCTATCGAAAATATTCTAGCAAATTACAAAATTGTTATGAAATTTAAAATTCTAATGCGATTTTCTCGAAAAAAAACGAAGAACGTTTCTGAATTTTTTTGTGTGGATGGACAAACATCTAAACTTAAAATTAAAAATTAAAAAAAAAGTGGCCAGATTTTTGATAAATTGACTTTTTTAAAAAATGAAAAATTTCAGAACGGGTTCTGAAAATTTTCAAAAAAAAAAATTTAATCGAAAGCCCATACAAAACTATATAAGAATGAAAATTTTTGAGATTGTTTTTTATTCCGTTTTAATGTGATAAATATTTAATCAAGGCAACTCGCCACAAATTTTACCATTTTTCCAATATTTGACCACGCTTCCTTAGCCCAGTTTTTGAAAAATTGAAAAACCAAAAACGCAATTTTCTAAGTTCCCTGTAGGGCTATCCATACAACCTATTCAGAAGTTTACGGTACACATGTTTTTTTTTTTCGCTGGACATTTGGTGTGGAATGCCTCATATTTACCATTCCTTATTGGAGTATAATTTGTGAAAGGATTTATTCAGTTTTTGTTTAGTTTTAATTCAAAATATATTTTTTGTTATCAAACTTTATTGTTTTATCTGTGTTATTTATAGGCAATCAAACAGATTTTCTATTTCAATTTTTTTTTTCATAGCATTTGCGTTTATTCACAAATAAAAACTTTGTCAGCAAAAACGTTATTTGCTTATTAAAAAAATAGTAAAAAAAATGAAATTAAACATGGTCGAATCATTATTACCCGCCACTATATCCAAAATATTTTGATGAATATGAATGCAAAAACATCGTTTTGTAATGACGTTTAAAAAATGTTGAGCTTGTTTTTGTTACACTGTGCAAAAAAATTTTATTTCATTAAGTTTGTCTTTAATGAGACAAAAAATAAATTAAAAAAAAAAAAAAAAACTTAGCTCTAGTTTTTTTAATGGCCCACTGTAAGTTGTGTCGCTTTTAAAAGAAATCGCTAAAAGTCTAGCAAAAAAGGCACTTTACGGGTTAAAGTGTACAACAAATATATTGCACATTAAATTTCACTATCGGTCATTGAAGGCAAAAAGTTCGTCCTATTAAAACCTGATGTAATGGAAAAATTTGGAGCCTGGATTTGTGACCAGGATAAATGTTATCATGCGTGTAAGGTGGCGTTCCATTATCATTAAGTTTTATTTTTTATATGATTTGTAGAGGAAAAAACGTTTTTTTTTGCGAATAAGACATCATTGAGAGACAATTGGTGCCCTAAGGGTTAAGGCGACTGACTAAATGATTTCAGCATCCTTAAGAGAAATATTTAAGCTTTACCCTCGACTTATGTTTAAGTCGCTTTCACATCGGGTTTATCCGTTATGAGTGGTCCAAAAGGCCAAAAACGGTCCGTCAGTGGAAAGTCCAATGCATTCCAAACGAAAAGAACTTGTCTTCCGAATTTACCTCTGCTGTCAGGAAATTTTAGCGGATTGCCTAAAACGGTAACTTAACAAAAAATGAGAAAAAAATTACTATGCCACTAAAAACTTAAACTACGGAAATACACAAACAAACCAGAACAGAAAATGTGTGAAAATGTCTATGTGTATGTGAATTTTTGACATACAGCTAAAACACAGTTAAAACACCAACACTGCTTTGTGTAGTTTTTTTTGAAAGTGATGCATATAAATGTGTTGGTTTCAGTCGCTTTGTGTTGGTGAATAATTTTTTTAGCCGACCACATGCCTAATGCAGTTGAAAGTAGGTATATTTTTTTATAGCAAAAGCGTACGGGATGTTTTTGTTTTCATTTTTTGTTGGTTTGTATGTGTTGTCAAACCAAACTAAATGTTGTAAATTTTTACCATTTACATTTTTTATTTTTACACAAAAACAAATGTGTAAAAAATTTAGAAGAGAGTTTTTTACTACAAGATTTCACCAAGTAATTTATATAATTTTTGTGGTATTTTGTTAAAACTTGTTGTTTTTTTCTTCGTGTTGGTTTTACACATCGCTCAATTACTTGCATAGTGTCATAACTCAAAAAATGTGATTTTTGAGTAAATGATATGGAATTGTTCGTTATACCATGCTTTATATTGTGAAAAAAAATCCGTTTTAATATCTTTTTAACTCGTCGTTTAAGAAGAGAACACGCCATTATTAAATTTTCTATGCACCGGCCTTTTTCAACGGAAAACCAGTTTTAATTGTAAACTTTAAACGCGTTTTCTGCAAAACCAAATATTTTGAGTTATGACACTATACAAGAAAACGCGCGATATGTAGGCAAATAATATTTTTGTGGAAAAAAAAAATTTATGAAAATAAAAATTTGATGCAAATAAAAATTTTATATAATAAGGTCGAATAAATAACTATTTCACGGTTTCCAATTAAAAAATGATATTTTTTTGAGAATTTTGGGAAATCTGGCATCGATTTGTTAGAGCATATTTTTACATATTTTAGACTTAGAGTTAAAACACCTTAATTCGACCGAAAAAGTAACATTTTTGACCTTACCCCTTTTGAATTTGATAAAACTGGAATATAGTTGGGCCCTTACAAAACTTTTATTGTTCCAAAATTTGGGACTTCTGGTAGTTTTTCTTTCCAAGATATGGGGTCTTGAAAATTGGCAAAATCGTATATATTTGACAAAAGTGTTCTGACATAATTAAAGATATATTAAAAAGTAATAACAATACAGGTCTCATTCAGGTTTAAATAATAGGTAATGAGACAGCCTTTAAAATGGCATTCACCAAGATTTTTTTGAGAAAGGTCAAAGGTCATTGGTTTTAACCTTAATTTTCGGAGAGCTGTATTTCAAAAAACAATATTTAAAAAGTTTTGGAAAAAATATATGTTATTAAGGATCATCTGTACTACGTAAGTCTAAATTTTTAGGATGGAGACTTCATTGGAACTTTTATTATTAATAGAAACATAGTGACAGAAGAAAAAAAGTACTGTATTCTCCCTTAAAAAAAAAAATATTTTTTTTGTCTTTAATATTCTGGTACACAGTTCACTTTTCTGAATGTTTTTGACGTGCTGAGTCCATATATGAAATTTGAACCGGCCTTTCGCTATTAGTTTTCGAGATATCTGAACATTAAGGTGTGAATATTGCTAAAATGGTATTGCTGTGTTTTTTGAACACTAAGGTGCAGATTTCTTGAAAAGTAATAGAATGGTCAAAGGTCATTGGTTTTAGTCTTAATTTTTGGAGAGCTACTATATCTCAAAATAGATATTTTTAAAATTTTGGAATATATATGCATTTTCCAAAATTTTAAAAATATCGTTTTTGAGATATAGCTCTCCAAAAATTAAGACTAAAACCAATGACCTTTGACCTTTCTCAAAAAAATCTTAGTGATAGCCATTTTAAAGACTATCTCATTACCTATTATTTGAAACCTGAATGAGACCTGTATTGTTATTACATTTCGAGATATCTTTATTTATTTCGGAACACTTTTGTCAAATATATACCTTTTTGCCTATTTTCATATCTCGAATACTGGAATGACCAGAAGTCTGAAAAATTGGCACAATCTCTTTTTTGTTAAAGTAAACCCCAGGTCTGAATTTCATTGAATTTGGAGGGGGTGACGTCAACTCGTCGGTTGAATTGGGGTGTTTTATCTCTATGTAAAAAAAATTGATAAAAAAATTTGATGAAGAAAAAATGTTTGATAAACAAAAATTTTAATGAAAAAGAAAAAAATTTATGAAAATATAAAATTAATAAAAAACAAGTAGAAAAGTTAAATTCGACTTTACCGAATCTATGAATACCCTCCACAATTCATTTTTTTTAAAGGGTAGTACATTTTTTAACGTGAAAAAATTAAAAATTTTGATTAGAAATATTTTATTTTGAGTAAAAAACTCTTTTTTTGTCATTTTTTTTTTTTTAAAAAGAAAAATTACTATTTTTTTTTTGACTGTAAAATTTTTTTCGAGTATAATGTTTTTTTTTACTGTAAAAATATTTCTGAGTGAATGCACGTACGTATGTACACAAAATATTGTAATTTTTGTAAAAAAAAAACTAAATTTTTTTTTGTGTAAATTTTTTTTTGTGTAAATTTTTTTTTGAGTGTAAAATTTTTTTGAGTGTAAAATTTTTTTTTGAGTGTAAAATTTTTTTCGAGTGTAATTTTTAAGTTACCAATGCTTTTAAAACTAAACCAGTTTAAAAAGCATTGCTTTAAAATTAAACAAGTTTGAAAAGCATTGTTTAGTTACCACCAATGCTTTTAAAACTTGTTAAAACACGTGGCATTTTAGATGAAACTAATCTGAAATTCAGGGTTTTGCTTATAACTTTTGAACCACTGGACCGATTGAGCTGAAATTTAATACCAAACAGACCCGTGGAACGGCAAAGATACTTGTTAAGCATCAGTAGTCTCATTATTGTCTTTCGAAAGTAATCGTGTTTTTTATCTCGTAAATTCGCGAAACACCCTTGCCGAAATTTACTCTTTTGCTCATAACTTTTGAACCACTGGACCGATTTAGCTGGATTGCAATACCAACCTGACCAGTTAAATGACAAACGTATATGCCAAACTTCAGTAGCCTCTGTAAAGTCTTTCAAAAGTTAGCGTGTTTTCTACACGCAAAAAAAAAATCTGTGTAAGATTGAGCAATCCTACTTGGTAAAACTTTTTTCATACCAAAAAAAAATTTTTACCAAATTTTTGCTAAAATTATGCTTGTCGATGTTAAAGTAACATAATTCATTTTTTATGTAAAATAACCAAGTAGCTTGCACAATAACGCAAATTACTTGCACAAAAATTTATCGAAAGAAAACAACAACAAAAAAAAAAAAAACAAATACAGGCTGTCATTTTCATTTTGCATTTTTGTGTGCGTTGTTCGTTTATTTTTTGTGTTATAAAAACTTAAAAAGGAAATTGACAAATAAAATTAAAATAAATTAATAAATAAAAATAAATAATCGTTTTTTTAAAAGATAAATAAATGTAAGATAAAAGAATGCTAAAGTTAATTTTGCTTTCATCACTTAAAACACCATTCATTAAGAAAAACCAATTTAGTCCCAGACGTTTGTTTCAATGAACTACAAATGGAATGATAAAGTGAGTATACCCCTATTCCGAAGACACCAATAAGGTTTAATAGATTTTTAGTTAAAAATTTGTGTTTGGTAATAATTTTCTATTTTTACAGGGTACTGCTAAATAAATTTTTGAAGCTATGGCAAATCCTTCACTACAATAAAAAGCGTGGGCACCAGTCCTCTCTTTAATCATAAAATTGAAACCAAAAAACTAATTTATATAGCAAAGACAATGGAGTCCAGACCTGTTTTGATGAGTTACAAATGGAATCACAAAGTAAGTATTCCTCCTAACCAAAAGACCAATGGGATTTACTAGTTTTTTAAATTAAAAATTTATGATTGTAATAATTTTCTATTTTTACAGGATGCTTTTAAATAAATTCGTGAAGCTATAGCGGATCCTTCACTTCAAGAAAAAGCGTAGGCAGCAGTTACTGGAGAAAATTTTACATAAAGGGTCAGTTGGTCGGTGGCAAATAAAATCCTACACAACATTTATTATATTAATATGGATTTATTCTGTGAAAGTTTTAAATTCAACAAATATACAAATTTTTACAAAAATTTTATAGAAAAATTATTTTAGCATAAATGTGGTAATTTTTAGCATTATTTTTAGTCACCTTTTCTAATAATTTTGGTATATTTCATCATATTTCTTTTGGTATATTTTACCAAGTTTTTGCTTAAATAGCATTAGCATTTCACCGCTCAACAAATCGAAGGTTTTTGACTCCGGTTTGAAGTTCGATACAAAATTTTTAAAGATTTTGACTCGCTGATTCCAAATCTGTGCTCCAAATTTTTCCATCACGTCTAGAATTTTAGTTATTTGCTGTTGAAAATGCGAAAAAAACGCGATTTTTGCCTTTTTTGAAAGCCTGCACAGCAGCCACTGGGTGGAATAAAAATCTGGTATAAAGCGTTAGAGTAGAATTGAACTATGATCTCAAGTATATGATCAAAAAAATTTCAAGTTGTTGCACTATTATTGGCCAAACGCGTATTTTAAAAAAACACTGTGAAAAAAATTAGAAAAAGTACCATTTTTAAAAGGCTCTAAAACAAAAACCAGATGATCAATCTTTAGTGTGATGAGCTCAAAATTTAGACAAAATCCCATTCTTTCTTATAGACTCTTAAACCCATTAAAGATATCTTCCGGTTTATACGAAAAATAACACAGAAAACTTAAATTTGTAAAATAGTTCTTTTTTTTAGTTTTTCTTTAAAAAATATCAAAAAAAACTAAGGTACCTACCTTATCTTTTTTACAAAAATGATAATTTTAACAGAGACATTTTAAAACGCAATTGTAACCCAACCAAACGCAATAATTAGAAAAAAATTGTTTTCTATGTTGGAGACCAAAGACAAATTATACTTTTGCGCTTTATACCAGATTTGTATTCCACTCAATGGCTGCTGTGCAGGCTTTCAAATAATGCAAAAATCGTCATTTTTCGCATTTTTAACCGTGAATAACTAAAAATCTGGACGTGATGGAAAAATTTGGAGTACAGATTTGGAATTAGGAGATCAAAGTCTACTAAAATTGATCACCAGAATTCAAACCGGAAAATGACTGTTGAGCGGTGTTTTCTTCAAAAATTTTTTACATAAGTGTTTTGGCTAAATTACGAAAACTACTTCGTCGGTTGTAGTTTTAGCATATTTTTGGTAAAATTATGCCAGATTTTTGCTCACTCCGACACAAGTTTTTTTTTGCGTGTACGGACAGACAGACAGACGGACGGACGGACGGACATCGCTAGATCGACTTAAAATCGATCGAGGATCATAAATATATATACTTTATGGGGTCCTAGACCAATATTTCGAGGTGTTACAAACGGAATGACAAACTTATATATACCCTCTATCACTAGAGTGGAGGGTATAAAAATAAATGTGATATACTATGTAAAAAAATCAACAAAAATAAAGTTTAGTAATTTTTCTATTTTCTCCACTTCAATCATTGTCATACATTTAGAAATAAACAGAGTGACAGATATTTACATAAACACGTATGTATAAATGTGATGAAAATTGACTTGCTAAATTGACAAGATTTTGATCAGTTAAATTTAAATTTGTTTTCGTTTAATGGTATGAACAGATTTATCACTGCACGGTGCACGGTTCGCATTGTCAGAGAAAAAAAGTGATATTGTCCTATGAGAATATCATTGTTTTAATTAGTCAAGGAAATATGACCTCGAGCTAGAATAAACCTACTCAAAATATAAAGGAATATATGATCTTAAATAAAAACTTACCCACGATACCATATCTAATTTATTTGTTACTGTTGTCACATATTTGGTTTTGTGTTTATACACATTGGTCTCTCTGTCCATCTTGGTTGTATGTGCGTTGTATTTCAATAAAAAAGTTTTTAATTTAACAGCATTATTTTTATTTTTTTAATTTTTATAGTTAAGTCAGTTTGAACTTAATGGGCAAGTTGTCAATTTATTATTTTGGGAAAAATGACTATGTAGTAAGAAGCTAAACTCGGCTGTGGCGAATATTTCAATGCCCTCCAAAATGTGATGAAAACTTTTATCAGTGATGTTTTGCATTCACATTTTTATTGAAAGACATTGTTTTCCCTTGTTGAACTAATGCTCAAGAAAACGCAAATAGCTGTTTTTTGCTCAAAGAAAAAAAGTCTCTAATTCTCATATTTTTTATACAATTTTAGCACTGGATATATTCATAACACAATAAAACCGTTTTCACGCTTTAACTCTACCGCATTAAAGCATCTTCCGCTTAAGTGCGCTCACTTTAGTGCTATCGCTTTAATGAACTCCGCTTATTAAGAATCAAGTCACAAATATATATTTCTTAAATTTAATAAGATTTAAAGTTTATAAAAGCTCTTATAGTGTTTTAAATAAAATAATCCTTCTAATTATTTATATGTTAAACCAAATTCCATTTTGAGTATAAGAAACAAAAAAACAGCTGTTTGGGATGTTTTAGGCCTTCGTCCGCTTTGTAGACCTTCCTTGTAAGATAACAAAAATACCCAACGATAGAACTCAATACTGATGACGGAATCGAATTCAGGAGGTCACAATACATGAAGACTAGTTGGTCTAGTTTCTGAGTCAGAGCTTTTGTTTGTGCTAACATGACAAGCTCTTAAACACAAAGTTTAGGGTATAATCATGATTAGCAAGGGTGCTTAAACTAGTAAATATCTTAAATACATTTAAATATTTTTTTTAGTTCAATTTATCGTTTTAGTTAATGTTTAAATTTGTGAATTTTTTTTATATAAATTTTTGTGTCTATATTTTAGACCCGTTTAACAAATATTTGTTTTCAACTTGTTTTTTTTTTATACATTTAAAAGTGCTTTTATACGAAAAAAGTTTAGTATGTGTTATTTGTTTTATTACCACTGCATATTTTAGAATTTTTAATTAAAAAAGTTTTTCATCATGTACTATTTTCGCGTTTTATATGAGTTTTTAGCAAATATTAAAATACAAAGATTTAACCATATTTTATTTTAAATAGTTTGGTGGTTGGTAAACAATATTTAAAAAAAAAAAAAAAATTCTGTAATTCATTGGTCAAACATTGGTGAACATGACTTTATTACTCTCTTACTGGGATATATCTTAAATGTAACTGGATTTTTTTTTAGTCTTTCATCATAGTATAAGGGTATATGTACTCATTGGAGCATCGCGTTAAATATATACATTATTGATCCATGATCGATTCTAAGACACGCTATGAATGTCCTTTCGTAGAAGAGAACTTTCTAAAGTTCTCTTTTATGGAACATTTATGTTATTTAATTGTTAATTCTTAAGCCAATTACAAGAACTGTTACAATAATTTTTACAATAAATTTAATATAATGCTGTTAAGCCCCAAATCGTGTTAGTTTCGGTGAATTTTTATTTGATTTTGAGTAAAAAAATTAAAAGTAAAAAATATTTTGAGTGAAAAAATTGTAAATGAAAAAAATGAGTGAAAGTTATTTAGAGTAAAAAAAATATAAAAAAAAAATTTCACTTCATTTCGTGTTCCATTTCAATTTGGTTTTCGTTCTTTTTTTACTCGTTTCCAGTTCCATTACATTTCGTTTCAATGCGTTATGGAAATAAAAAAAATCTGGTCTTCTCTTGAATGTTAATTCTGCAGAAGGATCCTACTTAGGGTTGCCAGATACTAGAAGTCAAATAACTGGATAATGGAAAATTTTCAGCTGGATTTTGTGGACCCACATATAATATTTTTTTTTTTAATAATTTGAAAAAAACCAACCGATTTTCATATTTGAGACACATATTTTTATTTTGGACTAAATGGCCTTCTCTATTTGCCACGGCAAGATGTGCCTTTTTTAAGCATTTATATTACTTTTTCGTCATTGACCTGAGGATTGTTAGAGTATATTTTTCTTTTTAAATAACCTCACAAAATTAAGTCCAAAGTGGTCAAATCTGGATATCTAGGATGAAAGTTAAAATTTCCGGGACGTGCGAAGTCAAAAAAAGCGACAACATCTGACCATCATTTGCAGATTTGATCCATCAAGACATATTTTAGTGGAGTTATTTTAAAAGCAAAATGTACTCCGAGAATCCTTAAATCATCGACGAGCTCAAGGAAAACATTCGTGCCGAAATCAACGCTACACTCAAAAAAAAAAAAAACTGTAAAGTTGGCAAAAAATTTAGTTAAATTTAACTAAAAAAACACCTGATTTTGAACCTACTAAATTTCTAGTTAATTTAACAAAAAATATTTAATTAGCTTTTCGTAGAATGAATGTAGCAAAAAAACAGTAATTTTAACTAAAAATTCAGCTGAAAATTTCGTAACATTTTTTATTAGGTGAATTCAGCTAACCTTTTTTTTAAATAAAAAAAAAATATATTTTTCACAGCGTTAAGTTCAGCTTAAGTAGGACTAATGAGATTTGCATAGGAGGCTACACAAGAAATGTTTAAAATTTTCGACTTGACAAAAATGTTACAAAAAATCAGCAAATTAATTAGTAAAAATTCGTAAACTCAGTTTTAAAGTCAACAAAAAAAAATTAAATCCAAATTTGTACAAAACTAGTATTTTCGTAAATCGAACTTAACTAAAAAATGTAGTTAAAACGCTGATTTTAACTAAAAATTTGCTAAAAAGCCAGTAAACTCGAGTTAACAAAAAAAAGTTTGTTAACTTTAGAGTTTTATTTTTTTGAGTGTAGACTGGACGAAATGTTCGAAAAAGTTGTAAAAAAAATTTGTGAAAATGCAGCAAAAAGAACACATTTTCCGTATACAAAAGATACATTTTTGTTATATTTATGATTAATGTTTTAAAAAGTAGTCCCTAAAAATTGTAAAATATATTTAATAAAAAAAATAATTGTTAAAATAAAAGAAATCCTTTTTCAACTGGATAAATTATGTTTTAACTGGAAACTGGATCAGATCTCAAATAACTGGAAAATCCAGGCCATTCCAGGCCGTCTGGCAACCCTAATCCTACTTGTTAATTTATGAGATTCTGCGCTTTTAGTTCAATAGTTATAAAAAAGCAACAATTTTTCCCTTTCCCCCTTTTTTGTTCCAAAAAATTAAAATTTCCAAAAAATACTTTTTTTAGAATGTTTTTTTTTTGGCTGGATGATCCTCGATTCAAAATTTTCAGTTTAAAAGACCATTATTTTAAGAAATCAAAAAGTAACAAAGTGATAATTTTTACCCCCATTACACAGTGCGACATTTGGCCAATAAAACAATCTGTTTACTATTGAAACCCAGCAAAATTTGGCATTACTAGTAATGGGTTTTGTAATCCGAAACTGATGTTAAGAAGTAGTTACTTATTGAATGAAACACTAATTACACTGTGCTCGAATTTGAAACTTTTTTTTAACAATCTGGGCACCCTACTGGTATAATTTGGGTACGCTGAATTCAATGGTGCTAGCCGTTTTTCGAAGTTAGCGCTCGTATTCGCGATGTTCGCGATTTAAAATGTTGATGATAAAGTACAATAAAAACGATATTTTTAAACTTTTGCGATATTTTTTTAATTTATAACCATTCAAGTCTGTTAAACTAACAAAACAAACCACAAAACGGTGATTTTTTTTTTTGGTGAAAAACATACTTTGTTGGCGAAAAACCTTTATTTTCGTGAAAAAATTGCTTCAATACAAATATTTTTAGTTTGATTTGAATTTGCGACAGCCATCTGATAAAGCTAGTTTTTGAACACTAAATCCTATTGTAATATCAGTTTTTTCAAAGTTAGCGTATGTATAAGCGATATTCGCGAGTATTTTTTTATTTTTAAGTAAAAAAAATTTTTTTTTTCATAATATTTAGACAATTGCTTAATTTTTATCATCTAAAAACTCTATTGAATAGACAAAAAAAAAAAACTTATTCGCGTAAATTTTTTTTCACGAATTTTTTTTTCGCGAAATTTTTTTTTACAATTTTTTTTTTTATTTTATTATGAATTTATGAAAATGATTAGAATACGATAAATTACAGACACAACAATTTTGGAAAATTTGTTGTGTCTGTAAAATTTTTCCGCGAAAAAAAATTCGCGAAAAAAATTTTTTCGCTGAAATTTTTTTTTTTCGCGAGAAAAAACAATGCATTTTCCATATTTATATTTAAAAACTTTCCCAAAAGCATGAACATGAAATTTTTGTAGTACTAAGGTTTTACAATTTTAAATCGCGAATATCGCGAATACGAGCGCTAACTTCGAAAAACGGCTAGCACAATTGAATACAGCCTGCCCAGCTTGTTAATTTTTGCGACTAGCACAGTGTTATTTTAACAAGGGCGTGAGACAAAAATATGTAGTGAAGAGTATAGAGATAAATAAGTTGTTATTGCCTCGGATTACACCGTCCGAAAGCCAATATTAAACATGAACCGGATGACATACGTTTGAAAGTAGAGATCAAATGGAGTAAAACTGCATTTACAGTTGTTCATTTCGTGATCCTGTTTCCTTTTAAAAGGACTTCAAAGTTTTAAAGGATGACATTTCGTAAAATATTTTTGAAATATTTGACCTAGTCCTAGGATGACACTGTTGATGGCAAATGAAAGACGAGGATCTCCCCAAATTTTTCATTTTTTATTTTGCCATATCAGAGTAAAAGGATGTTAATAAAGTCATTTGAAGACGTTATCAAAATATTTTGTTAAAAATTTTGAATGATAATGAAAAATAAAATTTTGAAAGGTTGTAACTTACCTCCTTTTTCCTGATATGTAAAAAAAATAAAATAGGAAAATTAGTGGAGATCCTTCTCTTTCATTTGCTGTCACTAGTGGCATTAGACTGTAATTTTTTTGTCATCTTTCGATTTTCCCAAGTGTCCGGGCAAATTTTTATTGTCCTAGGTCTAAAACTAATGTGGTACAAATTTGAGGTCAATCGAATTAAATTAACCCGTGGCGCCCAACGGTCAAAGTTTTGGATTTTTGAAAAATTAAAAAAAAAAAAAAATAAAAAAAATTTTATCTTTCGACACATCATATTTGTTACTTTCAATGCGCTGAGCACGACAAAAAAATCGCTCGATCGGTTTTCGAGATTCGCCATTTCAAATTTGTAAAAAATTGCGTTTTTTTCCTACGTTCAAGAAATTTTTTTAAAAAAGTCTCAAAATTTCATTCCGCCGAATCCCATTAGAATCGGAATTCCCCAAAACACCCCATTAGTGAATATATTTTTTGGGAGGCTTGTTAATATTGCCCTTGCGGATAATAATTCAAACAATGTCATCTTTATGATACTGCGTGAAATATTATCATCTTTTGGGAAGCATAGCTGAGTGCTACCGGACGCGTCACAGGTTGCGGATAGTGGTACGGCCCGTAGATATGCGGGGTAGCTGCTATTAGCAGTCGCGGACAGTCAGCGGTTACAAGTGGAGAGTCTCGGTGGGACTTTCGAGTTCCCTACAAATACCGAGTTGCCAATGATCCTTGTGATGTCATGGCGAGTAATTGGCGCTATTAAATAACCAATCCCAAAAGCATGTCTGGAGGCTCCAACCGGCAGTCCCGGTACCAGACTCGGTTGCTATCGGCTAATCACCGATACAATCTAAACTTAAACTGATTACTGAAACCACAGAAATTGAAAACCAAAATGATAACACACCGTTGACGACTTTCAACTTTAAAACCCGGACTCGATTTGGAATATTCCGTATGGAGATCCTCTCAGTACTCAATAAAAACAAAATTACGGCTTTTTTCCTCAAATGTAACATCCACCCTTCTATATGGTTGTGAATCCTGGAATACTTCTCATCGCCAGATTAACAGCCTGCAGGTTTTTGTCAATAAGTCCCTAAGAAGAATCCTTCACATTTTTTGGCCAGCAACAATATCAAACACTAAGCTGTGGAGAAGGACAAACCAGATACCTGTTCAAAGTGAAACCTCAAGAGAAAATGGAATTGGTTGGGTCATATCTTAAGAAGACCACAAGAAGATATTGCACGAATGGCAATTGACTGGAATCCACAAGGCAGTAGGCGACCAGGAAGGCCATCTCATACTTGGAGAAGGATGCTTGAAAGTGAAATACAATCAACTCGAAAAAGCTGGCGTGAAACAAAAAATTTGGCAGAAGACAGATCAGAATGGAAGAAGTTTGTTGTGGCCCTATGTTCCTCCATGGAACCCTAGGATAAAATATATAAAATATATATTGTTAATATTACAAATTTCCATTCTCTAGCTTTTCTTTAACTTGAAATAACATTTTACAAAATCCGCCACCATTTTAAAAATGGACCACATAGGCTTAAGTCTTTGTGGAATAACAATTTGATTGTCGATTTGTGTACTTAACACTCTTACAATTTGATTGTAATACTTTGTGGAATTTCGACCCAGTCTAATATATATTTGTTTGAGTCCCAGACGATCATTTTGATGTGTTACTCACGAAATGACCAACCCACACTGTGGTTGATGGAAATAAAATCTGTAGATTTATGATAGATTGCTGTGGCGTATTATTTTTCATATATGTTTTTTTACTTTAAATGTACTACAAACCAAACCCATTTGTTTTATTTAGATAACTACCCTGATTATGTTAACAATTTTATAATTCTCTCTTCTAAAACTTTATGTAGAGTATTAAAATAAGAGATGGGAGCGTGAGTGCATGAAGAGAAAATACATGTTTAAAACATGATTGCAGCACACCAAATGACGGGCAACATATGTAGTATGGTTGATCCATTTGATCGTCTATTTAATTGTGACAACCATACTATGATCATTAATAATTATAAAATAACAAGATCATAACATGATTTCTAAAATCATGTTATGATGTAGTTATCAATCATACTATGTTGCCCCTCCACTATAGTTCTTGCAATCATGTTTCTTCACTGCGTGTCGACAGGCATATTCCAAAAGCCCACACTGACGAGTATATTTTTTTCTAGTCACATTCACGATAGTAAATTTAAGACAACACACTCACGTGCAGTTACACAAGCTTCACACTCACGTTGACTTACATTCACGAAACTCTTATTTGTACAAAAAAAAGAAAAATAATAAAGTTTAGCTAAATTTTACCAAATTTTGTTTTTGTTTTTTTTTTAGAATATAAGGAAATATGAAGTCAACATAAATTACTCAAACTCTCGCAAAAAACTCAACTCATACACACTTACTCACACAAAAATCTTACTCACGCACACTCACTCACGCAATTTTTGTCACCTAACACACAATTACATGAGTAAAATTTAGTTTTAGTCATACTTATATAGTACATGATCACGTGTGCATGACGTGAATCACTCACAAATCTGCTCATGTTACCATCTCTTATTAAATCTATGTGTGGATGGGATTGATGTTGTAGTTTTTTTAAAGGTATTATTATTTTTTTCTAGTTGTATGGTTAAAAAAAAAATATATATCCGGTAAGCCAGATGAAAAGAGTATTGTGTTTATATGAATAAAAAAGATGTGTACGTTCCTGGATTAATGTTGTAGTCAGTTGTACGTACACGTTTTGAGTTTAGCACTAATTAGTGCAACGTAAACTTCCTGCGGTACTACAGCATTAAGGTTTAAATAATTTTCTATTATGGAACAAAAAAAAAATCGTAATGCTTTAATTCCAGAAAAAAATAAGTTTGTTAAAACCCACGACATAAAAAAAAATATTGTGGGATAAAAAATTTTTCCTATTATTATATTGTTATAATCAAATGGAACAAAAAATGTTTTATAGAAAAGAACAAAAATAAAAAAAAAAAAACTGTATAAATTTTTTTTAAATAAAATTTTTATAAAAATGTTAATAAATTATAACGAAAACCACATTACTCAACACAGTTGAAAGTTTACAGTGAAGTTTATAAAATTTGTTTCATTTAAATTTTATCCTTTATATTTTCTCTTGATGCCATTGAATTTTAAATAATAATCCTACTTGCTATAATTAAAAAAGTCATAATATTTACAATCATTAATTTTATTTTAAACTCATAAATAAAATTGCAGGGCTTAAGTCCATAAAAACAAACAAATGTGCGTACAAATAAACGAATTTTGTAAACCGTTGGCTAGCAACTTTGGAGTTTTAAGCCTTTTTTTTGTTGGTATGAAATCTGGTGTATATAACAATGTGCGACAGTACTTTGTCGATCTGAACAAGAACACATACAATTGAAAGTAGAGGTCAAATAGTAAAACTGATTTCTCAGTTTTTCATTTTGTGATATTTTCTACATTTCAAAGGACCTAAAATTTAAAATAATTTAAAAAATTTCTAATTTTTTTTTTTTTAAATCTTTCTACCCATTAGTTTATGTTAAAAGGGGAAATTCCCGCCCCAAACCAAATTTAAAAAAGAAATAAAAGGAAAGAAAAAAGGAAGAAATAAATGAAATATGCAAAAAATGCCTGCAAATTTTGTACTATTGCCCAAAACATTAAATCATGATAATGTTTTGCGGAAGATTTGGGTGTCCTTGCCAAAGCAAAGTTTTTTTTAGAAAAAATAATGTTATATTACTTTGCTATTCCGTGCAAAACGAATTGAAATATAAGTCGAGGACCCCATTAAAAAACCAAAAGGGCTGTACATTTCGTAAGTGAGTGCAAAACAAAGTGAAAAAAAGTGTTTTTACATTTTGGAGAGTACACACAAAAATTTTTTTTTCCATGAACGATTTTTATAGTATTTATGAACAAATTCATACAATTTATTAACTTTTTCATAATATTTATAAACTTTTTCATAGTATTCATGAATAAATCATAATATGTGAAATTTAAGAATTTTTAACATTTTTCATAAATACTATGAAAAAGTTTATAAATATTATGAAAAAGTTAATAAATTGTATGAATTTGTTCATAAATACTATGAAAATCGTTCATGAAAAAAAAAATTTTTTTGTGTGTATAAAAGGTTTGGCACCAAAGAATATAACACTCTCACTTGTTTTATGTACATTTGATAAACAAATGGAAAATTTTTATGCGAAAATCTTACAACTTTAGTTTTAGTAAAAAAAAATATTTTTTTTTTCACGAAAAACAAAACTATGTTAAAAAAATTTAATGAACCCAAAATTTTTGGTGAAAAAATATTTTGATGAAAAAAAGTTTTTGATGAATTTTTTTGATGAAAAGAAAAATTTTTTGATGTAAAAAATATTGACGAAAAAAAAATATGAAAAAAATAAAATTTTTTGGTGAGAAAAAAATTGATAACAAAAAATTTGATAATAAAAAATAAAACCAATTGATAAAAAAAAAATTGATGAAAAATTTTTTTTTTGTTGAAAAATAATTATATTACTTTTTATTCACCAGCTGGTAAAAAACGGGTTTATTCACCACGAGGTGAATTATTATCCAAGTTACATACCCAAGTTATTAAAATCTTTGGTTTTAAGAAAATGAAAATAGTAATTCTTGATTTCTTTTTCTTTAATTGTTAGCTTATATAGTCAAACTGAGGTGGCGTCCTGCAACTTTTTTAAAATTAGACACCAGCCTAAAAACATTATCATGTTAAAAAAAAAAAACAAGTAGAAAAGTTAAATTCGACTTGGTCGAATCTATGAATACCCTCCACAAAGCCTTTTTTAAAGTATATACATTTTTTATTTTGAGTAAAAAACTTTTTTTTTATAATTTTTGTAAAAAAAAGAAAAATTATTATTTTTTTTTGAGTGTAAATTTTTGTTTTCGAGTGTATTTTTTTTTTTTAGTTTAAAAGAATTTTGAGTGACAAAAATACTTTGTAAAGTAATTTTGTGGCTTACCAATGTTTTTATAGCTTGTTTTTTTAAAGATCGGGTTTTCAACACGTGAATTTAACGTGAAACCAATCTAAAATTCACCGTTTTGTTAAAAACTTTTGAAGCACTCTACCGATTTCGCTAAAATTCAATACGAACCAGACCAGGGGAACGAATATGTATTCAGCACCCTCAGAATTATCGTTTATCTCGTAAATTCACGAAAAACCCTTGCCGAAATTCACTCTTTTGCTTATAACTTTTAAACCACTGGACCGCTTTCTCTGGATTGCAATACCAACCTGCCCAGGTAAATTACCAACATATATGCAGAACTTCAGGAGCCTCCGTAAAGTCTTTCAAAAGTTAGCGTGTTTTAAACAGACAGACGGACGGACGGACAGGTGGACGGACATCGCTAGATCATCTTAAAAACGATCAAAGATCATGAATATATACACTTTTGGGATAACAGGCCAATATTTCGAGGTGTTTTAAATGTTTAAAAAAAAAAGCTTGTTAACCTACAAGAAAATTTGCTGATTTTGAACCCACTATTTTTTTGGTAAAGTTAGCAAAAACGTTTTGCTAAAAATTAGTTAACTGAAATTTTTTTTATTTCAACTTAGTTCATACACATTTGAGGACCCCATTGGGTTCGGACCCGATAGGTCCAGACCCCGACGGGCCTTGACTTACTTGGGTTCCTTAAAAATAGTCATAGTTTTTGATCCAAAATTTGTGTCCGTTTCGCTCTACCTTGCTTAGTTTTTGAGATACGTGATTATAGGGGACCACTGGGGTCTTGAGAATTAAAAAACTCGATAACTTCAAAAATATTACTCGGAGAGCTTTTGACTATTTTGCGGTCTTGTTCTACGTGTTGAGAGCTACAAAAACGCTTTTGGACTTTTTGTTGTGTCGGCAATATTTACCGAGATATGAGCATTTTAAAATTTTCGGGAGTGCTAACTTTTTTGGATCCAAAGTTAGGGCCCATTAGGGTCCACACATGTGAAGAGGACCGGCGATACTATGCAGTTTCTAAGAACCAAAAATGGCATCCCTTTTGCTCTATCTGGCTTAGTTTCCGAGATAGCGCCATTTTAAGTTTTCTGAAAATAAAAAAAAATTTACCATTTATTTTGCTAATATTAGCAAAAAATCTTGTAAGAATGTAGTCAACTCAATTTCAAATTTAGCAAAAGAAAGTAGTTCAAAGTTTGTTTAAAATTGCTAATGTGCTAAATGAAGTTTACAAGAATTTTTTGCTAACATGATAATCTCAACTAAAAATTTGCTAAATGTTAGCTAACTAGCATTAGCAAAAAAAAAAAAATTAGTAAATCTACTAACGTATTTTTTTGTATATAAAAAAGCAAACATAAAAAATATAATAAGCAGATATTAAATATTTTATATAAAAAGCACAATCGAAATGTTTAATTAAACTGTGGATATTTAGTATTTAAAAGAGAAAATGCCTGAGAATCTACACTAAAAAAAAAAACAATTAGAAAAGTTAAATTAGACTTTGCCGAATCTATAAATACCCTCCACAATGTCTTTTTTGAATGATAGTACATTTTTTAACGTGAAAAAAATTAACAATTTTGATTAGAAATATTTAATTTTGAGTAAAAAAATCTTTTTTTGTCATTTAAAAAAAAGAAGAAAAATAACTAATTTTTTTTAGTGTAAAATTTTTTTCGAGTGTAATGTTTTTTTACTGTAAAAATATTTCTGAGTGAATGCGTACTTATGTACGTGTGTACATAAAATAGTGTAATTTTTGTAAAAAAAATTATTTTTTTTGAGTGTAAAATTTTTTTTTTGAGTGTAAAATTTTTTTTGAGTGTAATTTTTAAGTTAGCAATGTTTTAAAACTAAAGAAGTTTAAAAAGCATTGCTTTAAAACTAAACAAGTTTGAAAAGCATTGTTAAGTTTTCACCAATGCTTTTAAAACTTGTTTAACACGTGGCATTTTAGAAGAAACCGATCTGAAATTTAGGGTTTTGCTTATAACTTTTGAACCACTGGACCGATTAAGCTGAAATTCAATACCAAACAGACCTAGGGAACGTCAAAGATACATGCCAAGCTTCAGCTGTCTCATTACTGTCTTTCGAAAGTTAGCGTGTTTTTTACCTCGTAAATTCGCGAAAACCCCTTGCCGAAATTTACTCTTTTGCTCATAACTTTTGAACCACTGGACCGATTTGGCTGGATTGCAATACCAACCTGACCAGGTAAATGACCAACATTTATGCCAAACTTCAGTAGCCTCTGTAAAGTCTTTCAAAATTTAGCGTGTTTTCTAAGGATAGACAGACGGACGGACATTGCTAGATCGTCTTAAAATCGGTCGAGGATCATAAATATATATACTTCATGGGGTCTTAGACCAATATTTCGAGGTGTTACAAACGGAATGACACACTTATATCACTAGAGTGGAGGGTATAAAAAATATCTCAGAATCTGAGACTTTTTCTATATAGAAAAAATGTCTCAGAATCTAAAACTTTATGTATATAGAAAAAATGTCTCAGAATCTGAAACTTTTTCTATACAGAAAAAATATCTCAGAATCTGAGACTTTGTCTTTATAGAAAAAATGTCTCAGAATCTGAGACTTTTTCTATATAGAAAAATTGCTTCTGAATCTGAGACTTTTTCTGTATAGAAAAAATGTTTCAGAATCTAAGACTTTTTCTATGTAGAAAAAATGTCTCAGAATCTAAGATTTTTTCTATGTAGAAAAAATATCTCTGAATCTGAAACTTTTTCTATATAGAAAAAATGTCTCTTAATCTGAGACCTTTTCTATATAAAAAAAATGTCTCAGAATCTAAAATTTTTTTATATAGAAAAAATGTCTAAGAATCTGAGACTTTTTCTATATAGAAAAAATGTCTCAGAATCTGAGACTTTTCCTATCAAGAAAAAATGTCTAAGAATCTGAGACTTTTTCTATATAGAAAAAATGTCTATGAATCTGAGACATTTTTTATATACAGACAGAAAATAAATTTGCAAATTTCCAACTGAAATTTAGTTTACACAACTAAAACGCGGTTGATACATTTGCATATAGGTTGTCACAATTGAATATCAATAGTCTCAACTTAATTCGGTTGATACAACAGACATTTAATTGAAACAACAACAAAATTCGGTTGCCACGACCAAAAGCAATAGCGGCAACCGAATTATGAGTTAATACTACTGAAAAATTCGATTGGAAATTAATTTTTCTGTGTGTAGAAAAAATGTCGCAGAATCTGAGACATTTTCTATATAGATCAAATGTCTCAGAATCTGAGAATTTTTCTTTACGGAAAAAAATGTCTCTAAATCTGAGACTTTTTCTTTATAGAAAAAATGTCTCAGAATCTGAGACTTTTTCTATATAGAAAAAATGTCTTTTTCTATATAGAAAAAATATCTCAGAATCTAAGACTTTGTATCAGAATCTGAGACTTTTTTTATAAAAAAAAAATGTCTCAGAATCTGAGACTTTTTTATAGAAAAAAAATGTCTCAGAATCTGAGACTTTTTCTTTCTTTTTCTTTTTCTTTTTCTTTTTCTTTTTCTATATAGATGTCTCAAAATCTGAGACTTTTTCTATATAGAAAAAATGTCTCAGAATCTAGGACTTTTTCTATATAGAAAAATTGTCTCAAAATCTGAGACTTTTTCTTTATAGAAAAAATGTCTCAGAATCTGAGACTTTTTCTTTATAGAAAAAATGTCTCAAAATCTGAGACTTTTTTTATATAGAAAAAAATATCTCAAAATCTGAGATTTTTTCTTTATAGAAAAAATGTCTCAGAATCTGAGACTTTTTCTATATAGAAAAAAAAATTCTCATAATCTAAGACTTTTTCAATATAGAAAAAATGTCTCAGAATCTGAGACTTTTTCTATATAGAAAAAATGTCTCAGAATCTGAGACTTTTTCTATATAGAAAAAATGTCTCAGAATCTGAGACTTTTTCTATATAGAAAAAATGTCTCAGAATCTGAGACTTTTTCTATATAGAAAAAATGTCTCAGAATCTGAGACTTTTTCTACACTAAAAAAAAAACTGTAATGTTAGCAAAAAAAGCTTGTAAACCTACAAGAAAATTTGCTGATTTTGAACCCACAATTTTTTTGCGAAAGTTAGCAAAAATGTTTTGCTAATAATTAGTTAACTAATTTTTTTTTTGAACTTAGTTCATACACATCTGAGGACCCCATTGGGTTCGGACCTGATAGGTCCAGACCCCGTTGGGCCTAGACCTAGTTGGGTTCCTTAAAAATCGTCATAGTTTTTGATCCAAAATTTGTGTCCGTTTCGCTCTACCTTGCTTAGTTTTTGAGATACGTGATTATAGGGGACCACTGGGGTCTTGAGAATTAAAAAACTCTATAGCTTCAAAAATATTACTCGGAGAGCTTTTGACGGTCTTGTTCTACGTGTTGAGAGCTACAAAAATGCTTTTGAACTTTTTGTTGTGTCGGCAATATTTACCGAGATATGAGCATTTTAAAATTTTCGGGATTGCTAACTTTTTTGGATCCAAAGTTAGGACCCATTAGGGTAAACACATGTGGAGAGGACCGGCGATACTATGGTGTGAGCCCGATAACCAAAAATGGCCTCCATTTTGCTCTATCTGGCTTAGTTTCCGAGATAGCGCCATTTTAAGTTTTCTGAAAATAAAAAAAAAAATACCCTTTATTTTGATAATATTAGCAAAAAAGCTTGTAAAAATTTGGTCAACTCAATTTTAAATCTAGCAAAAAAAATTAGTTCAAATTTTGTTTAAAATTGCTAATGCGCTAAATGAAGTTCAGAAGATATTTTTGCTAACATGTTAATCTCAACTAAAAATTTGCTAAAAGTTAGCTAACCAGCATTAGCAAATAAAATTAGTAAATCTACTAATGCATTATTTTGAGTGTATATAGAAAAAATGTCTCAGAATCTGAGACTTTTTCTATATAGAAAAAATGTCTCAGAATCTGAGACTTTGTATTTTTTTTTCTTTAATAAAATTTCTTAAAGAATTTGTTAAACAAGAGTTTATTCATGTATTCACAATTTAATGTTTAGATCACAAGAAAGACAAAAAAAAAAACTCTTAATTTACGATGAAAATATATTTCTCAAACAAAAAAAAGAAAACTTTAAAATTGACAAATGTCTTTAGAGACTGAAATGAAGATGAAGAACAAGTAGCAGTTACAGTATCACTAGCAGCAACAAAATTGAAAGAACATGTATGGGAATTATATTGACATATATGACCTGAATTTATATTTTCCAGAAAACTATCTTTCGTTTATTTAATGCATCCTTTAGAGGACATTTAAATTTGAACTTTAAAGCAAAAAAATGCTGTTTGTTCTTTGCTGAAACTAAGAGAGATGGGATCAAATCCACATCAACATAAAAGACAATTGACCAATGTCCATTAAAATGACCAAAGTAGTAAATCCAAAAAACTCTGTTAACCTTTTTTTGGAAAGTGGGGTGATTAGTTAGTGATTGTAAATGTGAGTGTGATTTTGTATGTGTGTGTGTGTAGCACAAAAAGTCTACATATACATTTTCAATGTGATAAGGTTAAAAGACAATCACAATGACGTATACAGTGATGAGGTGCTGAGGCAATATTGAAAACAACCGCATATGCTACAAATGTTTCTAGTATGAAATTTTGTATATTTGCAATTTAAAATCAACATTAGGGGGTACCTTACTATTTCAAAGTTGCCTGTCCATTGGTCATACAGTAGAAGTTTATTTTTTTTTTCAAAATCTTATAGTTTTCTGTGAGAAAAATTCTTTCGAAATTTAAAGATTTTGGTTGGTGCTATTATTTTTCTAAAAGTATGCCCCAAATTTATAGTTGGACGGTTGTCCTACAATCCACCATACTCTAATGTATGCATGTGATTTTTCGTACATATATTTTTTTTTTTGGTGAATGATTTGTGTATTTCGATCAAATATCATGATGAAAATGGAGCAGTAAATCTATGAATTAGAGACAACAAAAAAACACACCATCATCATGTTGAGCATATCTTCATATATGCTGGCAATGAATGACATGATAGATGCATGCAACGAGTCGATGCATCATCAAGCATCGTTATATAAATGATAATTGGCAATAGAAATCTTCATACCGTTGATTTATTCTAAAGACATGAAAATGAAAGTGAGTGATTTTACAAAAGCCATAAGGATCTAAAGGATTATTTGTGTGGGGTTAAATTTCTTTTAAAAAATTGTAACGAGTTGAAAACTTTGTTGTCATGAATTACAAAGACTCAAATCCTTGCATATGTTTTATTTTTAGATCTTTTACATTCCTGCACGTTTTTTTTAAGAAACAGTCCCAGTCTGTGAGACATTTTTCCAATAAAAAAATGTCTCATGTTGTGAGAAGTTTTTTTCTTTAGGAACATTCTTAGATTTTGCAATAAGCTTCCTACAGAAAAAAATCTTAGATTCTTAGAAATTTTTGATATAGCAAATGACTGAGATTCTAATACACTGATTGTGAGTAATTTTTATACCCTCCAACTACAGTATGGGGGTATACTAGGGTGCGCCAAAGTTGTATGGGTAAAAAAAAAATTATGCTAGAGATCGGCACTCCCCCCAAAAATATTCGTTTTTATATCAAAATACACTATGCAAAAAGTTATGGCGATCGCTTGAGGGGAAAGAGTGCCTCAAACGCCTTGAAAATGGAGAAATATGTCAAATTTGACCATTAGATAAAAAAAAAAAATTTTTTTTGTTGTGATTCAATTTCGCCAAAACAAATTTTTTTGTATTAGGTTTAATAAGAACTACTTACAAAAAAAATATAAGCTCTCCACTACATCGGTTACCCATTTTAACATGCGATACAAAAAAGGGCAGTTATTTTTAGGGGTACCCAAAAGTAACATTTTTACAACATTTGCAATATTATAATTAAACTGTGATATAATTTTTAAGTTTGTGTTTAATATAAATTTTCATGTTTACTGTTTTATGTTTGTCTACAACAAATTATTGTTCAATGTAATAAAAATATTTTTTCTTACTGTAAGTCATAATTGTTTGTGGTAAAAGTTTTTGCAATATTGTTAAATATATTTTTCTTTAATTCAAATAGACGAATCCCTTGATAAAGTGAACATAACATTCACGAAACGTTGGGAAAATATGGATTAAATGCATTTTTAATTACATAAAGAACTTTAGGCCCTATTAGCTAAAATAAATATAAATAAAAATATAGTAACATTTTTACATTTTTGAAAATTTTATTAAAAAAAAATTTTAAAAATTAAAATCGCTCTCCACCAGTTTTTTATATATATTATAAAGATAAAAAATGTGAAATATTATAAATATCCGTTCGGCAGTTTTTCTTTTATAGCGACTTGAAGTTAGCGGATTTCAAGGAAAATTTATTTTTTGCTGTATTTTCTTTAATTTTGAACTTATTACTACGTTTTAAACGAAATTGACGATATTGGCTGTGCAAGTAATTAAATTGGATCATAAGTTTTAGTTAGTTAGTAATTTTTACAGTTTAGCTTTAACCCATGTAAACCCGGGTCAATTATGTCCCACTTTGGAAATATTATTCTTTAAGCTATTTTTTTTTTTTATCATGAAATTAGTAAATGGAAATAGTTTTAGCTATTCATCGTGTATGCACTTATAGAATTTAACCCATTTTATGAAGTTTTTGTATATTTAATGAAGCTTTTCATAAATATGATGAAATATTTTTTGATTGTATCAAACACATTAAGAATTCATGATTTCTTCTACTTTAAATTTAAATTTAATTTTTTGTTTGGGTTGTTGAAAAATATAGTTGATGACTAAAGAAAAGCTAATGTACAATTTTTTCTTTTTTTTCTTTGAATTTAGAAAAAATCGACTTCAAAATATTCTTAAATAATTTTTTAAAAAAAATGTGTATAAATAATTTCATTTTCCAGCGCGACACGCGTATTTCATTTAATATTTGCTCAATCTGCACGCTATTTAACTTAAATTAAAGCTTTATAAATTACATTAATAACATTTTTAAAAATAATACTAACTTTAAAATAATAACGTTTAATTTTTTTTTTAACAAATTGGATCTACTTTAGAAAAGTTTTATTGTATTGTCACCCACCGTATATAAAAAATGCGGTATAATTTAAAAACATTGTTTTTTCACATGTAGATTTAAATAAACTTGGACTAAAACATTTATTTTTACAGATTAATTTTATTATATTTAATAAAAATATAAAAGCCGGCATACAATGGGAAATATTTGCCCTGTGGGTCATCTTCGACCCGGGTTTACAAGGGTTAATGCTGTCCTGCAAAAAATTATTTACTTACTAAAATTTATGATCCAATTAAATCAGTTGCAAAGTCAATTTCGTCAATTTTGTTTAAAACGTAATAATAAGTTCAAAATTAGAGAAAATACAGCAAAAAATCAATTTTCCTTGAAATCCGCTAACTTCAAGTCGCTATAAAAGAAAAACTGCCGAACGGATATTTATAATATTTCACATTTTTTATCTTTATAGTATATATAAAAAACTGGTGGAGAGCGATTTTAATTTTTAAAATTTTTTTTTAATAAAATTTTCAAAAACGTAAAAATGTTACTTTTGGGTACCCCTAAAAATAACTGCCCTTTTTTGTATCGCAAGTTAAAATGGGTAAGCGATGTAGTGGAGAGCTTATATTTTTTTTGTAAGTAGTTCTTATTAAACCTAATACAAAAAATTTTTTTTTGGCGAAATTGAATCACAACAAAAAAAATTTTTTTTTTTATCTAATGGTCAAATTTGACATATTTCTCCATTTTCAAGGCGTTTGAGGCACCCTTTCCCCTCAAGCGATCGCCATAATTTTTTGCATAGTGTATTTTGATACCAAAACGAATATTTCTAGGGGGAGTGCCGGTATAAAATCGAAAGTTGACATTTTTGGCGCACCCTAGGGTATACTCACTTTGTCATTCCGTGTGTAACGCATCGAAATCTCGGTCGGGGACTCCATAAAGTGTATATATTATTGATCAGTGATCGATTCTAACACATTTTCGCGATGTCCGTCCGTCCGTCCGTCCGTCCGTCCGTCCGTCTGTTCGTCCGTCCGTCCGTCCGTCTGTAGTTAACACGATGCAGTCCAAAATAAAACAGCTAGACCCTTCAAGTTTGGCACAAATATGTCTTATGTTCCTAGGCAGGTTAAGTTCGGAAATTGGCCAAATCGGACCAGGGGGAAAAAAGTTCCCCCTTGAAGAACTAAACCAACCTCTGAAAAAATACACTTTTTTACATGTTTTTTTTGTATTTTTGTTAATTAAACGAAATATTTGGTATATTTATCGCGATGGGAAGGTGCTCTCAACGTCCCCCACTGACCCTATCAACCCCCCCCA
The DNA here is from genome assembly GCA_963921195.1 of Pegoplata infirma. Lineage (NCBI taxonomy): Eukaryota > Metazoa > Arthropoda > Insecta > Diptera > Anthomyiidae > Pegoplata > Pegoplata infirma. The sequence continues at coordinate 41,052,943 of OY992537.1, forward strand.
AAAAAAAAAAAAGAAACGCCCCTGACAAATTTTTGTTTTTAATTTTTTTTACATTTTGGAGGGTATAAAAGATTCGGCACAGCCGAATTTAACACTCTCACTTGTTTCAATACAAATTGTTTTAAATTCTTAGATATTTTTCGTTTCGAAAACTTTTGATATTCTTTAACATTTTTACTATCGAAAAACTTTCAGATTCTAAAACATGTTTCCTACTAAAAATTTTAAGATTCTAAAAAATTTTTCCTAATGAAAAATACTAAGATTCTTAGACATTTCTCTTATCAACATTTTCAGATTCTCCGACATTTTTATAATAAAAAATGTCTGCGAAGTTTGTACTCTAGCCCAAACGATTGAATAATGATAATGTTTTGCTGTAGAGATAGGTGATCTTTCCAAAGCAAATTTTTTTTAGAAAAAAATACCCCTGTATTAATTTGTCATTCCATGCAAAACGCATTTAAATATCAGTCGATGACCCCATTTTGTATATATATTATTGATCCGTAAAGGTTTTTAAGACATTCCATCACTAGAATTTGTATGTCTGTGTTTGTCGATAAAAAAAGTATTCAATGAAAAAAGATTATTGATAAAAAAATTTATGAAAAAGAAATATTGATGAAAAAACAAATATTGATAAAAAAATATTAATAAAAAAATTGATAAAAAAAATATATTGATGAAAAAAAATTATTGATAAAAAAGAATATTAATGAAAACAAGTATAAAAGTTAAATTCGACTTGGCCGAATCTATGAATACCCTCCATAATAGTGTGGCCCATCAACATATAAAAAAAAATACCAAGGATAACTCACAACTGAACGTACCTCAAAATATGATAGATGGCATCGTAACGAACAATTTGCGCCAAATTTCAGCACCCTACAACGATTGGAAGGGGATGCTAACTTATCATAAGTATTTGCAACCTCCAAAGAAATCTTAAAAATTTTTTTATTGGAATCTTAAAAATAACCATATGGAATGGTAGCGTAACAAGAGCACACAATTCACATGTGGCCATTTTATCCTAAGATTGTCCTTAAACAAAAAAAAATACATATTATAAAAAGCGGAACCCTGCATTTCACTAAAACCGCTGTAACTCAAAAACTATGCGGACCATTAAGTTGCGATAAAGTTCATTTGCAAGGTAATACAAATATCTTTGAGTATAATATCAAAAATTTTTTTTTTTGTTTTTTACCTAATCGAAACTAAAATGTCCTTATTGTCCTTTGTAGGCAACCTTAGAGCAAAATGGCCATATGTGACTTTTGAGCTCTTGTAACGATACCATTCCATGTAATAATTTTTAGGATTGCAAAATTTTTTTTTAGATTTCTTCGGAGGTAGCAAACACATGTGATCAGTTAGCATCCCCTTCTAGTCGTCGTAGGGTGCTGCAATTTGGCGCAAAATATTAGTTACGATACCATCTTTCAGTTTTTAAGGTACGTTGACCTGTAACGAAGCAAAAGGATTTTTGGGCCACCCTACTCCACAATGCCCTTTTTTAAGGATAGAAAATTTTTTAATGTAAAAAAAATTAAAAATTTTGAATAGAAATATTTTATTTTGAGTAAAAAACTTTTATTTTGTGATTTTTGTAAAAAAAAAAATTACTATTTTTTTTTTGAGTGTAAAATTTTTTTCGAGTGCAAATTTTTTTTTGTTTAAAAATATTTTTGAGTGACAAAAATACTATGCAAGTAATTTTGTGAATTTTGGGTGAAACCAATCTGAAATTCAGGGTTTTGCTTATAACTTTTGAACCACTAGACCGATTTCGCTGAGACTTAAAACGAACCGGGACAGAGGATCGGCAAGTTTATATGCTTCACTTCAGCAGTCTCAGAATTGTTGTCCGAAAATTACCGTGTGTTTTATCTCGTAAATTCATGAAAAACCCTTGCCGAAATTCAGTCTTTTGCTCATAACTTCTGAACCACTGGATCGATTTCGCTGGATTGCAATACCAACCTGACCAGGTAATTGCCCAACATATATGCCAAACTTCAGGAGCCTCCGTAAAGTCTTTCAAAACTTAGCGTGTTTTCAACAGACATACAGACGGACAGACGGACGGACGGACATCGCTAGATCGTCTTAAACTCGATCGAGGATCATGAATATATATACTTTATGGGGTCTTAGACCAATATTTCGATGTGTTACAAACGGAATGACAAACTTATATATACCCTCTATCACTAGAGTGGAGGGTATAAAAAAATATTGACGAAAAAAAATATTGATGAAAAAACAAATAAAAATTTTTCATAAAAAAAAAATGTTGAAAAAAATATTGATGAAAAAAAATATTGATGAAAAAAAAATATTGATGTAAAAAAATATTGATAAAAAAAATATTGATAAAAAAAATATTGATAAAAAAATATTGATAAAAAAAAATATTGAAGAAACAAAAAATATTGATGAAAAAAAAAAAAATATTGATGAACAAAAAAAAAATATTGATGGAAAAAAAAAAATATTGAAGAAAAAAATATCGAAAAAAAAAATATTGATGAAAAAAAAAATAATTATAAAAAAAAAAAAAATATTGATTAAAAACAATCGATGAAAAATAATTCCCAGCAAAAAAAGTGCGGAGTACTTCTATTTGGAGTGCTTTAAAACTATAACAAATGTAATGAAATACAACAAAAATAACAAAAAACACAAGAAAAAAACACACAAACAGTTTTTTCTACTCCATAAAAAGTTGTTATTCAGCACTTAACTCATTACCTTCCGCGACACTTCCATACAAAAGTAAGAAGATATTCAGTAGATAAGAAGTACTCCGAGCTTTCAAACAACTTCCAACTACTTCCATGGAGTAGTTCTTATCTACTGAATATCTACTTACATTTGTATGGAGGTGTCGCGATAGGTAATGAGTTAAGTGCTGAATATCTATGTATTCTGGAGTAGAAAAAACTGTTTGTGTGTTTTTATACCCTCCACTCTAGTGATAGAGGGTATATATAAGTTTGTCATTCCGTTTGTAACACATCGAAATATTGGTCTAGGACCCTATAAAGTATATATATTTATGATCCTCGATCGATTTTAAGTCGATCTAGCGATGTCCGTCCGTCCGTCCGTCTGTCTGTCTGTCTGTCTGTCTGTCCGTCCGTAGAAAACACGCTAACTTTTGAAAGACTTTACAGAGGCTACTGAAGTTTGGCATATATGTTTGTCATTTACCTGGTCATGTTGGTATTGCAATCCAGCCAAATCGGTCCAGTGGTTCAAAAGTTATGAGCAAAAGAGTAAATTTCGGCAAGGGTGTTTCACGAATTTACGAGATAAAAAACACGATAACTTTCGAAAGACAATAATGAGACTACTGAAGCTTTGCATGTATCTTTGCCGTTCCCCGGGTCTATTTGGTTTTAAATTTCAGCTCAATCGGTTTAGTGGTTCAAAAGTTATAAGCGAAACCCTGAATTTCAGATTAGTTTCATCTAAAATGCCACTTGTTTTAACAAGTTTTAAAAGCATTGGTGGTAACTAAACAATGCTTTTCAAACTTGTGTAATTTTAAAGCAATGCTTTTTAAACCGTTTAGTTTTAAAAGCATTGGTAACTTAAAAATTACTCTCGAAAAAAAATTTACACTCAAAAAAAATTTTACACTTAAAAAAAAATTATACAAAAAAAAATTTTGTTTTTTTTTTTTAAATGACAATATTTTGTGTACATACTTACGTGCATTCACTCAGCAATATTTTTACAGTAAAAAAAAACATTACACTCGAAAAAAATTTTACACTCAAAAAAAAAAACTAGTAATTTTTCTTTTTTTTTTAAAAATTGACAAAAAAAAGAGTTCTTTACTCAAAATATTTCTAATCAAAATTGTTAATTTTTTCACGTTTAAAAATGTACTACCCTTTAAAAAATGCATTGTGGAGGGTATTCATAGATTCGGCAAAGTCGAATTTAACTTTTCTACTTGTTGTCTTGTGTTTTTTGTTATTTTTGTTGTATTTCATTACATTTGTTATAGTTTTAAAGCACTCCACTGAGAAGTGGTAATGACTTTTTTTGCAGGGATTATGTTGCGTTTTATTAACCAGCTGGTGAATATTTTGATTTATTACCACGGGGTGAATTATTATCCAAGTTACAAATCCTAAATTTTTGGTCTTAAGAAAATAAAAACAGTAATTCTTATTTTCTTTTTTGTTAATCGTTAGCTTATACATATAGTCAAACTGAGGTGGCGTCCTGCAACTTTTGTAAAATTAGACACCAGCCTAAAAATATTATCATGTTGAAAAGTTTCTCTTCCAAAAACAATTTTCTATTAGAATGAGGTTATATAAATAATTTTTCCTATTAAAAAAGTCTCAAATTCCTTAACAATTTTTCTATAGAAAAAGTCTCCGATTTTGAGAAATTTTTCTAATACAAAAAGTCTCACAGTCTTAGATTCTGAGATATTTTTCCCATAGAAAAAAGTCTCAGATTCTGAGATATTTTTCCTATAGAGAAAAGTCTCAGATTCTGAGATATTTTTCCTATAGAAAAATTTTCAGATTCTGAGACATTTTTCCTATAGAAAAAGTCTCAGATTCTGAGATATTTTTCCTATAGAAAAAGTCTCAGATTCTGAGACATTTTTTCTATAGAAAAAGTCTCAGATTCTGAGATATTTTTCCTATGGAAAATGTCTCAGATGTTGAAACATTTTTCCTATAGAAAATGTCTCAGATGTTGAAACATTTTTCCTATAGAAAAAGTTTCAGATTCTGAAACATGTTTTCTATAGAAAAAGTCTCAGATTCTGATTTTTTTTTTATAGAAAAAGTCTTAGATTCTGAGACATTTTTTCTATAGAAAAAATCTCAGATTCTGAGTCATTTTTTATATAGAAAATGTCTCAGATTATGAGACATTTTTTCTATAAAAAGGTCACAGATTCTGAGACATTTTTTCTATAGAAAAAGTCTCGGATTCTGAGACATTTTTTTTTATAGAAAAAGTCTTAGTGCCAGTTTACAGAAGACGAACGATACACACGAACGAAAATTTTACATGTGTTTTGTTATTGTAACAACAACAAAATACATGTAAAATTTTCGTTCGTGTGTATCATTCGCCTTCTGTAAACTGGCACTTAGATTCTTAAACATTTTTCTGATAAAAAAACTTTCAGATTCTTAAACATTTTTCCTACTTAAAAGTTTTAACTTTCTGAAAAATTTTCCTAAAGAAAAATATCATTTTTCCAGTAGAAACAAAATTAGGTTCTGAGACATTTTTTGTATAGAAAAAGTCTCAGATTTTGATACATTTTTTCTATAGAAAAAGACTCAAATTCTGAGACATTTTTTCTTTAGAAAAAGTCTCAGATTCTGAAACATTTGTACATTTTTTTTTTTATAGAAAAAGTCTCAGAGTCTGAAACATTTTTCCTATAGAAAAGTCTCAGATTCTGAAACATTTTTCCTATAGAAAAGGTCTCAAGTTCTGAGACATTTTTTCTACAGAAAAAGTCTCAGATTCTGAGACATTTTTTCGTTAGAAATAGTCTCAAATTCTGAGTCATTTTTTCTATTGAATAAGTCATTTGTTTTTATTTCTTATCAAATTATATAATATTAATCTAACTTTAATTTTTCTTTTGTTTTCATACTTTTACTAATATCATCCATACATACAACCTGTACCAGAATATATCCACACCCTTCCTCTCTATGTATCAGTACACTGAGCACAAGAAAAGAATGTGTAATTATATTTATTTCATGTTGTTGGCAAAAGGAAACAAATTGCCAACAACTTTTACTTTAACAGTTTAATGAAAATTTGTTCCGGGTCTTTTTTTTGTTGGTTTCTTACAAAAATAAATCTCAAGGAATAGATAGATGATAGCAAGACCAAGATAAAGTAATTTTAAGTATAGTTTGTGATGATATCAACAGAGTGAAGAAGGGGGAAAGGAGACGATGACGAACGCTCTTTAAAACGCAGCACATTAAAAAACTTTTTCAATTAAAATTCTACCTTGACAGTTTAAGCTAACAATGTGTGTTATAATTTTAAGAAAAAGAACATATACAAATGCGTGTGTTTTTTTGTAAGTGTATGTGTATGGGAAAGTAGATATGTATGTATTTGTGTTATGAACAATTTTTAGTGTTTGATGTGCAAATGTAGTGGTGGGAAAAACGATGGAAAATAATTGGCATTTCATAGAATGTGAGGCTTTTTCTTTTTTTTTATATTTTCATTTTTAAAAAATCAAAAATTTTGGTGGAAATTTTGCAAAAATTAAAAATTTTGATCGAATGGAAACACGGGGTTAAAGTGATCAAGCTCTATGAAAGGGTCAAGGGAAAGAATTTCTGAGATTGTTTGAAAATTTCAAATAGCGTTATCTCGGAAATCGTTAAATTGATTTTGATTAATAAATATGATGTGTTGTAACACAATTTTTTTTTATATTTAAAAAATTCAACATTTTGATCGCCAGGGGCCACGGACTAACTTAATCCGATTTAAACTTGCAACACATAAGTTTTCAGCCTAGTATAACAAAAATTTGCTCGGATGTTCAAAATCGGAAGAAAAATTGTTTGCTCTTAAAAAAATGCCGCTCTAATGTGTAGTGTACGTGTTTAAAAAAAAAATTGTATGATTTAATCATAATTCCCAAGGATGTTAACTTTGTTTTCGTTATGTAGAATAATGAGGACAATTTGAAAATTCTTTTCCAAAGTATTTGCAATATCATAATGAGAAAATGTTGCTCTATTCTTCCCTAATACTCAGTATAAAGAAGTTTTTCGTAAAGAAAAAAATTTCGACTCTCAAATATTTTTCCTCAAGTTAAAATATCAGCTTTTAAAACATTTTTTCTATAAAAATTTTATAAAATAATTGAAACGAAATAACTGTAACGTCTCTGCTCTTTCATAAAAACAAGTAAAATGACTTTGATAGTTGTTCAAGTACAAACCAATTTTAATTGAATTAGTTTCATAAAAGTTTTGTTTACTTATACAAAAAGTAAACCAAATGAAACTACTGCCATATTCAAGAGTTTTCCAAAGAACAAAAACATAAAATGGTTGAGAAAATATACGCAAAAAATAAAATCGTTTTATGAATATTTAAATAAACAATTATGAAAGTTATTGTGGGTCAGCTAGCAACCACAAAACTATAATCGATACCATTGTGGCGAAAAAAATTAAGTAAGAAAATTTTTAACATTCTTTGTTACAGAAAAAAAAATATGTAAATCTAACTTTCAGAATCTTAATTGCTCATTTATACAATAATGTTAACAATTTACAATAAACTTTTAAAAAATTTAAAGAATTTATGTTTATCAAGCGTTAAAAAAGATGTAGTTGCATTAGTCCAATCATAGAACTTGAAACAAACTTTCACTTAACATTAATTTCGCCAAATCCAATCAGTTTAACCCGTGGCACCCTTTGATCAAAGTTCTGGGGTTTTAGAAAATTTTCAGCAAAAATTCTAAACTTTAGTCGAAGGGAGCCATGGGTTAATATGGTCTAATTTGGCTCAAATTAAGTTCAAATGAAAAATTGTAACAGTCTCTATTAAGTAGTCAAGGTAAAAAAACTTATATTTTTTTTTTTTAAATTTGTTCAGCGTAGGCAATTCCGCCATTTTTGGTAATTTGACAAATTTCAAATGGTGATATCTCAAAAACCACACAGGAACCGATATATATTTTTTTTCAATATTCGTATTCAGCATTCCAAAATTAAAGAAATTAATGTATCGCAAGATATTTTTTTGTACTTAATTTTTTAAAAATTTTGTTGAAAATTTTCCAAAAATTCAAAATTTTGATCGTAGAGCGCCACGGGTTAATATGATTGGATTTGGCACAAATTAAGTTTAAATGAAAAGTTGTCTTCAGCTTTGTGAAAGGAAAGAAATTTTGATTCATATTTTTTTTTTAATCTTTGAACGTAGGAAAATCCCGCCATTTGTTGAAAATTTAAAAATAGCCACATCTCAAAAACCGTTCGACCGTTTTTTAATTTTTTTTTTTGATATTTGTTTTCAGCGCTTCAAAATCAATAAAAAATAATGTATTTCAAGAAAAGAGCATTTTTTAAAATTATCTTTCAAAAAAGAAGTACTGTTTTGCTACATTGCCAGAGCTGATAGCATGACTCTGAATATCTTTATGGTTCTTTATAGATATCAAGCTCTATCAAATACCTAAAAATTAACAAAATTGCTAATACGCTAGTTGAATTTCCCATGAATTTGCCTAGAACAAATCAGAAAAATCTCTGAAGGAAAAGTGATAGGTCCATGAGAGGTCCATGATAGGTCACGTGACATATCACCCGGACCCAAAATACCTATCACAAATTCAACAAACCAAAAAATACCTATAACTTTTATTACACTCAAAAAATTATATCATTAACTGTTTGTAGTTTACTTAAAAAGTTTTACGTTTAGTAGTTTTTAAAAGAAAAAACATTTGTTTTATGTTTAGTTTTTATTAATGATTTTGCTCTGTAAGTAAAAACTACTGATTATTCTTCAAATTTTTAATGATTTGTGTAAGTAATTTTTTTTAAATTGTTGGTATTTTTTAATGAGATATCATTAGTTTTTACCTACACAAGGTTATTTTTTTATAGAAAAAAAAAATCAAAAACTTATTTATAGAAATATAAAAACATGTTTGTATCAAGTGACTTTGGCACGATGGGTAGAGTCTGGCCAGAATGTAGTTGATTGCGGGATCTATTCCCCAAAATTTTATTAAAAATTTTTAGAAAAGTATTTCAATAGAAAATTGTAAAAAATAACCTACGAAATAATTAATTTTTAATGTTTTTGTAGGTAATTTTTTTGGAATTTGTTGGTAAAAATAACAGAACTATCATTAATTTTTAATGTTTTCGTAGGTTATTTTTTTCGAATTTGGTGGTAAAAAAGAATGAAAAAAACGTAATTTTTTAATGTTTAATGTTATTTATTTTAAAAAATTTTGTCAACAGTAAAAGATAAATGTTGATTAAAGGTGTCCTAACGACTAAAGTAATTTTTCAAAATCACTTTGTAATACGTGGTAGGGTCCTAAATTGTAGTTTTGTATCTAAAAATGAGTGAGCCAAAATTTGGAGACAATCGGATAAAAATAACTCGTGCCGAAAATGGATTGAAGTTTTGGGACACTCTTATCTGATGAAAAAACACGTTTTTTCTAGTTTTTTGAAAAATATTGGTATATGCTATTTTTTGTTAATTTTTTTGTTAAGTAATATGAAAATGGTAATAAATTACCTTTCCAAAAAGCTTAAAGAAATTCAAATCGAATGAAAAATAAGCATTTTACGCATACATGCCCCAGACCATTGCATGGTTTTTAAAGCCAAAATTTGAAAATTTTCAAAATTTTTAGGCAAAAAAATAAAAAAAAATAAATTTTACTTTGTAATTATATTAAATACATGTTATAGATAAAAACTAACAGATATGGTAGTCTAACTTTTTTTTCATTTGGCGTGGGTAGTGATATAATTTCCGCGGATTCCAAAGAAAATGAGTTTTTCTAAAATAATTTAGCAAATATGGGAAACAATTTTCTGTATTGTATTATACGAAGTGAAATACATAAATTCTGTAAATTTTTTGAGAATTCGGGCATCCTTAACCCCTTTTCGTCGAGGTGAAATGACAAATTTGAGACGTTATACATTTCTATAATACAAAATATCTGCATATATCCGATTTCTCAAAAGTTACAGAATTTACGTATTACACTTCGATCCGAACAATAGAGCACAAATTTTCAAAAATTTGCTTAATTATTGTAGAAAAACGCATTTTTTTGGAATCCGCGGAAATTTTATCACTACACGCGCCAAATAAAAAAAAAAGCTTGACTACCATATCTCCTATTTTTAATCTTAAACATGTTTTCAATTTGATCATAAAGTAAAATTAAATTTTTATTATTTTTTTGCCTAAAAATTTTGAAAATTTTGAAATTCTGGCTCTAAAAACCATACAATGGTCTGGGGCATGTATGCGTAAAATCTTATTTTTCATCCGATTTTAATTTTATTAGTCGTTTTGAAAAGGTAATTTAGTACCATTTTCATATTATTTCACAAAAAATTTAACAAAAAATATCAAATACCAATGTTTTTACAAAAACTAGAAAAAACGAGTTTTTCGTTCTTATAAGAATGTCCCAAAACTTCAATCCATTTTCGGCACGAGTTATTTTTAGACGATTGTCCCAAAATTTTGGTCCACTCATTTTTAGATACTAAAGAACAATATAGGACCCTACCAGATATAAAAAGGTGATTTTCGTTTTTAAGGACACCTCTAATGTTGATGTTTGTTAAAACATATGAATAATTACTGGGATGGTTTTCAATTGTTTTATTCACTGATTTTAAATGTGTTTTTCATTTGTTTTTAACTACAAAATATTTTGAGTGTAGGGAGTGTCCAATATCTTAGTAAGACCACGATCGTTAAATAACCAACAAAAATTCGCAATTAATGTAGAGATGTAAAAATATTTTTGTTTGAAAATTAGCGAATTGTCATAAAAATTCCCTTTGCTACCTGGAGTATAGGGTTTTTATATTTGCTAAATAGTCTTGACAATAGAATCTGACAAATTCCGAAACTAAGCCGACTAGTTCTTGCAAAAATGACCAATATTAATAAATATATAACAGATAAATAATTTCCTTGAAAATTATTCTATGAGAATATCATAGTTTTAATTAGTAAAAGAAATAACGACCACGCTAGAATAAACCTACTTAAAATAAAATATTTTAAAGGTCGAATAAAACAATTTTTTTTTAATAAAAATTAATTAGATTTTTTTTCACTAATTTTTTATAAACTGTTTACAACAAAACGCAAAAAAAATGTGTCCGGGACTTTTTAAGTAAATTTTGTTTCGGACTTGGAAAAAATTGGAAAATTTTGTTTTGCCCTATTGGTCCGGTTACGGGATAAGTATTTTTTAGACAGTTTAGTGACGTGTCCAATTCTTATCTGTCAAGTGATAGTCACGTTTTAAACAGTCACGGGATAGGTGATTTCGAAAAAAAAAAAAAATAAAAAAATGTAACATATCGCTCATTTACTTGTATAGTGTCATAACCCAAAATATTTGCTTTTTCAGAAATCGCGTTTAAAGTTTACAATTAAAACTGGTTTTTCATTGAAAAAGGACGGTACATAGAAAATGTAAAAATGACGCGTTCTCTTCCCAAACGGTGATTTTAAAAGATATTAATACGGATTTATGACACAATACAAAGCATGATATAACGAATAATCTGTATCAATTTCTCAAAAATTACATATTTTGAGCTATGACACTATACAAGTAAATGAGCGATATGTTTTAAATTAATAAAATAACACATTTCCAATTAGCGACTTTAAAAGTATTTATGAACAAATTCATACAACTTATTAAATTTATTATGAAACAGTTAATAAATTGTATGAATTTGTTCATAAATACTATGAAAGTCATTAATTTGATTTTTTTTTTGTGTGCAACATAATAAATGGAAATTTCAGAAAAACCAATTAAAAAAAAATTTTAAAAGTTCATGATAAGTCCCTTAATAGGAAAATTAGAAAGTTTTTTTTTTAATTACACAGTGATACAAAATCGAATTTTCGGAATCGGAATGGGATGAAACCAAAAGAAAAGGAAAATTGATATTTTACATAACAAACGCTAGATTTGTTTTTACACGCATTCAAAGTTGGCGATTTTAAGGCATGCACTATGGTTCCAAATCAATTTTTTTGGCATTAATTCCAAAAATAAAGCAAAGTTGCTAGTTTTGGAATGCTTTTTTATTTCTTAACGCAATCAATGAACGATTTTCAAAAAAAAAAAAAATTAAAAAAAAAATTTTCGGAAATTTTTTTTGGAATTTTTTTTTTTTTTGTTAAAAAAATGATTAACAATAATATATTTCTGTAAGTCAGTTAGCTCGGCCGATGACAAAAAAAATTATAGCAACAAAAAAATTAAAGAAGTGTCACGCAAAAAATCGAAAATTTTGCCGAAATTTGTGCTAAACTAAAATGGCAATTGTGATTTAATTATTAAAAAAAGACCTTCTAGAAAACACTTTCACATTTAAAGACTCATGCAAGTTCGTGCCCAAACAACTTCTTTCCTTGGGCTTCAATTTTCCTTATTAGCCATTTTTTAATTTTATTTTTTCCCATTTGCTGTTAGTATACTTGTAATATCGTTTTGACCCGATTTAATAATACGCCTTAATACTATCAACTTTGAAACCCTGGCAGACTGACAGTATTGCCATCAATTTTTTTTCATTATACTCTCTTAATGGCTTGAAGTGTTGCCATTGAAAAACTGTATAACTGTTTTGAAAATTTGTTATTTTTTTTTTATTTCTGCCAAAAAATGTGCATTTGGAACCATGGTGGCATGTAAGTTTTTGCGTACTAAACATGTCATATTTTAGTGGCCCCTGGTGCTGCACTTTTTGTACATGTGGGGTCCAGCGTCCAAACTTAAGCTCGGAATTACGTCAGCTATAACGGGTATGAACTTCGCTGCAATCGGTCCAGTACTTACTGAATACCCAAATTATTAAAAATAAATCAATGTGCACCGTTGCGTATGATTGTTATTTAACGACAACTACAACATAAGTAAGAGCCGAGTCACAATTGGCACCACATTCGGTAACCACAAAATGTTTGCATACATTTTGTATGAAAAGCAAAAAATCGCTTTGTGGTCGACCACACTGCCGCCAGAATAGATTCTATTCTATTTTTGTAGTTCTCTCTCACCACCCTCTCATATTTTTCAAATTTCTGTCAAGTAGCGTTGCCATATGTTCAACAAAATATGCTAATTTTTCCAATTGGAGTTGATATATTGCGTGTGTGTTGCAAACAAGAAACATTGTATACCTGCTTTTAAAGGACAACTAAAGAAAAAAAATAAATGTGTAACTGATATAAGCGTCATTTTCTTTATAAAATGTGTCCGGTCGTCTGTCGTTTAATTTTAATGTGTCGCTCTCTCTTTTGATGTGGTTCGTCGTCGGTGGTGCCAATTGTGACTGGGCTCTAAACGCCCTATGTAGTTTTCAAGCAAATTTTATTATAATTATAATGAAAGTTCACCACTATCAAATGCGTGTAAAAAAAATCTAGCGCTGAACTAAAAAAATGCCTTGAAGCGTTTGTTATGAAATATGTCAACTTTCATTTGCTTTTGGTCTCATCCCATTTCGATTTTAGTTGTTGCACTGTGTTATTAAAGAAAAGTTTTCAAATAAATTCTCTATATTTTTTCACAATTTTTCCAATTTTTATATAGCAGCTGCTCTTTACACTTTAATCTACATTTTCCATAGTTACTAAAAATTTAATAAACTGTAATTGTGGTTTTCTGGTAACATATGCTAGCATTTTTTTTTTTTTTTCAATTTTACATTATTTGGCCATAAACAAACATGATTCGTTTATTGAAATTTTCATAGAATATTAAATAGTCTAATATTTATTTTATGACTACATACTCCCTATTACTAGGATACGGAATAACTTACCAATTTTTTTTCTTCCATTTTTTGTTTTGTTGATAAACTGAAATTTATGCAAACAACAAGAACAACTACAATGACCCATTCAATGAACTATTTTTTTTTGCTATAAGTTTTTGGCTTTTATAGAAAATCTTTAAAAAGTTTAGTTTATATTTTTGAATTTTTATTTTGTGTTTGCAAATTGAAAAGTTCATAAGTTTCCGGCAAACTAAATACTTATGGCAGTAAGTTATCGTTTTGAATGAAAGCAGCTTAAGATTATTGAAAAATAATATAATCGACAATTGCCCTTAGGAAAAATAAGAAAATTATAAAGTTTTTTTTTTATATTTTTTGTTAGCTAAATATAGCAAAAAGTTTTATTCCAAAAATAGACTTGATTTTATAACAGGGTAGATCGAAATTTATTTTTTCCGCTTTTCGATATCATCGGGGGTCGGAACAGTTGCCTTTGAGGTTTAATATAAACACAAAAAAAATATTGGACCTGTCTTTGGGTTCCTTTTTTTGACTTGAAAGTCGGAAAGTGAAAAAAAAATATTTTTTTTTTTGTGAACATTAATTAAAATTAGAAAATTAAGTACTATTGTAATAATTTTTATTGTAATATATTTTTTTTTGGTCTGTAAAAAAATTTAAATTTTTAAATAAAATTTTTTTTTATTATTTTTTTGCTGAAAATATAACGTTTTATTAGCTCAGTATCGAAAAAGATGCATATTTTTAATTATTGTTATACTTTTTTTATACCCTCCACTCTAGTGATAGAGGGTATATATAAGTTTGTCATTCCGTTTGTAACACCTCGAAATATTGGTCTAAGACCCTATAAAGTATATATATTCATGATCCTCGTTCGATTCTAAGACGATCTAGCGATGTCTGTCCGTCCGTCTGTCCGTCTGTCTGTCTATTGAAAAAAAAACGCTAACTTTTTACGGAGGCTCCTGAAGTTTTGCTTATAGGTTGGGCATTTACCTAGTCAGGTTGGTATTGCAACATAGCGAAATCGGTCCAGTGGTTCAAAAGTTATGAGCAAAAGAGTGAATTTCGGCAAGGGTTTTTCGCGAATTTACGAGATAAAAAACACGATAACTTTCTAAAGGCAATTCTGAGTATGCTGGTGCTTGGTATATCTATTTTTCCCTATGCATGTTCGCATTGAATTTCAGCCAAATAGGACCAGTGGTTCAAAAGTAATTAGCAAAACCGTGAATTTCAGATTGGTTTCACCTAAAATTCACGTGTTGAAAACCCGTTCAACATGTTTTAAAAATATTAATAAGTCACAAAAATGTTTTACAACGCATTTTTGTCACTCAAAAATATTTTTACACTAAAACAAAAAAAAAAAGACACTGGAAAAAAATTTTACACTCAAAAAAAATTTAGTAAATTATTTTTTTTTTTTCAAAAATTACTAAAAGGTTTTTTTACACAAAATAAAATAATTCTGATCAAAAATGTTATTTTTTCCACGTCAGAAAATTTACTATTACTTAAAAAGGGCATTGTGGAGGGTATTTAGAGATTCGGCCAAGTCGAATTTAACTTTTCTACTTGTTTGCCTTTAATTCAATTTAATTAAAAAAACCTTTTTTCAGTAATGTCCTAATATTAAATAACATTTTTAGCAAAATGATTTGTTTTTTTTTACTTTGTTAGGAGCCTCTTGAATTTTAAGTGAAAAAAGGAGCGCAAAGACATTGTCTAATATTCTTTTGTATTAGTACTGACCTTAAAAGGTAAGTGTTTCGACCCTGAAAAAGGAGAATTCGCTCGACTCTATTGTACAATAATGTAAAAAATTAAATTCTTAATTTTTTAATCCTGCTAGAGGAGGCAATAGAATTTTATACTAATTCCACTTACAAGGAAGGTATCCCATAGCTTACACTCCGATTGCTCTGCAATTTATATACGAGGCATTCCACACCAAATGTCCCGCTACAGAAAAACATGTGTCCCGTGAATTTCTGAATAGGTTGTATGAATAGCCTTATATGTAACTAATAAAATTGCGGTTTTGGTTTTTAAATTTTTCAAAAACTAGGCTTAGGAGGCATGTTCAAATATTGGAAAAATTGTCAAATTTGTGTCGACTTGCCTTGTTTAAATATTTATCAAATTCTTGTATAGTTTTGTATGGGCTATCGATAATTTTTTTTTTTGGAAAATTTTCAGAACACGTTCTGAAATTTTCCATTTTTTAAAAAAGTAAATTTATCAAAAATCCGGCCAATTTTGTTTGTTTTATTTTTTTTTTTTAAGTTTAGATGTATGTTTTTCCACACAAAAAAATTCAGACATGTGATTTTCGTTTTTTTCGAGAAAATCGCATTTGAATTTTGAATTTCATAACAATTTAGTAATTTGCTTGTATTTTCTTGTTGCAACATAGCGTATGAGTAATATTTATAAAAATGTTTAATACTCATTCGCTACGATCAAACGAGAAAATACAAGAAAATTACAAAATTGTTATGAAATTTAATATATATATAAAATAGAGATTATTACACTGTACGACAAAATTCTATTTTTGGTTGCACCCATGATTGGTGTTTCCCAGTTTTTATACCCACTCTTAGTGATAGAGGGTATATATAAGTTTGTCATTCCGTTTGTAACTCATCGGCATAACATTCTGGGACCCCTTAAAGTATATATATTCATGATGCCCGATCGATTTTAAGACATTCTAGCGATGCCCGTCTGTCCGTCTGTCGGTCTGTCCGTCTGTTTGTCTGTCTTTGGAAAATTCTGCCACGGACAAAATATTGCACAGAGATGACTGAAACTTAACACATTTATTGGAAGTTCTCCCGAGAAGTTTGGTATTGCATTTGAGCGATATCGGTTCAGCGGTTCAAAAGTCATGAACCAAAATGTAAGCACACCTCAAAAATTTCAGTACATTCAATATTAACTAATAATACAAAATGCTTTAATTCGGCTTCTGGTTGACTTATGTGAACATAATAAAACACCAAATGGTATTTAAACAAGTACGAACATATTTTTTGACAAAAAAATAAAAAAATCGCGGATTTTTTTTACCAAAATTTTTTTTTACCAACATTTTTTTTTTTCAATTGTTTTTTCAATTTTTTTTTTCAAAAGTAATTTCCTTTTAAATAAAGTTTTTTGCAATAATCTTGAAAATTTGAAATTGTGGAGGGTATCACTACATTCGGCAAGGCCGAATTTAACTTTTTTAATTGTTCTAGATCATTTCGTTTTCGCGTTTTATAAGCAAATTCATATTTTGTATATATCTGATTGTGAGTTTCAATCAATTGGAGAAGTAGGGATTACACCCGCAACAGATAATCGTGATGGCTTACATTTTTGCTAAAACACTTGCAAATAGTATCAGATAAAATGTGCAAAACATTAGGCAAATCGGTCCACAGGTTAAAAAGTTATTAAGAAATTTTTCAAATTTGGATGTTTAAAATTACGCTAACTTTTGACAGACAATTTGGATGCTCCTAAAGTTTAGCACATATATTTGTTATTTCCGTGGTTAGGTTGGTATTGAATTTCTAGGAAATCGATCCAGTGTTTAAGAAGTTATGTTCAAAACCGTGAACTCCGCATTGGTTTCAACTCGAGTTCTCTTGTTTAAAAAACTCTAAATGCTCTTTAAAAAAATATAAGTATGCCACAAAAATATTTTATAAATTTTACCGCTCTAAAAAATTTTTACACTCGAAAAAAAATTTTACACTCAAAAAAATTTTACACTAAAAAAAAAATTAAATAAATTTTTTTTTTTTGTTTTTTTACAAAAATTTTTTTTTTGTTTTTTTTTTACAAAATGACTAAAAAAATTTTTTTCCAAATAAAATATTTCTACACCATTTACAGATGTAATTCGTAAAAGATCAATTCTAATTCGAAGATTCTACTTGTAATTCGAAGATTCCATTTGTAATTCGAAAATTCCATTTGTAATTCGAAGATTCTACTTGTTATTCGAAGATTCTATTTGTGATTCGAAGATTCCATTGTAATTCGTAAAAGATCAATTGTAAATCGTAAAAGTCAATTGTAATTCGTAAAAGATCAATTGAAATTCGTAAAAAATCAACTGTAATTCGAAAAAGTTCAATTGTAATTCGTAACAGATCAATTGTAATTCGATGATTCCAATTTTAATTCGTATAAGATCAATGAAAATTCAGTTGATATTTTTCGAATATTGTATTATTTAAATTTATTATTTATAAAGGGGGCCGGCAAAAAATTTTCGCTAATAGATGTCTTCAGTGAAATTTGATGACGGTTATTTTTTTAGAACATATTAACCTTCTATATTCTAGTTTTAGAGGCCATTTTTATCCAAAAACCCTCATAGAACACCACTTAAACGTGCCTTTAAAGGGTTTAAATGTTCTAAGAACATTTTGTGCATCAAATTTCAGTAGGATTTGTCAAAAGACCAAAGTTCGTTCGAAAAGTGCAGAATGCTTAAAAAAGGCAAAAAATGCAAAGTATCTTGGTGAAACATAATTATCATAATTATGATAATTTAATATTTCTATTTTTAAACATTTAGCTTATATTGCACGAACTTTTGACCTTTGACAACCCGTAATAAAATTTGATGCAGAAAATATTTGTCGAACATTTAACAAAAGAACCGCCAATAAGTTTTACTGAAGACATCTTTGAACATTATTTACTTCAGAATTAGGTTTTATACTTTTTTGTACTTATTCCAAATGCCTTCAAAAAAAATTCAAAACTTCAGTGGCCCACTGAAAAAAATGAACTTTGGGGTTTTGGTCTTCTATTGGTGTACTTTATTTTTTTTTGTCCCATTCAAGATACACTCGAAGACCCCAAATTTGTTGCACAGTGTAATTTATATCTACGCCCACAAAAGGGGGCCGGCAAAAAAATTTAATTTTCTTATCCACTGGTCCAAGTTAGGTCATTAAAATTCTTTTTGTCAAATAAAACCAAATTAATTTCGGTCATTATACCCCATAACAAAAATGGGGGTTATTTTCGTGGGGATAATGTCATGTCACCATAATTTTCTTATTTGTTTTGTAGTTATTTATATAAATTACTATTTGCCTACTTTTATTTATTTAAAAATAAATTAATTTCATTTCTACCATTAATTACTTAACATAATAAATCAATTTCAAATTTAATTATCATCAACAGGAATGTAATGCTAATTAATTAAATTTATTTATTATTTGTGGTGGTCAATATACACTCAAAAAATTATGTCATTAACTGTTTGTAGTTTATTTAAAAAGTTTTCCGTTTAGTCGTTTTTAAAAGAAAAAACATTTGTTTGATGTTCAGTTTTTATTAAGGACTACATCAGTCCTTTGTTTCAAAAATAACACACTAAAAAATAAAGACTTTCACTAACATTTAATTTATAAAGTCATTTATTTTTGTTCTGTAAGTAAAAACTACTGAATATTCTTTAAATTTTTAATGATTTGTGTAAGTAATTTCTTTTTAAATTGTTGGTATTTTTTAATGATATATCATTAGTTTTTACCTACACAAGTCAGTTATTTGTTTGTAGAAAAAAAATTCAAAAAATTATTTATAGAAATATAAAAACATATTTGTATCAAGTGGCTTTGGCACGATGGGTAGAGTGTCTGGCCAGAATGTAGTTGATTGCGGGATCGATTCCCCAAAATTTTATTAAAAAATTTTAAAAAAATATTTCAATAGAAAATTGTATAAAATAACCTACGAAATCATTAATTTTTAATGTTTTGGTAGGTTATTTTTTTGGAATTTGTTGGTAAAAATAACAGAACTATCATTAATTTTTAATGTTTTCGTAGGTTATTTTTTTCGAATTTGTTGGTAAAAAAGAATGAAAAAACCGTAATTTTTTAATGTTTAGTGTTATTTATTTTAGAAAATTTTGCCAACAGTAAAAAATAAATGTTGATGTTTTTAAAACAAATGAATAATTACTGGGATGGTTTTCAATTGTTTATTCACTGGTTTTAAGTGTGTTTTTCTTTTGTTTTTGCCTACAAAATATTTTGAGTGTAAAAATAAACTGTAAATCAATACAGTAAAACACGGTTATAATGCACTACAGGGGACCAGTGAAAATAGTAAGTTATAAGAAAAGTTCGCTATGAGCGGGGTATGCTTTAAATTAACCGAATTTTTTTAACAGCAAAAAAGTTACAATAATATTTTATTTGAAAAAAAAAATACATTTTATAAAAATTAGTCAGAAAAGATAGTTATAATAGAAGTTTTAATGTTATTGTGAACTTTTTGAAAATTTTTGCAATTTGTTTTGTTATAAAGAAAAGAATTAAATTTTTAAGACATTTTTTCTTAAATTTTTTTTGGATTCATTTTAAAAAATTTTTACTTGTGTTTTATTAGCCACAGAAATTATTTAAAATTCCTTTGTTAAAGAATTTTTCTTTTTGTTTCCCTTTTATTGTCCCAATTACAAATCCGTTTAATGCTTAACAATTTCTGTTACAAAGAGAAAAACCACAGTATATTGCAAAGGCGTTCTAATACTTTAATTACCCGTACAACAACAAAGACATACTTTCTGTTCTTTGCTTTTTTCTTTTTGTAAAAGTTTAATGTCCGAGTAAAAAATATTTATAAAGAAAAAAAAAAGAAGTTACAAAATAAAAAGAGATTTTTAGCCATTTTCCTAATAAATTCCGATATTTGATTCATTTTAAAATAAACTTAGGTATTAATTTTTCGTATTGCGACTTTGCTGAAATTCAATACCAACCTGACCGGGAGCACGGACAAATACCTCCACACTAGGGAGGAGCGAGAAATGATTTTTCGCCAATTTCGCTAGGGCGATATGCGGAATTGTTAAAAATAAAAACCAATACGATTTAGTTAAAATTGGAAGTTTCAACTTTTTTAAGCCAAAGAACATTTTTAAAAAAAATTTTAACAAATTCAAATTTGATAAGATCTTCTTAATTTTGGGATTTTTTGAGGTCTAGTTACTCACATCTATTTAGATTTTAAATATACTGTACAACACGATTTTGTATCTTGGATGGGACCAAAAAAAAAATTAAAGTATACCAACAGTAGAACAAAACCCCCGAAGGGTTTTGAAAACTTAGCACGAGTTCTTTTTATATGGCCCACTGAAATTTTCGATTTCTTTTCAAATGCGTTTTGAATAATTCCCCGAGTAAAAATAAACATACACTAAAAAAAAAAAAACTGTAAAGTTGGCAAAAAATTTAGTTAAATTTAACTAAAAAAACACCTGATTTTGAACCTACTAAATTTCTAGTTAATTTAACAAAAAATATTTAGTTAACTTTTCGTAGAATGAATGTAGCAAAAAAACAGTAATTTTAACTAAAAATTCAGCTGAAAATTTCGTAACATTTTTTATTAGGTGAATTCAGCTAACCTTTTTTTTTTAAATAAAAAAAAAAATATTTTTCACAGCGTTAAGTTCAGCTTAAGTAGGACTAATGAGATTTGCATAGGAGGCTACACAAGAAATGTTTAAAATTTTCGACTTGACAAAAATGTTACAAAAAATCAGCAAATTAATTAGTAAAAATTCGTAAAACTCAGTTTTAAAGTCAACAAAAAAAATTAATTCCAAATTTGTACAAAACTAGTATTTTCGTAAATCGAACTTAACTAAAAAAAGTAGTTAAAACGCTGATTTTAACTAAAAATTTGCTAAAAAGCCAGTAAACTCGAGTTAACAAAAAAAAGTTTGTTAACTTTACAGTTTTATTTTTTTGAGTGTATATAACAATATATAACTTGATACAAACCTAACGAATCATATATGATCATATATCCCGTGAGCTGTTTTCTAAATTTTTTAAATGCAGTCATATGTATTTATATATAATTTAATCATGATTCGGATTAAAAGGCGTACGGTTGATATAATTATATTTAATTATATGAGGCTCAATACAAAAGTTGTTTTTCTGTATAATTTAATATAAAATTATATATATCCTATTCTGTTCCATATATAACACTATATGTTTCCATTTAACCAAAAATTTTCTAATTTTTTAAGGCAAAGTATAAGAAACTTTTTAAAATGTTCCTAAACATTTCCTTGTTAGGGTTATGTATATCACCTATCTGGTTCGAAGCGTACCCGAACATTTTTTTGTTTATGAAAATTATATGTTTGGTGAATGTATCGTTGACCTGTGGTGTATCTGAACCCAAACCAAAAAACACCAGGATTTTACATGTTTTTATGCAATTAGATCTAATTAGATCCACTAATATATGGCAATGTCTGGTCAAAACTCGGATGAAATCAAATCATATTTTATACAAGTTGATCTTTTTTAATGCAAAAACATCCACCATTATTCGGATCAAATTGCGTATAAATATATATTGTGTTACATATCATTATATATTGTATCATATAAAAATTTTTACTCGGGTCACAAAAAAATGTATTAAATCAAGGTCTGAGGTAAATTATGTTAGGACATGTCTTTAGCGAAATTTAATGGCGGTTCTTTATTTATAATATATTAACCCCATATCTCCCGTTTTTATGGGTGAGTTTCTCTTCATATTTCCGTTCATACCAAAAAAATCAACAAAAAAATTTTAAAATTTGTCTTTCCGTCCTGAAAAAAGCAAAAAAAAATTAAAATTTCGCTGAACCTTAAATTTTGCTGAATATTTTAAAAGATTTTTGAAATTTTAGTTTTTGAAATTTTTTTTGTATAAATAAGAGTTTTATAAATAAGAGCTTGCGTGAGTGCACGTGAGTGTGAGTTGTATTAAATTTACTCACGTGATTGTGAGTGAGTGTGAGTAGAAAAAATATGTTCGTGAGTGAGTGAGTGTGCGTGATTCAAAAATTCCTGTCGTGAGCGTGAGTGAGTGTGAGTCAAAAATCACTCACGCGCCCATCTCTAGTTAAAATGTTCTAAAAAAAAATGTTTGCATCAAATTTCACTAGGGGTCGTCAAAAGCCAAAAGTTCGCGCGAAAAGTGCAAAATGCTTAAACATGTAAAATTATTAATTACCACATACTGTTAAATTGATTTCGTGTGAAATAAGTCGAAAAAATTTTATAAATTTTCTTTCTGAGCTTAAATTCACGTGCTGAAAAAACAGAGCCTTAAAAACACAAGTTTTAAAAACATTGGAAAGCCACAAAAATACTTTAAAAAGTATTTTTGTCACTCAAAAATATTTTTACACTAAAAAAAATTTACACTCAAAAAAAGAAATTAGTAATTTTTAATTTTTTTTTACAAAAATGACAAAAAAAAGGTTTTTACTCAAAATATAATAATTCAGATTAAAATTGTTAGTTTTTTTTTCATGTTAGAAAATTTGCCATTCTTAAAAAAGGACATTGTGTAGGGTATTTACAGATTCGGCCAACTCGAATTTAACTCTTTCTACTTGTTTTTATTTTGTCCCATCCAAGATACAAATTCGTGTTGCACAGTGTAATATATAATACCTGAAGAAAGCTAAATAGATATATTATTTTTTTTTTTGTAAAATTATCTTAGGCAACTACAAAATATTTACTTATGTAAGACACGTTTTATTTCGAAAACGTGTTTCCTTAGTGTTTTTTTCATTGTCATTGTTTTGTTTTATGTATGTGGGGCTCCTTATTATTTTTCGTCATCTTTAAGGAGTTTTTTTTTCGTTTAAGGTGATAGAAAAATGCTTAAAAATATAAAAGACCGGAAATAGTACAAAAATATATAGGAAGTGCTTAAAAAGGAATTGAAAAAATAATAGAAATATAAACTTTTAAAATTTCTTTTGATAAACAAGAACAAAAAAAGTTAAATTGACTAACATTTTATACAAAAAGTTTATGGCAACTTGTGGACACAAAAGGCCGACAACACAAATGTTTATACAAACAATCGCATACAAAAAGTATCAAATTACAGGCAATTTGTACAGTCAAATGTGCTAAGTTACATTTAATAATTCCAATTTATTGTAGAACTAAAAATTTTCGTATTTGAATAGGTTTTGTCAGTATTTTTATAACAAAACTAGCTGAACCGGTATTCGTTGTTTTGGTCGGAAACATCACCCTAGCGCCACCTATCGGGTCATTCATTTATACACAATTTTCTCATTACGAAACATACCATTATTACGAATTCATTCTGAAGTGTTGACAATTTACTCTGATATGAAGAATTTTTGTAATAACTTCTTCCCAGCGCCATCTATTGGCTCAAAAGTTTACAATCAAACTAATTATTGTCTAAGAAATTAATTTTGTGAATTTGAGCTAAATCGTACCATAAATACAACAAAAATTAAATATCACGACTAATTTTTAAAACAGTTAATTATTTTTTGTAAACTACAGATATAGTAGAAAACAAGAAATCCTTTATAAAATAAGTGATTTTTCTTTTAAAATAACATTACTGATTACTAGGGATGAGATTTCCATGCAAATGCATATTTTTTGTCGTTAGTCTAAAAACGATATCGACCAATTATCTTTCCGAATCAAGAAATTTGGAATAAAATGGCATCGATTTGTTTTTGCATATTTTTGCATATTTTTAACTTTTAAATGCATATTTTGGCATAAATTAGCAAAAACAAATTGTTGTTTTTTTTTAATTATTTTAAATTTTAAAAATTTATTTAAAATTTTTTTTTTATATCGTGAACCTATATTCAAAATATGCCAACTCAAATTTGACGGAAATGAGTTTACGATGGCAAATAGCTCCCCTATGTAATACCTATCTGCCATAAAAATTTCAGAGCAAAAAAATAATCTGTTGTCGTTTTACATCCATTTTTGTTATTCTGCTAACTCAAAGTACATATTTTTTTGGTGGAAATAAATGCCAACTCCCATTGTAAATTTCCAAAAATTTTTCAAAAATTTTTTTTAAAAAAATTAGACCGCATATCTTATTGCATTTGCCATGCTAAACACGAATCTTGTAAAGATTTTGATATCTAATGACTGGTTCTCGAGATATTGCCATTTTGAAAATATCGGTAAATAGTGTTTGCAAAAAAAAAAATTGCTTATATTTATGTAACTTTCAAACTATTTATCAGATTGAAACATTATTAATGGGGCAAATAAAGTCAATGATATAAGCTTTCAAAATAGCTAGTTTGGAGTGATCCTATTGCAATACAGCGTGAGTTACAGAGTGCCAAAGTTGACTATCCTGAGATTAAAAGGCTTTCGGAGCTAGTAACTTTTAAAAATATGCAAAGATTTTTAATTTTTTGTTCAGTTTTTGCAATTACCGTACTAAGGATAACAAAAACCAAAAAAAAAAAATTTTAAAAATTTTTCCAAAAAAAATGGATTTTTATTTTCCGACAAAATATGCCAACTCTAAAAAAATATTTGTTTTTTGATATAGTAATAAATGCCATCTCTAAAAAATACGCAAACCAGTGCAAAATATTAAAATTTTTGCATAGGTAAAAATTGTTTAGAATATTTAAACCATCTTGTGGAAGGTACATTGTTTATTTTTGCAATAATATGCGAAATAACTAGTTTTTTAGCTCTCCTGAACAGTAAGCTTTTTCGAGTTGGCATTTATTGAATATAGTTCGACGATATGTTTTCTTAATTTCTTAAAAAATCTTGCTTATCGGACATGTCACAGATTCAATTCTGTTCGGATTTGAAAAAAAACAAGTAAGAAAATTATAGTCGGTCAAGACCGACCATAAAATACCCTACACCAGAGTTTCTCGGAAAATGGGTCCCAAGTTCAAACATGGACTGATTAGATCTATATTTTGTCAAATCTTTAATAAGTGTAAAAAGCACTCACTAATCAAATTTGAGTGGAATAGGCTTCTTTTTGTTGACAATAAATCACTTCAACTGAATATCGGGCGAAATTTCCACATGGGACCTAAGTCCAAAAATGGTCCGATGATAATCAGATTTGATAAGGTTATTAAAGTACGCGTTTAACATACACAAACAGAATTTTAATTAAATATTTTCTATTTTCATGAAATTTGAGAGATTTATGTGAAAATCGGGAAGGTGGTTTTTATGGGGGCTACAATAAGAACTGGTTCGATTTCTTTAAAATTTGGAATGGTGATTTGTGTTGATAAAACATGATTACCTGCCAAATTTCGAATAGATACCTGTTGAAATGCGTCTATTAGAGTCATTTGAGCCAAAACTAAAGAGGACCTTTGTATGGGGGCTAGGTCTAAATATGGACCGGTTTTTTCCAATTTCAATAGGCTTCGTCCTTGGGCCAAAAGAGGCTTAAGTCTCAAATTTCAAGTCAATTGATTAAGAATTGCGACCTGTATCGTGTTTACACCGTTTACATGGACAGACGGACGGACGGACAGACGGACGGACGGACAGACGGACGGACGGACGGACATCGCTAAATCGACTCAAAAAGTGATTCTAAGCCGATCGGTATACTTAAAAGTGGGTCTAGGACCAATATTTCGGGTAGTTACAAACATCAGCACAAACTCATTATACCCTGTACCACAGTGTGGTGTAGGGTATAAAAACGGTTTACTCGTAGAACTCAAAACGAATATTATTTTTTTTCGAAATGAAATCACTTTAAAAATCAAAGTGGAATTAAATTGCAAAAATGTGGTTTCATTCCGAAAAAAATATTTGGTTTAGCCAAACCTTAATTATGTACTATTTTTGAGATTTCCGAATTTTGGCAAATTTTTCGGATTCTGAAACATTTTTCTCATACAAAAATTCCCAGATTTACAGCCATTTCTCGTGTAGCAAAATTTTCAGATTCTGACACATTCTATGAACACAAAATCTCGAATTCTGATGCTATTTCGCAAAATAGCTTTGCACATTCTAACATATTTTTTGTATAGGGCAAATCCAGCTCAAACCACACAGCATTCGGATTTGTCACCTTCGATTTAAATAAAATTTGAGATATATATTGCAAATGGATAGTGTTCCTAAAATCACTACCTTTCTGGCTCTAAAACCTTTCGGTTTTCGAAATATGGCGTCTTGAAAATTGGCAAAAACGTCAAATTTTCAATAAGATGCACATACAAAGTCACCCATAACTTTAAAACTATAAAACCCACAATTACCAAATAGGTACCATTTGAAAGCTGAAAGGATTACCTTATAAGTGGCATGCCCAATTTTTTCTTGTAACGAAAGGTCAAAGGTCATATTTCAAGGTCTAATGTTCAAAGACCTATATCTCAAAATCCGATATTTTTAAAATTCTCAAAAAAATATATGATAACAATTAAGTCTTTCCTTACATTTGTATCAAAATTTCAGGGTGGACACTCATATGGTTCCAAAGTTACAGAGGAAAACGTGCTTGAAGTCAAGATTTTCTCTACGAGCACATATGCAAAAGCTTACACACACGAAGCAGCATAGCATGCTAGCATACTGCTAGCAGTAAACAAACAATGGGACGGACCTAAAAACTGAACCCATTATTTATTAATATTTCGACCTTCTGAATTTGATTTCACAATCAAAACTGAATTTTATCGTAGGGTTTTCTTGTTTTCTTACAAGGAAAATCTTCAAAGTGAACATACGTAATTTCTTTGAAATTTATGCCCATGAAAGACAACAAATATCTAACATCGACCTGTCTGGGCTAATTGGTCTTAATTTAGTTTTAAAGGGTTAAACGGGAGTCAAAAATGACCGATTTTAGTGGCATTGATGCCACTTATATCAGATCCGTTTCATTTGAAAAAAAAAAATTGGCGTCTGTTTGAGACATTTTATTTGTTGCATAATTGTTTTTGTTAAAAATGTATAGTTTTTGTTAAACTATAAAGTTTTTGTAAAACAAATTCACTGTTGGTACTATTTTCTATTTAAATTAAGCAATCGCATGAATTTTTTATTGGCAGTTTTTCTTACAGGTCGGGTTTCATTCGAATTTAAAAAAAAAATATCTTTATTAGTGTGTCCAAAATAAAATAAGGCAAAAAATCAAAGAAGTTCGAAACATTAGTGTTTTCATTTCTAAACCATTTTTATGCTTGATTATATTCTTGTTTATGAGTTTTATTCCGCTTTGAACATACGGTTCCCCCACCCCATTCCTATTTCCCTACTATGGAAGAATATAGGTTTCGAATGAAACCGATCTGTTATATGTGGCATCAATATAAAGTACCTAAACTTTAAAATAACTGAAAATGGGTAATTTTTAACCCCGTTTAACCTGAATTTAGGCCGACAAGCTCAGACTGGTTGATTTTTTCTAGCTTGTGTATAAATTTTAAAGAAATCAGGTATGTTCACTTTCGAGGACTTTCCTTGTAAAAGAACAAGAAAACCCCTACAATATAACTCAAAATACATAAAAAGTATTAAGCCTTGTTCTAGGCCCACACCTTTGTTTACGACTATGTATATTGGTTTTGTTTGTGCAATATTTTTTATATGAACTCGTAGAAAAAACCTTGCCTTCGAGCACGTTTTCTTCTGTAACTTTGGAACCATATGAGTGTCCACCCTGAAATTTTGATACAAATGTAGGGAAAGACTTGATTGTTCTCATATATTTTTTTGAGAATTTTAAAAGTATCGGATTTTGAGATATAGGTCTTTGAACATTAGACCTTGAAATATGACCTTTGACCTTTCGTTACAAGAAAAAATTGTGCATGCCACTTATAAGGTAATCCTTTCAGCTTTCAAATGGTACCTATTTGGTAATTGTGGATTTTATAGTTTTAAAGTTATGGGTGACTTTGTATGTGCACCTTATTGAAAATTTGACGTTTTTGCCAATTTTCAAGACGCCATATTTCGAAAACTAAAAATTTTTGGAGCCTGTAAGGTAATCATTTTATGAAAACAACGCATGTGAAATATTTTTTGCGAATTTCATTAAAATCGGAGGTGACAAATCCGAAAATCACAGTTTTCTGTGCGGTTTGCCATGGAATCACCCTATAGAAAAATTTTTAGTTTCTAAAAGGGTTTTCGCTCAAAAACTCTAAGATCTGACATACTCCTTGTTAAGAAAAATTTGTATATTATTTTTCCTTGCTTTTTATTCTTGTTATATTTATTGATAACATTTTATTATGGAAAACTTATACTTGTTTTTAAAGCCTTTAACATAAACAAAGATTAAATCTTAAGCATTTTTTTACCCCATTGGCTTTGTTATTCTTGCTCCTTTAACACATTTTTTATCAACTAAAAAAAATTTAGACCTGAAATACAAAAGAAATTAAGGCAGAGAAACATATAAAACACAAAATCATTAAACATTCATTTTACATTAGGAAAATTGTTATGTTAAAGTGAAAACCTTTTTTTTTGTTGTTGTTTTGTTTTGTTCTCAATTGATGGATGGATGCAAGAATAGAAAATACGATTAAGAACTGAGGGCGGATAAGTGATGTTGTATACTAGTGTGGCTCGTTTTTTAACTGTTCTCATTGATTTTACTAAGCAATGCTAAATCTCTTATCATATTAAATTTCTATGGTTTCCTTTAAGATCTAAAAAAAAAAAAATCTTAATGAACATTTTCTTAAGAAAAATCGATTTGGTCACTTTGGCCTCGTAAAAATTTAAAAATTCTTCAATAAAATAAAATTTTTAGGTTAATTTTATGATTTAAACTGATTTTGGTTTGCTTTAAGATTTAGAAAAAAAATAAAAAAAAATCTATAGAAAAATGGATTTTTAATGGTTATTTGTCACTTTGAGTATTTTTTTTATAGCATTTGGCAATGAAAAAAATTAAAAAACTACTTCAGTGAAAATGATTTTTTTATTTTAGTTTTCCGAGGACAAAACGACCAAAAGCCATTTAAAAAAGCATTGTTTTTTTATCAAATTTTCTTCGAAAACTTTGTTTTTTTTTAATTTCAAACCAAAAAAAGAAACACAACTGAAAAAACAAAAAAAAAAAAAATCGCTGAAAATTTTTTAAATTTTTTTCTAGGAAAAGTTACCAAAAGTCAAAAATCAAATTTTCTTTATGAATTTTTATTTATTTTTTCTAAATCTCGAAACAAACAAAAATATGAAACAAAAATATAAAAGATAAAATAAAAAAAAAAATACTGGATTTAGTCAGATTGGCTTCTCATTAGAGCATAGGAATTTGAGACGAAAAACATTGGAAACGAGCCACCTTATTGGAAATTCTTGTATAATATGTTTAAATAAATAATGTAATTCTTGTGTATTTTTACAAAGAAAAAAAATAACTAAAAACACCTTTGTCAACAAAAAATTAAGAAACAACAATGAAAGAAACGGTAGAACTTATGAGAGATGGACTAGTGGCTTGAACTTAAAATAGTGTTTGGATGTCTTCAATAGAATTTTATGGGGAACATTTTTCTAGAGTACGCTAAACCTATATCTCCCGTTTTAATGGGTCATTTACGTCATTTTTTTAAGAAATGGCTCAGAAACCTACTAAGACTTGCGTTTAAAGGGTTAAATTGTTCTACGATTATTTTCAGCATCAAATTTCACTGGGGGTTACTGATGGCAGAAAGTTCGACCGGTAAACGAAAAATGCATAAAAAATATTAATTGTAAAGTATCATTAACTTCTTATATTTTTTCTTCAATTTGTTAGTTACAATTGTATACAATTTCTGGCAAAAATATAAAAAATGAATGACACTTTACAATTTATCTTTTTTCTGTATTTTATTTTTATCAATCGAACTTTCTGTCTCCAGTAACCCCTAGTGAAATTTGATGCAGAACATATTCGTAGAACATTTTAACCCTTTAAACGCAAGTAGACTTTTGAGCCATTTCTTAAGAAAAGTTTTTAAATGACCAATAAATACGACAGATAGAGGGTTAATATATTCTAGAAAAAAATTCCCCATCAAATTCTATTGAAGACATCCTAACTATATTTTAAGCTCAAAAGAACAGGTACATTATTTTTTTCGACTTTTTTCAAACGCCTTTAAAAAAAAATGAAAAATTCAGTGGGCTATAAAAAAAATTTGAGACGTTACAGAGCAAACCCCATTACGGGTTCAACTACTACACACAAGTACTTTCAAACTGTCTTGGTTTGGTTGAGGCCCTAAGTAATGACCCTTCAATTGTGTCACAGTGTAATTGAAGCAGATGTTAGGAAAAAAGATAAACTTTTCAATAACTTTTGTGGTTGTAATGTGAAAAAAACCATTTGTGGTTGTGGTATGTCGACCCAACTGTGACTCACCTCTAATGAACGATATATAGATTTAATTATTGGGAATTATTTTCATAGACGTGCTTTCACTTACTCATCGCTACTTCGTTCCTTTAACTTTAAGAAAATATTTACTCTTTGTTAAGAAACTCTTTTTTTTTTTAATATTAATTAAAATTGTATTTTTTTTTTGTTATCCTTGTGGGTTGGAAAATCCTAATAAACTTGGAATTTATTAAGAAAATCTTATTTTTTATTAACAAGGAAAAATAAAAATAAACCGCAAATAAATGAAAATTCTTTTGACCTCAAAAATAAATCAGTTAAAAATATAACATATTAAAATCATAAATTTTGTTTTTAATAACACAGTGCAACAGCCCATTTAGAGCCTCAACCAGGGTTGGCAACCGAAACGAATAACGGTATCGGTAACGGTATTGGTATTACTTATTTTTTATATCGTTAACGGTAAAGGTAACGGTATTTTCGACTATTTCGGTAATGGTGAACCGTTACCGAAACATCAATACCGGTACGTACCGGTATTATAAATAAAATGATAACAAGTCACAAAATTTCTTAAAAAACGCGTAAAAAATAAAAAATTGGTTTAAAAAAATTAAAAAAACTGCTAAATTCTGTACATTTTCTATACATAATTATATTTGTACTAGTATTTAATAATATGAATTAACTCAGCATTAAATTAAAACATTAACGAAAAATTGTAATTCAACAAATACAAACTCATGTTCGTACACAGAAAATAAAATCGTCAAATTTGAAACAACAAACATGAATTGTAAATCAACAAACATGATATCAAGCAAACATTTAGTAAAAACGGCAGCCTGTTAGTCCATAATACAAAAATTCGATTTTGTTTTCAACAAAGTCAGTCAAGTAATTTTATTTCAAAATTCTTTTATCATGTCAATTAATAGTGTTTGTGTTTGTTGAATTTCTTTGTTGAAAAAAAAATTTCATTTGTCAGATCAACAAATTGTGTTTGTGTTTGTTGAATTTCTTTGTTGAAAAAAATTAAGATTTTTTTACATTTGTCAAATAAACAAATTGTGTTTGTTGAATTTCTTTGTTGAAAACAAAAAAAATCTTTTTCAACAATTAAAATTTACAAACGTTTGTTCATATTACAAATTTCCGTAAAGGAGCACTTTCATTGAAAAAATTAATTGTATTTACAAATATGGGGGTCAATTTAACAATCCGTTTTTTTCTGTGTAGGACACCTTTGTCCAATAAGCAAAAAAATCTGCATTTTGAGCCATTTGACAAATCTGCTAATTATAGCTGACGCGGTTTGCTGCTGATTTTAATAGAGAAATCTGCTGATTTCAAATAAAGAGCCGAAAATGTTTTTTTGAAATCAGCAGATTTCTCTGTTAAAATGATAAAAATTGTTTATCCTGTTGTTAAAAAAAATCGGCAGGGATAAAAAACTTGGCAAGGATGTTTCAGGGGAAGGCGGGAAGTATCGGAGGGACACCTTTCCTCTCGTCATAGATGTTAAGAAATTACTTGTATTTATAATACGTCTTAATAATACAATTTTATTAATATTTAATTTTATTTGCTATAGCCAAGCCCCTAAAAGGTTCGAACCGAAAAAAATCGCATTTTCTAAACAAATAGACAAACAAATTAAATAAAACATAAGACGTATTCGATCACGGATCAATAATATAAAATCTTTATGAGGTCCAAGACCGATATTCGAATTTAGTTAATTGCGAATGTGATCATTGGTTGGATTGGCAACAACCAAAAATTTGTTTTTATATTTTAAGTATACATATTAAAAATATTTTAATGTGTTTTTATCCACAAAAAAATTAAAATAAGTAATATTAATGCAACCGAAACAAAACCGATATAATACCGGTAAAAATCCGAATAAAGGTAACGGTTTTTTATCGGTAACGGTATTTAAAATTTGTTATTTCGGTATTGGTAACGGTAACGGTAGTCAATATTAAAGGGTTTTTAATCGGTAACGGTATTGAAAGGGTAACGGTAGCCAACACTGGCCTCAACCCAACCAAGACAGTTCAGTTTTGCTCTGTAACGTCTCAAAATTTTTTAATAACGCACTGAATTTTTCAAAGGCGTTGAAAAAAAAAAATAATATAAATGAAAGGCTTATTGCAAGAACTTGATAAGCAACATTTTAATTTTTCGTCTTCTGCTGATGTTCCATTGACAGATTTTTGGCAGAAGTCTTGCTTTAAGTCTTCGTACAAGTATATTGAGAATAAAAGATCCGCAAAAGTAATATTTTCTACATTATTTTTTTTTAAGGCAAAATCCCCATAAAATGAAATGTTGCTTATCGAGTTTTTACAATAAGCCCTTCAAATGTTCTTTTGAGCTTGAAAAAAATGTTAATTTGCTTAAAAAATTGTTTGCAACTACGATTTGTAACTTCTCTCACTTGTGAATAAAAATGTTTTTACTAGATGGTGAATAAAACTTAACATAATTATTTTTCAACAAAAAATTTTTTTTTCTCAACATTTCTTTTTTCATAATTTTTTTTTTTATTTTTTTTATAATTTTTTTATATTTTTTTTTTCCATATATTTTTTTCATCAAAAATTTTTTTTTAATAAAAAAATTGTTTTTTTCATCAAAAATTTTTTTTTTCATAAAAAAAAAAAAAAAAATTTCATCAAAAAAATTTTTTTTTTTTTCAAAAATGAAAAAAGTTTTTAATGAAGAAAATTTTATTTTTTTATGAATTAAAAAGTTTTTAATGAAAAAAAGTTTCTAATGAAGAAAAAAAAATTTTATGAAAAAAAAGTTTTTGATAAAAAAAATTCTTGATAAAAAAAATTATTGGTAAAAAATTATGAACAAAATTAAAAAAAAAATTAATGAAAAAGAAATAAAAAAAAATTTTTGTTGAAAAAATATTATGTTGCGTTTTATTCACCAGCTGATGAAATACATTTATATTCACCAGCAGGTGAATTATTATCCATGTTGCAAATCGAAGTTACATTTTTTTTTTTAAGAAAATAAAAACAGTAATTGTTTTTTTTTAGTCGTTGATATAAGCTACCAAAAATTAGACACCTGCCTAAAAACATCATGTTAAAAGAAAGACCGATTCCCAATAATGCTTAACGCCCTTTTTTTCAAACATAATTTATCAGATAAATAAATAAAATAAAATTATTTTTACCACTCTGCGGTACAGTGTTTAATGAGTTTGTGCTGATGTTTGTAACTACAAAAAAAAAATATTGCTCCTAGACCTATACAGATCGATTTAGAATTACTTTTTGAGTCGATTTGGCGGTTTAAGCACAATACAGGTCGAAATTATTAATCGATTAACTTTAAAATTAAAATTTAATCATCTTTGGCTCAAGGGCAAAGCCTATTAAAAAATCGATCCACGTTAAGACGTAGCCGCCATACAAAAGCCGCCTTTGATATTATAATAGGTGTCGTTTCAAAATATGGCAAGTAATCTTATTTTGTATTCATAATATCAAATTTTAAATAAATCGGATCGGTCCTTCTAGTAGTCCCCATACAAACCATCCTCCCGATATTTACATGATTCACTAAAAAATTATGAAAGTGCAAAATATTTGATTAAAATTTTATTTGATTTAATGTGTACTTAGGTATCCTAATCAAATCTGAATATAGTTGGACAATTTTTGGACTTAGTCCCCCATATGAAAATTTCTACCGATATTCAGTTAAATCCGTCTTATGAGAACAAAAATAAACCAATTCCACTAAAAATTGATCTGTGTGTGTTTTCTACACTAATTGAAATGTCTAACAAAAAAACATCCAATAGGTCAATTTTTGGACTTGGGACCCATTTATCGGAAAACACTGGTGTTAGGTATTATATGGCGGTCTTGATCTACTGTAACTTTCTTACTTGTTTTTTTATTATTTGTATGCACATTTTCATTTATTTTTTTTCATCATATGAAAATAATTTCCTTCCATTCTGCCTACATGACCGCAAATGACGGAATACCATTCATACTGAATGAAAGTATATAAACTTTTAATAACATCAGCGTATGAGCAGCAAATACCGTAAAAAATAATGATTGATTGAGTTGAAAATTAATGATAAAGTAGAATACGTTGATGCCAATGGAGCAGATCATCATATTGTAACTGTCCCAGTTGTCCCACTTCGACAAGAAAAATTATAATTTTTGATTTACTTTTGTTTGTATTTGTGTTACTACGCCCGCAACCCAACTATTTAAAAACATTAAATCATGATAATGTTTTGCTAAAGATTTGGATGTTCTTGCTAAAGCAAAGTTAAAAAAAAAATAATGTTATTTGCTATTCCATGCAAAACAAATTGAAATAAAGTTCGAGGACCCCATTACGATTATATACTACACTGTACGACACGATTTTGCACCCATGATCGGGACCAAAAAATTCTGAAATTAGAGGTAAAAAAAGATACCCGTGTCTCCCAGTTTTTCTAGATCAATTCGTTTTCACGTTTTATTAGCAAATCAATATTTTGTATATATATGAGTTTTAATTGCTTGGGGAAGTAAGGATTACGCGAGCAACAGTTAATCGTGATGGCTTAAATTAAGCTGAAATACTTGCAAATAGTATCAGATAAAATATGCAAAACATGAGGAAAATCGGTCCACGAGTTTAAAAGTTATGAAAAAATTTCTCAAATTTGGCTGTTTTTTCACATGTTTTTATACTTTCTTTTAAATGATAGAGGGTTTAAAATACGCTAACTTTTGAAAGACAATTTGGATGCTCCTAAAGTTTGGCATATATATTTGTTATTTTCCTGGTAAGGTTGGTATTGAATTTCGAGAAAATCGATCCAGTGTTTCAGAAGTTATGATTAAAACCGTGAATTTCGAATAGGTTTCATTTGTATGTCAGAATTTAAGAGTTGATGAAAAAGTAGTTTTGGTAAAAAAAAAAAAATAACATATTTTTTTCATAAAAAGCTAAATTATGAAAAAAAAAATATTTTAAAGAAAACAACATTTTGTTATTTGATGAAAAAAAGCTTTTAATAGAGAAAAAAATTGATGAAAAAAAAAATTTATGAAAAAAAAATTTATTAAAAAAAATTATAATAAAAAAAAATTTTTGATTTACAAAAAAAAAAAAAAAATGATAAAAATAATTGATGAAAAAAAAATTAATGAAAATAAAAATAAAAATTTTATGAAAAAAAAAATGTTTATGAAAAAAAAAAAATGTTGATAAAAAATAATTTTTGTTGAAAAATAATTTTGTTTCGTTTTATTCACTAGCTGGTGAAAAACGGTTTTATTTACCAGCAGGTGAATTATTATCCAAGTTACAAATCAAAGTTACAAACCTTTTTGGTTTTAAGAAAATGAAAACAGTAATTCCAATTTTATTTTTTGTTAGTCGGTAGCGTATATAGGAAAATTAAAATTAGACACCAGCCTAAAAAAAATCTTATTTCAAAAAATTAGACACCAGCCTAAAAACATTATTAAGTTAGAAGTCTCAGAAGTAGAAAGTTAATTTATTGAAAGAAGGTCTCAGAATCTAAGAATTTTTCTTTATGGGAAAAGTTCTAAGAATCTCAGACTAATTGTAAGATATTTTATAAAGCAAAACTTTTTCTATCGAAACAAATCTTAGAATCTGAGACATTTTCTATAAAAAAATATTTTAAAAATGCTTTAGAATATACGACTTTTTCTATAGTAAAAGGCCTCAAAATCTAAGAGTTTTCTTTTGGAAAAGTTCTTAAAATCTGAAAATGTTTCTATAGGAAAAAAGTGTCAGATCCTGAGACTTTTTTCCTAAAAAAAATTTATTTTCCAAGTAAATTGGATAAAAATAATAAAACTTTTCCAAAATGTTAGCTGGATTTGCAAGGTTTCTATAATATTTCAAAAGACCTTCCCATTCTTTAAACTGTTTGCTGGGTTAATGAGATTTTCATATTATTTAAAAAGACTTTCCCATTTTTTATCTCTCTTTTTCGAACTGTTTTTTTTTTTTTTAAATCCTTAAAAAGCTTGACCTAAATTAAAAAAAAGTGTTTCATCTTCATTGTACTATTTATGTATGTGCTCTTTCTACGCAACATCATGGTATTAATCGGTATGGTTCGTAGTAGTTAGCAGAGTAGGAGGTAGATTTTCTACATTTTTCCACTTTTTGTGGTATTTGGTAAAAAAACAGAAATTATGCAAGGATTTTAACCTGTTGCACTTTAAGTTTTAAGTGAATTTTGTAGGGATTAGCAAATGCAAAGCAGAAAGTCTTAAATAAAATTTAATTTTATTGTTATTAAATAAATTTTCATTAAATAAAAAAAATCGTAATAATTAAATTTTAATTCCAGATTTGTTTTATAAACGTAACAAGTAAAATTATTTTTTTATTTAATTAATCTATCGCTAGAGTGGAGGGTATACAAAATATTAAAATCAATAGATTTAAGTGTATACGTGTTTTCTACCCTTAAAAATTTATAAAATTGGACATTATGGACATTAAATATTTACTAAATATCCACTGTTTATCCAAATCATTGTTAATGGACACTAGAGCTTTCATTTAATCGGGTTTTTTATTGTTCGATTTAGGGCGGATTACTCAATGAAAAGTAAGCTACTAACTGCCGATTTTACGGAGCCTTATGTCAAAATTTGTATGAAAAAGTTAAATTTAACGGAGAGTTATTTTATAACGGAGCATTGAGTAATCCAGCCTTAACGATTAATCGACATTTGGCATTTTTAATTAAATGGTCACTTTTAATTAACAAAAAAAATTGTGTGTACTCCGTTCTTAGACATGTAGCCTCAAAAACAGCAAGTGTGAACCGCACATTATTCAACATATTCCAAAATTGTTCGTTAAATTTCTCTACTTTCTATTTTAAAACTTAAGTCATACTCTGTAACAAATTGCAATAAATAAAAGTAACAACTTTTAATGTTTTTAGGCTGGTGTCTAATTTTAAAAAAGTTGCTGGACGCCACCTCAGTTTGACTATATAAGCTAACAATTAACGAAAAAGAAAACAACAATTACTATTTCCATTTTCTTAAAACCAAAATTTTAATAACTTGGGTTTGTAACTTGGATAATAATTCACCTCGTGGTGAATAAACCCGTTTTTCACCAGCTGGTGTATAAAAAGTAACATCATTATTTTTCAACAAACATTTTATTTTTTTTCATCGATTTTTTTTTTTCATCAAATTTTTTTTTTTTATAAATTTTTTTTTTTCATCAAACTTTTTTTTTATAATTTTTTTTTTATCAAATTTTTTTTTATCAAATTTTTTTTTCATCAAATTTTTTTTTTCATCAATTTTTTTTTTCATTCATTTTTTTTCATCAAAAAATTTTTTTCTTCAAATTTTTTTTTTCATAAATTTTTTTTTCATTATTTTTTTTTCATCAAAATTTTTTTTTCATCAAAAATTTTTTTTTCATCAAATTTTTTTTTTTCATAAATTTTTTTTTTATCATATTTTTTTCATAAATTTTTTTTTATCATATTCTTTCATCAAATTTTTTTTATCAAATTTTATCTCAACAAAAAAATTTTTTTTCATCTATTTTTTTTTGCATCAAAAAATTTTTCTTTTCATCAAAAAAAATTTATCAAAAACTTTTTTAACATAATTTTGTTTTTCGTGAAAAAAAAGAATTTTTTTACCAAAACTACTTTTTCACAAAGTCTAACCTTTTCGCAAAAAAAAATTCCATTTGTTTATCAAATGTACATAAACAACACAGAAAGAATTGAAAACGAAAGTCAATCAACAAAAACGAGGATTCAATAAATTTTTTAATTGAAACTCCTCAGATGAAGAAAATTGTAATATCAATCATCAAATTGTAGGTGATTAATTGATTTTTTTTCAATTAATCACTTTTTCGATTTTGATCAAATATTTGATCAAATTTTTATTTAAAGTCAATTAAAATAATGATTGATTTAACAAATGAATTTTAAGCTTATGGAAAAATTATGAAGAATTCATATTTTTTGCTTTCCAATATGTTGCCGACAATAAAAAAAAGTAAAACCCTAGTATAAACAATCTTGGTTTTCTCAGTGCTTAAACCACTATATTTTAATTAAATATCTTTTGGTTAAATGTATAACCAATTTAATATCCCAACTTAAAATCCCCTTGAAATAATTTATTTTTAACCAAAACTCCGACACAATTTTCTACAACACCAGTTCTTATGAATTTATGTTTTATATTCATTTATAAAGTCTTCCACAAACTTCCCCCAAAACAACAATAAAATAAAACCAACATTTACTTCAGCCATTGCAATGCACCAATACAACTTTGTATCTGTGTATATCATTTCATATAAATATAACGGAAATGGAATAAGAACTGTAAAGTAAGATAAACAAGAATACAGACACATCAACACAGTTCTGCTTAACTTTTATATAAACAACAACCAAAAAAAAAGAAACAAAAATAAATGATTGATGGTATGTAAAATTAATCATGAAATGATGCATTGCTGAAATCATTAAATGACAGTAAAATATCCATTTCATTCAATAAATTTACAAAAATGTTAAAAATAATTTTTCACACACAAAGAAAAACGTTGTCAAATTACTAGGAAAAGTCCCTCTAAAATTACAAAATTATTGGTAAAAAGTTTGTAAAATTACTAGAAATTCTCGTAAAATAGGAGGTAGCAAAAAATGAAGTAAAATTACGAAACCTCTTTCTAAATTTGATCGTGTCAAATAATTTGTAAATTTACAATTTTATTGGTAGCAAACAAAAAAAAATTTACAAGTTTTTCATGTAATTTTACAAGGTTTTATTTTTTGAGTGCACAAATTTAATAATGAATGTTTTAAAAATGGTGTATTAACAATAAATTCATGATAAATAAGCAAATATTAAAAATGGTTTTTTATTTCTTGTTTATCAATTGTTATTTTTCTTGTTTTTCATTGTTATTTGCTACAAAAAATGCAGCTTAAATTGTTTTCCCAAACAATTGATGTTATACGTATTGTTAAACTCATGTAATTTATACATGACTGCTTGCTTATATTAACATGTTATGACATGACAGTTTCGATATGTTGTTACAAAAGTTGTTTTATATTGTGTCGATAAACACTTAAATTCTCATTAAATTATATTTAACAAGTTTATTTTGACAGTGTTTTTTGTATGCTTCAATAAATATAACTTTTTAAGAATTAAAACACATCGGCTGATAAGTCCCTAGGATGACGTATAGGTGGCGCCACTAATAAAAAATCCATATGATTTTTGAAAGTACCATAACATAGGATAATTCCCCCCACCAGACTAAATTTCAAAAAGGAAAAAAAGGGAAAAAGAAAGAAAAAGAGAGCAAAAAAGAAAAGAAGGCAGAAGTAATTTTTTTAAAAAAATGTTCAAAGAAAAAAAAATTTCGAAATACGAAAATTTTGTATACAAAAAAATTTTTAAATTTTTAAAGGGAAAATCTAAAAAAAATTTTAAGAAAAATTATGACTAAATCTGAAAATTTTCTATGAAAAAATATCGGTTGATCTGGAAGTTCTTATTATGAAGAGACATTTCTATTGCAAACATTGTTGTGAACATCACAATTAAAAACTAATTAGGAAAATGTTACAGTATTTTATTTTTATACCCTCCAACTACATTATGGGGGTATACTCACTTTGTCATTCCGTATGTAACGCATCGAAATATTGGTCTAGAACCCCATAAAGTATATATATTATTGATCAGTGATCGATTTTAAGACATTCTAGCGATGTCCGTCTGTCCGTCCATCCGTCTGTCCGTCCGTCTGTCGAAGACATGATACAGTCCAAACTAAAAGTTCTAGACTCCTGAAATTTGGCACATATTTGTCTTATGTTTATAGGTTGGTTAAGTTCGGAGATAGGCAAAATCGGACCACGGGGTAAAAAGTTCCCTCTTGAAGAAGTAAACCAACCAATGAAAAAAAGGTAACTTTTTATACGTTTTTTTGTTTTTTTGTTAAACAAATGAAACATTTTTATGCTTGAAAAAGTTCAAAGTCTTGGACTTGGACCCAGGGGATTTGGAAATGACTTTTTTAGTCCGTCCCCTTTTGTGGGCGTGGATATTAGCAAATTATTTATATAATAATGAAAGTGTATATCTGTTGTACAAAAAGCATAGTAATTAAATTTGTAAACATTTTTGACCAGAGAGAAGGTGTTCCCAAGGACCCCAACGTTGGAGGGTAAACAAGATTCGGCACAGCCGAATTTAACACTCTCACTTGTTTTTTACTTAAAAAATGTTTGTAGGAAAAATATTTTGAAATCTAAGGATAATTGGGTACCCAGCTAGCAAGCAGACTCATTTTAGACTCAAAAATCAGCTCCAAAAATATAACAAGAATTTCAAATTATTGTATGAAGGTGGTTCATCCAAAATGACTCCAAAAAAAGGATTCAAAAAGGGGGAATTTTTTCATACTTTGGATCCTATTTGGAGTCTATTAAAAAAGTATAGTTTTTTTGGATTTTTTTGCTGTTTTATAAAAGTGCAAACATTTTTGTATAATTTGAAAATCTATTTATCTTACAAAAATTCTAAATTAAAAAGCATTTTAAATTGTACATACACATAATTGTAATACACATAATTAAAAAAAAAAACACAACCACTTCCAATACCAATGATATTTTTCAGCAGATCTTCTCATACAGCAATTTGGCGTTCCCTCATTCTTCTTCATTCTTTCATTTATTACAAACTTCTTTTTATTCCCGTTTATAATGGTATTTGCATAAAAAGAAAGTTTTGAAGAAATTTATTTTCTGACTTATAATTTTTTTTTGAAAGAAAAAATATTTTTAGGCTCCAAAAGAAACAATTTTGTTGAGCCTCTTTGGATGGCTCAAAAAATTATATAATGTTTTACCTTTTATGAGTC
Source organism: Pegoplata infirma (assembly GCA_963921195.1). Taxonomy (NCBI): domain Eukaryota; kingdom Metazoa; phylum Arthropoda; class Insecta; order Diptera; family Anthomyiidae; genus Pegoplata; species Pegoplata infirma. Next base: position 41,094,741 of record OY992537.1, read on the forward strand.
AGTTTGGACTGATTTTTTTGACGAAACAATTTCCAAATTATTTAAGGGTTCTTTTAGATTCAAATCGCAAGGTTCAATATTGAATCCAAAACTTTAGTGTTTTTGGAAAAAATATTGAAAAACTCAAATAAAAAGTGTTATTTTTAAATCTTTTTTGATTCCAAAAAATGAGGGCTTCAAAAACAATAATTTTTTTAGATTAATTTAAGAGTCCTAAATTAGGAGTGCTCCGAAGTTTGTTGGGTGGGTACTACCACTGGATAGTCAAACGTCAGTAAATCTGTTTTGGAAAATTTTCTCAGAATGTCTTAAGATCGGACATTTTTGTTTGGAAAAATGTTTCAGAAAGTAAAAGGAAATAATTAAAAACAAAAAAAAAGCTGAGAATTGAATAATTATAATAAACTTAATAAAAAAGTTTATTTTTCAATAAAAAGTTTCCGGAATCCTTGAATTAGATTAAGGAAGAATGCGGGTCAAATGTTTGTAGTAGTTTAATTTTTTCAGAATTTCGTAATTCCTTTACTAAAATAAGAAAATGTTTGAAGATTGCAACATTTTCTTTGTGAATAATAATTCTGAAATAAAATTTTTGCACAGAATAAAGAAAGAATACGACTTAATCTGAAAAATTTATACACTCAAAAAAATACGTTAGTAGATTTACAATTTTTTTTTTGCTAACGCTAGTTAGCTAACTTTTAGCAAATTTTTAGTTGAGATTAGCATGTTAGCAAAAAATTCTTGTAAACTTCATTTAACACATTAGCAATTTTAAACAAACTTTGAACTAATTTCTTTTGCTAAATTTGAAATTGAGTTGACTACATTTTTACAAGATTTTTTGCTAATATTAGCAAAATAAATGGTTATTTTTTTTTTTATTTTCAGAAAACTTAAAATGGCGCTATCTCGGAAACTAAGCCAGATGGAGCAAAATGGAGGCCATTTTTGGTTCTTAGAATTCCATAGTATCGCCGGTCCTCTTCACATGTGTGGACCCTAATGGGCCCTAACTTTGGATTCAAAAAAGTATGCATTCCCGAAAATTTTAAAATGCTCATATCTCGGTAAATATTGCCGACACAACAAAAAGTCCAAAAGCGTTTTTGTAGCTCTCAACACGTAGAACAAGACCACAAAATAGTCAAAAGCTCTCCGAGTAATATTTTTGAAGTTATCAAGTTTTTTAATTCTCAAGACCCCAGTGGTCCCCTATCTCAAAAACTAAGCAAGGTAGAGCGAAACGGACACAAATTTTGGATCAAAAACTATGACGATTTTTAAGGAACCCAACTAGGTCTAGGCCCATCGGGGTCTGGACCTATCGGGTCCGAACCCAATGGGGTCCTCAGATGTGTATAAACTAAGTTTAAAAAAAAAATATTTAGTTAACTAATTATTGCCAAAACATTTTTGCTAACTTTAGCAAAAAAATTGTGGGTTCAAAATCACCAAATTTTCTTGTAGGTTTACAAGCTTTTTTTGCTAACATTACAGTTTTTTTTTTGAGTGTATGAGAAAAATGTTTTTGAATCTACTATTCTTTTTTAAAAAATATCATATGAGCAAATCTATGGGAAATTTAACTGACGGATCACCGATTTTGTTAAATTTGCTTTGGTTCTATCAAATAACCAGTTAAATCTTCATAAATGATTAAAAATCATATATTTTTTATACCCTCCACTCTAGTGATAGAGGGTATATATAAGTTTGTCATTCTGTTTGTAACTCATCGAAATGTCGACATGGGACCCCATAATGTATATATATTCATGATGCCCGATCGATTTTAAGACATTCTAGCGATGTCCGTCTGTCCGTCTGTCCGTCTGTCCGTCTGTCTGTCTGTCTGTGGAAAATGCTGTCGCGGACAAAATATTGCACAGAGATGACTGAAACTTAACATATTTTTTGGAAGTTCTCCCGAGAAGTTTGGTATTGCATTTGAGCGATATCGGTTCAGCGGTTCAAAAGTTATGAACGAAAATGTAGGCACACCTCAAAAATTTCAGTACATTCAACATAACCTAAAAATACAAAATGCTTTAATTCGGCTTCTGGTTGGCATATGTGAACATAATTGAACACCAAATGGTATTTAAACAAGTACGAACACAAAAAAAGAAAAAATCTCGGATTTTTTTTCCAAAATTTTTTTTCGCGGAAATTTTTTTTTCAAAAATTTTTTTTTTTTCAAAAGTAATTTTCTTTTAAATAAAGTTTTTTGCAATAATCTTTTTGAAATTGTGGAGGGTATCACTACATTCGGCAAGGCCGAATTTAACTTTTTTACTTGTTTTAACATGATAATGTCTTTAGGCTGGTGTCTAATTTTAAAAAAGTTGCAGGACGCCACCTGAGTTTGACTATATAAGCTAACAATTAACGAAAAAGAAAATTAGAATTACTATTTTTATTTTCTTAAAACCAAAAATTTTAATAACTTGAGTTTGTAGCTTGGTAATAATTCACCTCGTGTTGAATAAAACTGTTTTTCACCAGCTAGTGAATATAAAGTAACATAATTATTTTTCAAGAAAAAATTTTTTTTTTCATCAAATTTTTTTTCATAATTTTTTTTTTATTAAATTTTTGTATTTTTCATTATTTTTTTTTATCAAATTTTTTTTTCATCAAATTATTTTTTTTTTATCAAAATTTTTTATTATCAAATTTTTTTTTTTTCATAATTTTTTTTTTTCATCAAATTTATTTTTGTCATCAAATTTTTTTTTTCATCAATTTTTTTCATCAAATTTTTTTTGTTTTCATAAATTTTTTTTCCATCAAATTTTGTTTTTCTATAAAAAATTTGGTATCAAATTTTTTTTCATATATTTTTTTATTAATTTTTTTTTCATCAAATTTTTTTTTTCATCAACATTTTTTTTTCATAAATTTTTTTTTCATAAATTTTTTTTTCATAAATTTTTTTTTCATAAATTTTTTTTTATCATATTTTTTTCATCAAATTTTTTTATCAAATTTTTTATTATCAATTTTTTCTCACCAAAATTTTTTTTTTTCATATTTTTTATCATTTTTTCTTTTCATCAAAAAAATTCATCAAAAACTTTTTTTCATCCAAATTTTTTTTCACCAAAAATTTTGGGTTCATTCCATTTTTTTTAACATAATTTTGTTTTTCGTAAAAAAAAATCATCTTTTTTTACCAAAACTGGTTTTTCACCAAGTCTAAGCTTTTCGCATAAAAATTTTCCATTTGTTTATCAAATGTACATAAAACAAGTGAGAGTGTTTTATTCTTTGGTGCCGAATATTTTATACCCTCCAAAATGTAAAAACACTTTTTTGCACTTATTTGTGCTCTCACCTACGAAATGTACAGCTCTTTTGGTTTTTTAATGGGGTCCTCGACTGATATTTCAATTCGTTTTGCATGAAATAGCAAAGTTATATAACATTATTTTTTCTAAAAAAAACTTTGCTTTGGCAAGTACACCCAAATCTTCCGCAAAACATTATCATGATTTAATGTTTTGGGCAAGAGTACAAAATTCGCAGGCATTTTTTTATCCTCTGGGTGCCAGTGTAGAAATTTTTTCCTCAATTTTTCTTTTAAATCAATTTTTTTACTCAATTTACTAAATTTTTTTTACTTAAAATATATTTCCACTCAACATTTTTTTTCACTCAAATTTTTTTGGTTCGATTTTTTTTTACTCAACATTTTTTTACTCAATTTTTTTATAATTAAATTTTTTTATTCAAAATTTTCTAGGGCACTTTAGGGCATTTGGTATTTTCTGAACTGATAGTCCTACCATTTGAAATTTTGACTCTTTTCGCAAAAATAACATTCGGAAAAAACCAATGTTGGCAATCGATACCTTTTCAATACCGTTATCCGTTTCAAAACCCTTTAAATTGAATACCGGTACCAATACCAATACCGAAACTCAGTTTTGGTATCGGATACCGGTATCCAAAAACCTTTTCCTTCGGTACCGGTACGTACCGGTATTGAAACGGTTTTTCCTGAAAAAGCATGTTTTTTTTTACAAATAAAAAAAATTAATAGAAAATTTGTAATTTTTTTGGTTTTTGTAAATAAAAAATCGTACTCCAAAAGCCTTTTCGAAGTCTCATAAAAATCAAAAATTCTTTGGGCACCCACATCGTGGATTTCCAAAAAAATCATACTTCAACCGCTATGCGGGAGCGGAAGAAAATTATTAATTTTCACGAAATTTTTTTGAAATCATTTAGACTCTCAATAGAAACTTTCTGAACCCCTTAGTATAGTTTAGTTTTTTGGAGATTTTTATATAATCCGCGATGTGGGTGCCCAAGGATTTTTTTTTAATATTTATAGGACTTCGTGGTTCAAAACTTACACTGTAAGTAAAATTTAAACTTTTGAAATGACACACAAAAACGCCGAGACACCCCAACTTATTTTTGGGTCATAGAATCCAGTGGTATACTCCGTTTTAAAAAGTTAGCTCAAAATAACGAGATATTTCGGTTTTAAATTTGCAAATGTAGAGTAAAAATTGAATAAATCCAAAAAAAAATTATAAAGTTCATCAAAATAAGAGCAAGTATTGTTCCATATCCGCTTGAAAATGGACGTCCATTATATCTAGATATAAATTTTGACAAATAACAAGTTTTTAACAAGTTTTTTAAGTTTTTTTCATTCAAATAAAATGAAAAATCGCCTTAAATCTACCACAATTTTTAAATCGAAATATCACAGGATTTTGAGCTAACTTTTCAAAACGGGGTACACCACTGCATTCTACGACCCAAAATTAGGTTGACGTGTCTCGGCGTTTTGGTGTGTCATTTTCACCTACTTACAGTGTTATTAGCAGGGAAACCAAAAATATGCTCTAAAAAACTCGTTTTATGCGCTTAAAAAATGCCCTTAAAAACGGAAAATATGCTCTAAAAACAATTTAAATATGCTCTTAAAAAAATTATGTCCCCATTTTTGCGGTGTTTTTTACAATTTGTTAGAGAATAGACCCTCCAAATACCGTCATGTGCGGTAGTTAGAGGGTTAAATATGTTCTTCAAAAATATTTGCCTTTATATTTTCTACCAAGTTGCTGAATCTAAAGAGAACATAGTGTCATATACCGATATCAAGCAAGAACAGGCCAAAGGGGAATCAATCGTCACATTTCCGTAATTGTTGAAAAAAATATCCTTGTTGGACAAAAAATTTAAAAATAAATGTTGTCATCAAAAAAAATGGAAAACAATGCTCTAAAAATTGAAAAAAATATGCTCTAAAAATGTAAAAAAATGCTCTAAAAAGTGGAAAAATGCTCTAAAAATTGAAAATATGCTCTAAAAATATGCTCTTATGTTAAAATATGCTCTTAAACCTAAAATATGCAAAAATATGCTCTTAAGGCTAAAATATGCCAAAATATGCTCTAACAAATCGATGCCAGATTTCTTCAAAACTTCTGAAACTGATAAATAATTTACCCATTTATCAATAAAAAGTACAGGAAAAAACATGATACTGCATATTTTTGGTTTCCCTGGTTATTAGCAAAACCGTAAATTTAAAATTGGTTTCACTTTTAGTTCACGTGTTGAAAAACGTCAGAAAATTATTTTACAAAGTATTTTTGTCACTCACAAATATTTTTACAATTAAGCAAAAAAAACTTACACTCGAAAAAAAAATTTACACTCAAAAAAAATGTTGTAATTTTTTTTTTTTCAAAAATGACTAAAAAAAGTTTTTTACTCAAAATAAAATATTTCTAATCAAAATTGTTAATTTTTTTTAAGTTAGAAAACTAACTATCACTTTAAAAGAGCACCGTGGATATTCATGGATTCAGCTAAGTCGAATTTAACTCTTCTCCTTTTTTTACATTTTTTTTTACTTTTCTTTAACAAATGAAACATTTTTATATCAGAATAACTTCAAAGTCGTGCACTTTGATCAAGGGGATAAGAAAATTACATTTATTTGGCCCGCCCTCTTTTGTAAGTGTGGTCCGGCATCGTCCCCGCCGACCCCCTAAGAAAACGCTATTTTAATTTTTTTTTCACATTTTTAAGGGCATTTTAGCAAAATTGCTAAAAATAATTACGTAAATACGTGTTTTAGGGGCATGTCACAGACTCAATTCCGTTCGGATTTGAAAAAAGTGGTTTACTTATAAAACGCAAAACGAATATTATTTTTTATATCCTCCACTTAGTGATAGAGGGTATATATAAGTTTGTCATTCCGTTTGTAACTCATCTAAATATCGGTCTGGGACCCCATAAAGTATATATATTCATGATGCCCGATCGATTTTAAGACATTCTAGCGATGTCCGTCTGTCTGTCTGTCTGTCTGTGGAAAATGCTATCACGGACAAAATATTGCACAGAGATTACTGAATTTATTTATTGGAAGTTCTCCCGAGAAGTTTGGTATTGCATTTGAGCGATATCGGTTCAGCGGTTCAAAAGTTATGAACGAAAATGTAAGCACACCTCAAAAATTTGAACATTCAACATAACCTAAAAATACAAAATGCTTTAATTCGGCTTCTGGTTGACATATGTGAACATAATTGAACACCAAATGGTATTTAAACAAGTACGAATATATTTTTTGACAAAAAAAGAAAAAAATCGCGGATTTTTTTTTACCAAAATTTTTTTTTTTATTTTTTTTTTTCAAAAGTAATTTCATTTTAAACAAAGTTTTTTTGCAATAATCTTTTTGAAATTGTGGAGGGTATCACTACATTCGGCAAGGCCGAATTTAACTTTTTTACTTGTTTCAGAATGAAATCACTTTCAAAAATCAAAGTGGAATTGAATTGCATAAAAGTGGGTTCATTCCGAAAAAAATATTTGCTTTGCGTTTTACGAGTAAACCACTTATTCCACTTCCGAACGGAATTGAGTCTATGACATGGTCCTTAGTATTAAAATTGAAAAAAAAAAATATTTTTTTTAAGTTTTTATGCGTTTTTTATATTTTTAGCATTTTTTTCGATAATACCGGTACGTACCGGTATCGACGTTTCGATATCGGTAATACCGTAACCGATTCAACTCAAATACCGTAATCGATACCGATACCGAAATAAATAAAAAAACGATACCAATATCGATATCGATACCGTTATTCGTTTCGATTGCCAACCTTGGAAAAAACGTAAATAATTGGTAAAGCTCAATAATTGGTTAAGCTTGAGCTTAACCAATTATTTACATTAAAAAGGTCGAACAACACACATTTTTTTAAAAATTACACTTCCAAGGGGGAAATAAGGTAAATTGGCACATTTTGTACCTTCTAAAATTTGAAAAATATGATCCTCTCGTGGAAATAACTTTCAAAAAGAAAAACTTTTTGGAAATTCCGCTTTTATGGAGAATGTAGGTCAATTTTGTGTCTGCTAAACTAATGATCCTGGATACTTGAAATTTGGAATTTAGGATCCTCTCGCGGAAGCAATATTTTGAAAAAAAAAGTTTTTGGAAATTCCACATCAAATTGGGGAAAAGGGGAAATAGGTCAATTTCTTTCATTTTGTATGGTAGTTTTTTTTTACATTTCATTTTTCAAGCACATATTATTAATAAGGATTATAAAAGTCAAGTTCAATTTGAAGGAAGTATCTTCTTATTTTCTTGCCCTTTCGTGTCCTTAAGTTTAACCACATTTACTAAATATAACATTATATTAAACAGGATATAAAATCTGTTATAAGCACATCCTTTATCAAATATGAAATCTGGTATATATATTTTTTTTGTTAGCCACAATTACATCCGATGTTTAATGCAATTTGTTCTCCTTTATTTGAGCAGGACTTTCATTATCCTTTTAACATCGACAATGTTATACAAATATTATCCGTAACTAAATACTCAATTTATAAATTTTTCCTTTTCTGAGTTTGCTTCTAATGGTTGTTGCTTTTTTCAGTAGATTTTATTTTCTTCTTTTTTTTGGCAATAAGAAGCTAATCATGTTGAAATAGTACATTTTATTTTTTTGTCTTCCTTTATATTTCTAGTTATATTAGAAAAATTGAATGGATGAATCTGGCGCTGCTGCTGCTTCTGCCTTTGTTGTCGTTATTATATGTCAAGTGATTGGATTCACATAGCTATCAACACCAAATTGAATTGTCGTCGCTCTCTGACATATAGTCGTTCAAAAGTTATAAGTAGCAGGGATATGGGAACAACATACATATATAGGAACAGCATACATATGATGGCAATACTGTTTGATAGTTCAAACTATGGGACAAAAAGTTTTCGGCGCATCGAAAAATCTGTTAAATTCATGAATTGCTTTAGAAACTTTAAAATATATCAGATTGCTCTTGAACTGTTGAAATTCAAATAGATATCGTAACCTTTTAACATCGACAATGTTATACAAATCTTTTAAGAGCACGTCAATTTTGAGCAATATGTGAATTATATCGGCCATTCCCGGCCAAAAATGGAAATTTTTTGACCTTCACTCATCAGAATATCATTGAACTTTTTATGTGGGAACTCTAAGGAGCCATTAAGAGAATTCAGTTTTCAGTTTAGGGAAATTTGAAAAAAAAAAACACTTGATTTTATTCATGACTGGTTCCATTTAAAATAGCATAGGCAATCAGCCGATGGTGGTTCAATTTATCCAAAAATTAACATATCCATTCTTCTGATTTTTATTGAATTTCGGTTTTTGTTATTTAGTCGAAATTGTGAATGGTTCGCGCTTTATCGCTGTTCAAAGTTGGTATTTTGCGACAATTTTATGAGAAATACATAATGTTTAAATGATCGTATCTTTGGAACGCATCATCCGATTATCACGAAATAAAGCGCAAAATAATGGCTATGTCCTGTACTTTAAATACAAATTTGAAAAAGGATAGGGTGCTTAGCAAAAAGGATATTAAAATTAAAAAAATGTCCTTAATTTGCAAATATCTCAAAATGCGTATCTTTAATTTTCCTTTATTTTTTTGCACACATAGCCCAAAATATACTTAACAACATATGCAAATCCCAAATTGGGGTGATAAGCGGTTTAATTGTAAACGCGGTTTCATGAAACGCCTTATTGATTTTTGTTAATAACTCTCGTTTACAAATGAAAAACAATTTGTGCGCACTAACCGCGAATAATTTTTTTATATGTATTTTTGATCGCGAAACTCAAAAATTTCATTAAAACAACATTTCGCGAATACATTTTTGTTAAATGAATTTTTTAGCGTTTTTTGGAGGTATTCTAACTATTTTGCTTATATCTTAAGTTATGTTTATCCGATCTTCTCGCAATAAAAACCAAACTAAAGATAATAGAATTTCCAACAAATCCTACATTCATCATTTTTTCATCAGTTTATAGCTTTACGCGCAAATAAATTTTTTAGCGTTATTTGGAGGTATTTTGACTGTTTTTCTTATATCTTGAGTTCCGTTCATCTGATCTTTTCGCAATAAGAACCAAATTAAAGACAATCAAATTTCCAACAAATCCTACATTCATCATTTTTATATCAGTTCATAACTTTACGCGCAATAGGCAAACAAGGAAAAACTATTTTTTTATTAACAAAGCTCATTTTTTAAAAATTTTAAAAACAGAAATTGTAAAAAATTACCAATTTGTTTTTGTATTTTATCATGTATATTCACATAATTTGTGATAACTTCGGAGTAAACCTATAGATTTTCATCAAATCAACTTTATTATATTTCTTAATGTTCAGGCTTTGCAGATAAATAAAAATACGTAATTAATTGCAAAGATTTCTATTTCTTAAACTTTTTTTTAAATGATTTGTTAATCAAAAAACTTATTTTAGTCATATGTTTGCCTAGTGAACGGAAAGCTTTGAACAGATGGAAAAATGATGAATGTAGGATTTGTTGGAAATTTGATTGTCTTTAATTTGGTTCTTATTTCGGAAGGATCAGATAAACAGAACTCAAGATATAAGAAAAATAGTCAAAATACCTTCAAATAACGCCAAAAAAATTATTTGCGCGTAAAGCTTTGAACTGACGAGAAAATTATGCATGTAGGATTTGTTGGAAATTTGATTGTCTTTAGTTTGGTTTTTATTGCGAGAAGATCAGATAAACAGAACTTAAGATATAAGCAAAATAGTAAAAATACCTCCAAAAAACGCTAAAAAAATAATTAAACAAAAATGTATTCGCGAAATGTCGTTTTAATGAAATTTTTGAGTTTAGCGATCCAAAATACATACAAAAAAATTATTCGCGGTTAGCGCGCAGAAATTGTTTTTCATTTGTAAACAAGAATTATTAACAAAAATCAATAAGTCGTTTCATGTAACCCCGTTTATAAATAAACCGCTTATCACCCCAATTTGGGATTTGCATATGTTGTTAAGTACATTTTGGGCTATATGTGCAAAAAAATATAGGAAAATTAAAGATACGCATTTTGAGATATTTGCAAATTAAGGACATTTTTTAAAATTCAGTATCCTTTTTGCAAAGCATCCCATACTTTTTCAAAATTCTGTTTTAAGTAAAGGATATAACCTTTATTTTGCGCTTTATTTCGTGGCAATCGGATGATGCGTTCCAAAGATATGATCATTTAAACATTGTGTATTTATCATACAAGTGTTGCAAAATACCAACTTTGAACAGCGATAAAACGCGAACCATTCACAATTTTTACTAAATAACAAAAACCGAAATTCAACAAAAATCAGAAGAACATATATACCAATTTTTAAGACAATTAAAATAGTTAAGGCTGAAAAAGTGTTTTTTTGTAGTCAAAAATTTTGGAATTCTTCTCATGCCAAAACATTAAATAATGATAATGTTTAGCTGAAGATTTGGGTGTACTTGCCAAAGCAAATTTTTTTTTTATAAAAAATAATGTTATGTTAGTTTGCAATTCCATGCAAAACGAATTGAAATAGCGGTCGAGGACCCCATTAAGTTTATATATTTTTGATCCATTTATAAGACACTCTAACTATATACATCCGTACACTCAAAAAAAAACGTGGGTATTCAATACTAAAAATTAAGCTACGAGTACTAATGTTTTAGTCCAAAAGGACCTAGTGCAGGAATTGGTAATCAATACTAAAATTTGTTACTAATATCTAGTACATGAAAAATACTAACAAAGCAGTAAATATTACTGCAATTTACTACAATTTTAGTAAATATAATTACTAAAAAATCCTAAATATTTCAAATTTTTGTCCTATTTAGTAAAAAAAAATACTAATTTTAGTAATTTAAATTGCTAATTTTAGTGAATAATATTACTACCTATATCAATTTTAGTAAATAAAAACCGGAAACAAATTATATATAAATGATTTTTTATTTATAAGTTATACTTAATACATGTCTTCTTAAGCTGTTAAAAAATGTAGCCTAGATTGTACCACGTCAGGCATTTGAAAAAATAAATGATTGTTGTCGCCACACCATTGAAATATATTTTGGAAACGATTGCTAAAAATATAAAAAAGAAATAATATTTTCTCAATACATGCTCAAATGTATGTACAAACATTTTACTACAGAGGGTGCTTTTTTTACTTACATTTTTTTGTACAAGTGTGTGTATCCATATATTTTTCTTCAGCTTGATTTTTTTTCTCACACAGGAATTGAAATGAAAAACGATTTAACAAAAAAACTGAAGTAGTTTTATTATTAATGGCATTTTATTTAATGTACATATAAAGAACATATTTATTTAATTAGTTTAACACCACACAATTTAATTAAATAAATTCTGAATATATTTTTTTTAAAAACACTCCGTGACCGGGTATCGCGTTGTTTCGGTTTTAATAATTTTTCGCACTAAACAAACAGAAAAATCAGTTGGTAGCACTGCAGTTAAATGCAGCAAACGTGGTGTTCGCACACACTGCAGCAGCAAGCAGCAGACAGCAAGAAATATAAAGAACTGTGTTTAATTATAAATTATAAATTTATACAATAAGTACTTTTTGTATTTACAGCTTAAGGTATGCTTTTTTAATGTTAAGAGATAAAAAATGCGTCATTTTAGTGAAATTATAATTAAATAGAGTACTCTTAATCTTTTCTGTCTGCTGCTTGCTGCTGAATTGTGAAGAAACATTTGGTCGCTATTACAAACAGTGTTGCCATTACCAATATAAAAAAAACGCAAAAATCGTAGGAAAAGGGTAAAAATTTACAAAGAAAAAAATCAGCGATAAAAAAAAGAGAAAATTTTTTTTAAAAAATAGAAAATGTGCTTTTTAAGGTTAAAAGAATAAAAGGTGCCAAAAAACAATAATAAAAATATTTGTTTTTATCATAAATTAAATAAATAAGCTGATACAATCAGGGGTAAAAATAATATTACATTCATATTACTTAAAAAACAATAAATTTAATACACATTTTTTTGTTACATTCAATCATCACGCCACAGATCTGTTTTAATGAAATCTTTGGATATTATATCAGTTTAATTTTTATGCATTTTACTTTATTTTGACCGTAAACAAAATTGTTTCAAAAAACAACAGTCATTAAATATTTTAAAAAATATTTAGTTGTAAAAAAATGTAGAAAATATGTATCAAAAAGTTTTTATAGAATTTTTTTTACATCCGTCTGTCTGTCACACATATGAAAACAGATTTAAGAAACTGGTAATACATTTTAATTAAAAAATATTGTTAGTATTTCCAATCCAATTCTGCGTTATAGGTACCTCATCGTATGAAGTGATATTAGACAGGAAGTTTAGTAAAATAATTTACTCATATCTTTCGTGGGAAATCCCAATATTTAAATGTTATATTCCAAAAACTTAATTGGCTTGATGAAGCAAAAAACATAATCCAAAAACTAAATTGGTTAAATAAAAGAAAAAAATTAAATTGCGAAAAATTTTAATTTTTGTACGACCGGTACAAAACTTAATTAGATTTTGAATCAAATCACAACCAAAAACAGCGATGACAACTCAGCGCGTTTCGTGCTGGATTTAGCGCTCTCCGACCAACCAAAATGCTATTTTTTTTTTTAATCTAGCGCATTTTTTTAAAACTTTCGCGTTTCCCCTTTTTCATTTAGCGCATTTAGCGCTAACTAATTTGAGAAAAAATTTACATTTCACAACAGAAACGTCCTAATAACAGTCTTAGATTCATATTTTTCATGTAGTTGTTGTAGTGCAACCAAAGAAATGGAAAACTTGTTTAAAATAAAAAAAAAAATATATTTCACAATTTTTAGACTTATTCTGTGAATAGGCCTGATGATTTTATATTTTTTTTTAATCTTAAATTAAAATTATTTTTTAGCGCTTTTAACTTAATTCATATTTAGCGCTTTTTGAGTCACTGTTTTGCGCGTTTTGCCTGTTACATAATTTTCTAAAATAACCCCCAATTTTTATACCCTCCACTCTAGTGATAGAGGGTATATATAAGTTTGTCATTCCGTATGTAACACATTGAAATATTGGTTTAGGACCCCATAAAGTGTATATATTAATGATCCTTGATCGATTCTAAGTCGATCTAGCGATGTCCGTCTGTCTGTCTGTCTGTCTGTCCGTCCGTCTGTCTGTCTGTCTGTTGAAATCACGTTTTTGGCTATAATCCAGAACCGATTTAAACGCCTGGGGTACCAAAAGTTGCGTAATTCTCCTAGGCAGAATCTAATGGTTTTTTTTTTTTAAATCGGTTAAGTAGTTTAAAAGTTATGAGTGAAAATGTAAATTTTGATGAGTGAAAATGTGAATTTTACACAAAATAAATGCTATAACTTGACACCTGTTGAATGAATGTAAACGAAACTTTGAATTTAATGTAATTTTATCATTCCTAACACTCACAAAAAATTTGGGCCGAATCGCACAATGGGGCGTGGCACCAGCCATTTAACCCAAAATTTTAAAATAATTTATCTTGGCTCATGGTTGACATATTCAAATAAAATTTTTAATAGGTTCTTATTTTATTGTTCTCAACGTTCTTCTGGTTATTTTGGTACCAATTATGGCAAAATCGGTTCAGGGGTTAAGAAGCTATGAGCAATTGAGATGAGTTTCAATATAAACCTCTATGATATGGCGTGGCAGCGCGTTTTTGTAGTTGTTGATGGTTGTTTGGCTTGTTGTTATTTGTATCAAAAGAAGTTAAAAATACGTAGTATGTGTCATACACGTGCCACGTGGTTGCTTTTATATAATTTTTATATAATTTTCATACATACATATTTATAAAATATTTTTTTTGTTTTTTAAATATTTGCATTGCACTATAGTTCCGATTATCCCTTTTCTTGGCTAAAATTACAAAAAATGGAAAAATTTTTGGTTTTAAATAGGTTTTGTGGTAAAAATTGTTATAATTTTTTTGTTTTCCATGTATAATATTATAAAAAAATTTTTGTATTTAAACTCAAAAAATTAATTGAAAAAATTTAAAAAAATACTTTTTTTTATTTTTAGCTAAATTTGTTTTTGAACAATAAATGAGTTTGTACAAAAATAAAATATGTTTTCTGTTGTTTGTAAGTGTTTACGACTTTCTATAAAATCCATTTTGAGAGAATTGAATTTTGGCCAACAAAGGTCGTCCGCGAAACCATAGTGCATTGGTTAACATTGTGGAGGGTATTTAAAGATTCGGCACAGCCGAATATAGCTTTCTTGCTTGTCTTTATTTAAATCTGTCAAAAATACATATTTTGATTGCATCATTACAAAAATACAACTCCATAACCAAAAAAATAAAACACGGTATGATATTTTCCCAATTTCATTAGGTCTTAGGTTTCAAATTTCAATATATAAAATCATAAATTTTAAAAAAAACAAGTAAAAAAGTTAAATTCGGCCTTGCCGAATGTAGTAATACCCTCCACAATTTCAAAAAGATTATTGCAAACAACTTTATTTAAAAGGAAATTACTTTTGAAAAAATAAAAAAATTCCGCGAAAAAAAAATTCCGCGAAAAAAAAATTTGTTAAAAAAAAAAAATCCGCGATTTTTTTCTTTTTTTGTCAAAAAATATGTTCGTACTTGTTTAAATACCATTTGTTGTTCAATTATGTTCACATATGTCAACCAGAAGCCGAATTAAAGCATTTTGTATTTTTAGGTTATGTTGAATGTACTGAAATTTTTGAGGTGTGCTTACATTTGCGTTCATAACTTTTGAACCGCTGAACCGATATCGCTCAAATGCAATACCAAACTTCTCGGGAGTACTTCCAATATATATGTTAACTTTCAGTCATCTCTGTGCAATATTTTGCCCGCGAGAGCATTTTCCACAGACAGACAGACAGACGGACAGACGGACATCGCTAGAATGTCTTAAAATCGATCGGGCATCATGAATATATATACTTTATGGGGTCCCAGACCGATATTTCGATGAGTTACAAACAGAATGACAAACTTATATATACCCTCTATCACTAAGTGGAGGGTATAAAAAAGAAAATGTAGCGAAAAAATGGAAAAACAACATAAATACCCTTTTTTTTAAAAACGCGAATTTTAAAAACGGCAAGATCAAAAAAGCACCAGCTAATACCCGAAATGTAACATAATGGCAACACTGAATTCAAATTTAACGATTTTGCAAAAAAAAAACAGTTGGTAGCTCTGCTTGTAAACAAGCGCCACCTTACGGAATAATTACTAACAAAAATAAATTAAAAACCTATTAAATTACTATATATTAGTACTTTTATGAACTAAAAATAGTAAAAAATTAGTAAAACCAACTACCAACAAAAATTACTCATAAGCAGTAACAAATACTAATGTTAGCACTTTGAAGATACTAAAAAAACTACTGTAATAGTGGTAATTGGTAACTTATTAGTAGATTTGGGTTACCAACGCACTTACTAATTTTTTTACTGTAGAATTATTTTGAGTGTACATCTGTCTGTGGAAAGCAAGATGCAGTCCAAAGCAAAACAGCTGTAAATTTGGTAAATGAGTGCATTACTTAAGTGCAAAAAAGTGTTATACATTTTAGAGAGTATAAAAGATCGGTACCGAAGAATCTAACACTCTCACTATTTTTTGTACATCTGTCAAAGAAATGGTACATTTTTATGTCAAAAGTTTAGACTTAATGAAAAAGTAGTTTTGGTAAAAAAATATATATACAAAAAAATATTTTTTGTTAACGAATAACAAAATTATATAAAAACAAGTAGAAAAATTAAATTCGACTTGGTCGAATCTATGAATACCCTCCACAATGTTATCTGATAGTAATTTTCTAAAAAAAATTTAAAAAAATTGCATTACAAATTTTTTATTAGAAATATGTATATTATTTTGAGTCAAACTTTCTTTTAATCAATCAAATTTTTTTGAGTGTACAATTTTTTTGACTGTCAACATTTTTTTGAGTCTGCCATTTCATTCAAAAAAATAATAATGTGTAAATTTTTTTTTTGAGTGTAACATTTTTTTTTTTAAGTGTAAATTTTTTTTTGAGTGTAAATTTTTTTTAGTGTACAAATTCTTTGAGTAACAAATTACTTTGTAAAATATTTTTGTTGTTTTATACCTACATATATGTAATACAAAAAAAAAACTATTTCACATATTTTCCTCTTTTTATATTACCATCCTTTTCTTTAAAAACCAAAAACAAATTAACATTCAATCATACACATACTTTATTTGATTTTTTCCCGTTACATATAGTTACACTAACAATAACAAATATTTACTTGTCTAACAACTAAACTGCACCCCACGACAAGAAAACAAACAACAACAAGTTTTACAAAACTGGTATTTCACCATGCTATTAAAACTTGTTTAACGAGTTTTCAACAGTTTAAGGTGAAACAAATCTGAAATTCAGTGCATTGCTTATAACTTTTGAACCACTGAACCGATTTTGCTGAAATTCAAAACCAAACAGCTTTGGGGAACAACAAATATATATTCTAAGCTTCAGTCCCCTCAGAATTGTCTTTCGAAAGTTATAGTGGTTTTAATCTTGTAAATTCGAAAAATACCATTCCCGAAATTTACTATTTTGCTCATAGCTTTTGAACCACTGGACCGATTTTGCTGGATTGCAATACCAACCTGACCCTGTAAATGAAGAACATATATGTCAAACTTCAGGAGCCTCCGTAAAGTCTTTCAAAAGTTAGCGTGTTTTCAACGGACAGACAGACAGACGGACGGACATCGCTAGATCGACTTAAAATCGATCAAGGATCATGAATATATATACTTTATGGGGTCCTAGACCAATATTTCGATGTGTTACAAACGGAATGACAAACTTATATATACCCTCTATCACTAGAGTGGAGGGTATAAAAATTTGATGAAAAGAAATTTGTAGTAAAAAACAAGTAGAAAAGTTAAATTCGACTTGGCCGAATCTATGAATACCCTCCACAATGCCCATTTTAAGGGATAGTAAATTTTCTAACGTGAAAAAAATAACAGTTTTGATTTGAAATATTTTATTTTGTGTAAAAAAAATTTTTTTTAGTAATTTTTGAAAAAAAAAAAATTACTAATTTTTTTTTTGAGTGTAAATTTTTTTTGAGTGTAAAATTTTTTTCGAGTGTATTTTTTTTTTGTTTTGGTATAAAAATATTTTTGAGTGACAAAAATACGTTGTAAAATATTTTTGTGACTTACCAATGTCTTTAAAACAGGTATAACGGGTTTTCAACACGTGAATTTAAGGTGAAGCTAATCTGAAATTCACGGTTTTGCTAATAACTTTTAAACCACTGGACCGATTTGGGTGAAATTCAATGCGAACTAGGCTGGAGGAATGAAAAATATATATGCCAAGCTTCAGCATCCTCAGAATTGCTTTTCGAAAGTTATAGTGATTTTTATCTCCTAAATTCACGAAAAATCCTTGCCGAAATTCAGTCATTTGCTCATAACTTTTGAACCACTGGACCGATTTCGCTGGATTGCAATACCAACCTGACCAGGTAAATGCCCAACATATATGCTAAACTTCAGGAGCCTCCGTAAAGTCTTTCAAAAGTTAGCGTGTTTTCAACAGACAGACAGACAGACGGACAGACGGACGGACGGACGGACGGACGGACGGACGGACGGACGGACGGACGGACGGACATCGCTAGATCGTCTTAAAATCGATCGAGGATCATGAATATATATACTTTATGGGGTCCTAGACCAATATTTCGAGGTGTTACAAACGGAATGACAAACTTATATATACCCTCTATCACTAGAGTGGAGGGTATAAAAAAAATTTTGATGAAAGAAAGTTTTTGATGAAGAAAAAAATTTTTGATGAAAAAAATAAATTTTTTATAAATATTTTTGATGTAAAAAGATTTATGAAAAAAAAAAAAATATTGAAAAAAAATTAATAAAAAAACAAGAGAGAGTGTTAAATTCGGCTGTGCCGAATCTTTTATACCCTCTAAAACGTAGAAAATCCAGGGGCTTTTTTTTTGGTGGGGGCGGGTTGGCGGGAGGCGTTGGGGATACCTTCCCCCCTTGTCGTAGGTTTTATAAAATGGTTTTATTATGGTTCTTGCAAATTCTTAATACAATTAATCATTATTAAAATTCAGTTTTTATATCCACGCCCACGAAAGGGGGCGGGTCAAAGTTTTTTTATTTTTTTATCCGCTGAATCCACATATAGGATTTGAACATCTTTTGATACAAAAATGTTGCATTTGCTTAACAAAAGTACAAAAAACCCTGCAAAAAGGCGTTTTTTCTGAGGTTGGTTTAGTTCTCCAAAGGGGGAACTTTTTTCCCCTTTGGTCCGATTTTGCTCATAGTTTCCTGCTATAAATTGGGTAAATTTACACAAATTGTGTAATTTTACTTAAAATAATTCAACAATTTTGAACTTGTTGAAATTTACCCAATTTATAGTAGGAAACTCATTTTTTTAGAGTACATCCTATGACCATTAGAAATATTCGTGTCAAATTTCGGAAGCCTAGCTCTTTTATTTTGGACTGTATCGTGTCGTCTACAGACGAACGGACGGACATAGCTAGAATGTCTTAGAACCGATCACTGATCAATAATACAGGGTGGTCCAATAACTGGTATCTTTTTAAAACATGCAATGAAATGAACAATACTCAATAGTTTTGAAACCTTATGGCTTTATTTGAAAGAGCAAATATTCCCATTATTTATGGCAAACGACTTCATTCATGCGGTTGCCTGGGTTAGCTCCGCAGTAGCTCATTCTCGGCACCCATTTTTCTAATGTTTCTGGTTCTATCTCACGAATGGCTTGAACGATATTCGTCGAATGGGCCTAGAACATTTCTGGATTTCCCATGTTTCATGAATCTTTAACGAGACCCCTCAAAAAAAGTTTTAAAGTTTTTAATCGGCAGCTCTGAAGTGATCAATTGTCACCGCGAATATGGCGAAAAACACGATTTCCGAACTAAGTGCGCAAAATATCGATTGTTTAATGGACTGTGGGACATATTGCGACATCCTTCTGAAAATAAATGTCATCCAAGTTTGTATATTCTATTACGGCCAACAAAAAGTCGGTTATCATGGCTATGTAGCGCTCAACTTTGACGAAAATGGGAGTTTCAGCTGTATTTTTGAAAATATTGTGTAATGGTGCTGATACTCAAATCCATTGCTTTCTATAGATGAATTGGATTCTTTACAATACCTTGCGAGTTTTAGGATCCCAAGATGTACCAATTTGTTTGTTAACATAACCTCATTTGAGTGCCTTATTTCGGTTAAAAACTTTTTTTCGAAAAACGTGCTGTTTGGCAGCGCAGTACTGCGCTACAACGCGATACAGCGGAGCAAGCCGAAGACGCATCAAAGAAGTCGTTTGCCATAAAAAACGGGAATGTTTGCTCTTTCAAATAAAGCCATAAGGTTTCAAAACTATTGAGTATTGCTCATTTCATTGCATGTTTTAAAAAGATACCAGTTATTGGACGACCCCTTATATATACTTTATGGGATTCTAGACCGATATTTCGATGAGTTACACATGGAATGACAAAGTGAGTATACCCCAATGGTTCCCAACGTTTTTTGCGCCGTGTCCCACTTTTAAGTTAAAAAAACTACAATGTCCCCCCTACACTCAAGAAAAATTTGTAAATTTTTCAAATGTGTCTCAAAATTCAAAATTTACTTGTGTTTAAGCAAACTTTTTCTTAAAGCCATCGTTTAAACAAAGTTTTTTGCTCGTTGCCCCCCTGGAGCCCTCAAATTGCCCCCCAGTGGGGCGAGAATCAAAGGTTGGGAACCATTGGTATACCCCAATACTGTGGTTGAAGGGTATACAAATTTGATGAAAAAATCTCACACTATAAGCTAGTGTGTTGCAGCAAGCGATATTTATGTTGAACTTTAGTGTCGACGAAAAGTATAAACACAGTTCGTTTTCTACATGTTTAAATGTTTGGCGAATGCGAGCAGCTACGATTTCGCTGTTAACAGTTTTGTGACATTTAGGCTGCGTTTTTGACATATCGCTTTAACTTAGTTTAACCGGGAGTTTTATTAAACTTTATTAAAATAAAACCAAGTTTCACCAAGCATTCTGTTTTTCAGTTCCAGTTTAGCAAATATCGATTAACGCGGTATTGCCATACCAAATGCCACAACATGGCAACACTAACCAGTATATTGGAAAATCAGAGTTGTTTTTTTGACGTTTGTGTACCTAAGTTTAACTCTCCAACATTGGTGAGTTAAACTTAAAATAATCCACATCTCAAAAACAGAATTTGTGGTTTAAACTCAGTTTAAAACTAAAACCAATTAATTTTACAACTCAAAAACTCGCCCTTAATCATGTAAAAATCGAACTTCGTTTAAACATTTCGTAGACACTTAAGTTCAACCTAAGCATTGCTGAGGCTAACCGTGAGCACCAGCAACACACTAGCTTATACGAATTTTTTATACTGTCCCTGATGATGTTATTCAATGAATAACGAAATATTGAAGGAATAAAATAAAGAAGATTTTTAAATAAAATAAAGACCGCGAGCTTAATTGTTTAATATTATTTATATTAATAATAAGGTTGAATAAGAACTAAACTTATGTTTGCCATTTTGTTTGTAACTCATCGAAATACCGGTATGGGACCTCATAAGGTAAAAATATTATTGACCAGTAATCGATTCTAAGACATTCTATCGGTGTCCATCTGTCTGTTAAAATAGCGAGCACGACCAAAATATGACAAGGGCACTTCATAAAATTTGGTACATTACACATAAACACAAAATACAAAATGCTTTATTTCTGAGGCTGGTTGATACATGTGAAAGGAATTGGATACCGAAAGGTATTTAAACAAGTACAAACATATATTTTTGCCCCAAAAATTTGTTCGCGGTTTTTTTCGCCAAAAAAATTTTTCGTCGTAATATTTTTCTCGATATTAATTCCTTTAAGCAATTTTTTTACCCCAAAACATTTTTTTGCTAAATTTTTTTCAGCAAAAAAAAAAAAAAAATCAGCGGACTTTTTTTTACAAATTTTTTTTTTCAAAGTTTTTTTTTCAAATAAAGTTGTATCAACATTTTTAAACTTTGACCCATAGTGTTCAAGTGGAAAAGTACAAGTTTTAAACGAAAATCATCATAAGGTAAAAGTAGCTTTGCTGCATATAGAGAAAATCATTGTTGTAAAGAAAATCCTTACACAATATCACACATGCTACGTTGCATACATATGTAGTTTTTCTAAGGTTGTATTTGATATAGTTAACTTGCAGTTGAAGCATTTGACAAGATATATATATAGGCCATTCCATGCCAAATCGGACGTTTTCCAAAATTTTTAATTTTAGATTTACTCAATTTCTTGCAGTTTTTAATACCCTTAGAAAAAGAATTCCTGGAAGTTTTGAGATTTTTTTAATTGCTAATTGAAAAGATATCGAACTTTCAAAATATACTGAATTACGTAAGGAAACAAAAATTCAGAAAATCTAAAAATTAAAATTTTTTAAACTGTTTGATTTGGTATGGAACACCCCTTATACGATATGTCGTTTCTTAATGCAACTAGAAGCTAAACATATTGCCGTTAAGTTAACAAAATCAGTTAAGTACAAAAAGGTTCGTTTTCAGGTGTAATGATTTTTATTACAGTTGTGGAGATTTTTAATTTATCAAAACACTGGATGGATAGACGGCTTATCAGTTCATTACACGCAGCGACAAAACATTTTTTTGGCAACCCTAATAGAAGACGAACATACAATGATTCAGACAGCGACGTATCCAGGATTTTGAAAACCGGGGGGCACAACCCTCAGATTTTTTTTTGTCATCTGCTATTTATTTTTAACTACACTCAAAAAAAAAAGTTTGTAAAATGACATAAAATCCCCGTGATTTTACGGGGCAGGTTTTGTAAAATATGTACTAGCAAGAATCCCCGTAAAGTTACGGGGATAATTCGTAAATTGATTTAACAAAAGAAAATGTAAATTTACAATTTTTTTTGTAAAATATCATATTCGAGGTGAACATTTTTTTTGTAAATTTGCTAAAAATTTGGTAAATTTACAAAACAAAATTGTAAACTTACAGAAAAAGGTTGTTATTTTACAAGAAAAATAGAAAATGAATATAAATAAATTGTAGATTAACAAATTATTTGGTTAAACTACTGTTTTTTATGCAAAAAACTTGTATATCTACAATAAAAAGTGGTAAATTTACAATTTTTATTGTATATGTACCATTTTTCCTTATTTTTTTGCCGTAAAAACAGTAGTTTAACCATAAAATTTGTAAATTTACAATATTGTTTTTGTATTTTCTATTCCATTTTTGTAAAATTACAACTTTTTTCGTAAGTATACAATTTTGATTTTTAAATTTTCATATTTGTTTTGTAAATTTACAAAAAAATTGGTTTATTTACATATTGGTTTTGTAAATGGAAAGATCTTATTTTTCCTTCTTCGGCAGCTGGAGTAGCACTTCAACAACCTGAAAAGATTTTTTTTCACTTGAGCACTTTTAACAAACTTTTTAATGTATAACACTGCACTTTTTTATTTTTTTTTTTCGACATTTCGTTTCTCTTAACATATGAGAATTGCGAAGGAGGCTACACAAGAAATTTCTTATATTTTCAGGAAAAATTAGTCAAAAAATAACATTTTTTTTTTTTAATTTTTAATTATTTTCACAAGTATTTTTAAAAAATCGGAAAAAAATGTTGGATATTGTAGATTGGATGTTTAAGTACCAGTTAAAATAAGAAAAATTTGATTTTTCATAATTGGCAGCTTTCTATTGATATTTTAGGTACCAAATTTAAAAAAAAAAATTACCAAAAAAATATGGTAAAATCACCAAAATAATTGTAAAAATACAAAAAAAAACTTGAACAATTATATAGTAGAAACACATAAAAATTGTGGTATTTTACTTAACGCAAATTACCAAAAAAATGGTGTAAAAATTATTTATAAAAAATTATTTTTAACTAAATTTTTTACTCCAAAACGCAAAAAAAAATCTGAACTTAGAAAATTAATTATTGTTGAATAATTAATTTTTTTTTGTAAAACAACATTAATTCTAGTAATAAAATAAGTTTTGTAAAATTATATTGGAATTTTGTACTTTTCAATACATACATTTCAAACTGAAAACCTTGTAAATGATCTTAAAAAAAATGTTTGTAATAAAACATTTTTTTGGTAAAAAGACTAAATAACATCAAGTAAAATTATGTTGTACAATTACAGTTTTCTTGTGTAAAAAAACTAAACACCTTTTAATATTTTTTTAATTTGTAAAATAATTCACTTTTTTGTAAATTTACCTAAAAAATTTGTAAAATAAATTTACCAACATATAATAGTAAAATTACAAAGCAAACTGTAGTTTTCGTTTTATTAAATATACAACAATTTTTGTAAAAAGACAAAAATATTAGTAAAATAGAATTACAAGACCTTTTACTTGTAAATTTACAAACTTTTTTTTTTGAGTGTAGTACCCTTCCCCCGCCCCCCTCACGATTTCATCTTTATTATTATAAAACAAAAATTTCTTTTATTACAGATTTCTTATAAAAAATTTCTAGAAATCTCAAAAGTTTTTTACATGAAAACCTTCTTATTCCAAATCTTCTTACCAAACTTTTTAAGAGTATTGATTTTTTTTCTGATATTCGCGTTCGATATATCGAACGCTTCTTTTTGTGGCCCTACACAAAAAAAACTTGTTAAATAACCAGAAAAACTTGTAACTTTTTTTGTTTGCTACCTCCTATTTGACAAAAATTGATAGTAATTTTACAAGATTTTTACCATTAAATTTGTAAATTTACAAATTTTTTGACACGATAAAATTCACAAAGAGGTTTCGTTGTTTTACTAGATTTTTTGCTACCTCCTATTTTACGAGATTTCCTAGTAATTTTACAAGCATTTTACCAATAAATTTGTAATTTTACAAGCTTTTTACCAATAAAATTGTAAATTTACTGTTTTTTGCGCAAGTACTAGATTTTTTTTTGTAAAATTATCTTGAAAATTTGTAAAATTACAAAAAAAATTGTAAAATTACAAAAGAAATGTAAATTTCGATTTGGTAAAAAACAAGGAAAACTGTCAAATATTGGCAAAATGGGATTACGAGACATTTCCTAGTAATTTGACAAAGTTTTTTTTCGTAGCGCGTTCCATTTTCAAAACATTCAAGTTTTAAGATTTAAGAAAAATCTTTTTATTGCTTCACGTTAGAATTATAAGTGAGTGCCGTTTAAAAAAATTTTATTAAAATCTAAAAATTTTTCTATAGAAAAAACTTTTCAGAATCTAAGAATTTCCTATAGAAAAAATATCTCATATTTTAATATTGAAAAAGTGTATTAGAATATTATAGTTTGAAAATTTTTTATAGAAATTTATTTTCATGACCTGACACCTAATTTTTATTAAATAAAACCAATATTAAGTGTCTTTAAACATATTTTACTAATATTTCGATAGAAATTACTTTTTTAATTTTTTTAAATTTTTATTTTATTTTTTTAAATTTTCAAATCGAAAAGGGGGGGGCACGTGCCCCCTGTGCCCACCCCCTGTATACGTCCATGGATTCAGAATACATATACATGGTTCTAGCAATCATACTATGATTGTAATAAACCATAAATTATTTATATGTTATCATACGCGTACTTTGATTGCTATCATATATATAACACAGTACAACAACAATAAAAATTACGGCCTCCCCCTCTTTCAGGGTGATTTTACGATTTGTTATAATAGAGCCAAAAATACCGGTATGAGGGAGAAATGGAGGGTTATTATGTCCCACAAAAACATACCCTACACCTCAGCTGTAAAGAAAACATAGTTTTATATACCGATGTGCTGCAAAAACAGGCTAAAGCTGGCAAATTTAACTGCCCCTTAAATAAAATTCCCATGTGCTCTTTAAAACCCCCTTTTTTTTGAAAAAGTTTCAGATAGTTAAACTATAAATATAGCACTATATAGCACTATAGCATAGTGCTTATTGCATTTATGGAAATTTTTCAAATTGCAGTTAGCAATGTTTATCACGCCAACGGTAATGTATAAGCGATTGAGAAACTTGTGTATTTTCTTTTGGAAAATTTTGTATGCCAGTTTCGCTTTATTCTCCGATTAATATTCGCTTGTTTGTGACATGATTGTATACCGATTAGGGTTTGCATTAACAAGAATTTTGTTTAAGTCGGTTAGTCGAGTGTAAAATTAATCGGATCCAAAGTGTATTTGGTTAAAAATCGATTATTTTCAAATTATTCAGTTAATTAAAAAAATAAAAATAAAACAAAAAAAAAAATTCTAGGTAATTGCTTTAGTCTTCGAATAATATTCATTTATTGGCGTAATTTTATTAGGGTTTATTAGGGTATTCAGTTTACCGGTATTCCATTCCGGATTGAAGTTTACTCGAAATTTATAAATTTTAATCGGTTAACTAATTGAATACCCTGGTAAGAATTTTTGATGTCAATGCCGGATGTTACTAACAAATCGTTACATTTTATATGATTTAGTTTTGTTCATTTTTTATTAAATTTTGTTTTTATTTTTTTTTTTCTTTTTGTCAAAAGATTATCAAAACAAATTGCATCCCAGCAAAAACATGTTCACCAAAGATAAAGAGGTAAAGGTGCTTTTTGGTGTGGATTGATTGAAATGTGTGTCCAAATGAGCTGTCATATTTTTAAACATAAATATTTCTTAACCACATGTAAGGTGATAATAACTTAAGTACCAGTATTCTCATTATTTCTATTATCATTACGATTAACAAAAAGTAAATTAGAATTACGGTTTTCATTTTCTTAAAACCAAAAACTTTAGTAACTTGGGTTTGCAATTTGGATAATAATTCACCTCGTGGTGAATAAAAAAATATTTAACAGCTAGTGAATAAAATGTAACATAATTATTTTTCATATTTTTTTTTTTCATCAATATTTTTTAATTCAATATTTTTTTTTTAGTCAATTTTTATATTCATCAATATTTATACCCTACACCATACTGTGGTACAGGGTATAATGAGTTTGTGCTGATGTTTGTAACTACCCGAAATATTGGTCCTAGACCCACTTTTAAGTATACCGATCGACTTAAAATCACTTTTTGAGTCGATTTAGCGATGTCCGTCCGTCCGTCCGTCCGTCCGTCCGTCCGTCCGTCTGTCTGTCCATGTAAACGGTGTAAACACGATACAGGTCGCAATTTTCAATCAATTGACTTGAAATTTGAAACTTAAGCCTCTTTTGGCCCAAGGACGAAGCCTATTGAAGTTGGAAAAAATCGGTCCATATTTAGACCTAGCCCCCATACAAAGGTCCTCTTTAGTTTTGGCTCAAATGACTCTAATAGACGCATTTTAACAGGTATCTATTCGAAATTTGGCAGGTAATCATGTTTTATCAACACAAATCACCATTCCAAATTTTAAAGAAATCGGACCAGTTCTTCTTGTAGCCCCCATACAAACCACCTTCCCGATTTTCACATAAATCTCTAAAATTTCATGAAAATAGAAAATATTTAATTAAAATTCTGTTTGTGTATGTTAAACGCGTACTTAAATAACCTTATCAAATCTGATTTTAATCGGACCATTTTTGGACTTAAGTCCCATGTGAAAATTTCGCCCGATATTCAGTTGAAGCGTTTTTATGTCAACAAAAAGAAGCTCATTCCACTCAAATTTGATTTGTGAGTGCTTTTTACACTTATTAAAGATTTGACAAAATGTAGATCTAATCAGTCTATGTTTGAACTTTGGACCTATTTTCCGGGAATCTCTGGTGTAGGGTATTATATGGTCGGTCTTGACCGACTATAATTTTCATACTTGTTTTTTTCATCAATTTTTTTTTTTCATCAATATTTTTTTTTTATTACTATTATTTTTGAAAATTTTTTTGTGTTCATTAAAAACTCTGTTTTTTAGTCACTATTTTTTTTTCATCAATATTTTTTTCTCATTAATAATTGTTTCTTTTCGTCAATATTTTTTCATCAATATTTTTTTCATAACTATTTTTTTTCATCAATATTTTTTTTTTATCAATATTTTTTTCATAAATATGTTTTTTTTTGATCAATTTTTGTTTCATCAATATTATTTTTCATCAATATTTTATTTCATCAATATTTTTTTCTTCGTCAATATTTTTTTGATCAATATTTTTATTTCATCAAAATTTTTTTCATCAATATTTTTTTCATCAATATCTTTTTGCCATCAATATTTTTTTCATTAATTTTTTTTTTCAATAATTGTTTATTTTTATCAATATTTTCTTCCATAATTTTTTTTTCATCAAACATTTTCTTATCAAAATATTTTTTCATGAAATATTTTGTTTTCGCAAAAAACTTTTCTCATCAAAAATTTTTTTTATCGACAAACACAGCCAACCAGATAGATGGATATCACTAGAATGTTTTAGAAGCCTTTAATGATCAATAATATTATAAACGTAATAGGGCCCTCGATCGATACTTCAATGCGTTTTGTATAGAATGGCAAATTAATATAGCGTTATTTATTCTACAAAAATTTTTCTTTGGAAAGAATATCTATTAATACAGCAAATCATTATCATGATTCAATGGTTTGGGCAAGAGTACAAACGTCGCATACATTTTTATTAGATGAATGACTTTTTCATAAAATTAATGAAAAATTCCATTTCAACAATGAAAATGTTCATTCATTAAATAAAAAAGTTTTATTAGAAGAAAATTCATAAAATCAATTATAATTTCCATAAACGCAATGACATTTTTTATAAATTTTATGAAATTTCGTCATAGCCATTATGAAAAATCATTGATCTAATGAAAAAAAAATGTATTGGTCTATTATAAACAAAAATTCTTTCTGTGTAGGCTCAAGTCGTTTGTTTAATTGATGCTTGTGCGAACCTTTTGTACCCTACACTAATTTTAAGGGTATTTATAAAACTTGCTATCTGCAGTTTTTATATATCGAAGTTTTATATTCAAAACTTGCTATCTGTAATATTTTTTTGAATTTGTTTTTTAAACAAAGTTTTTGGAAGGGTATCTATAAATTCGTCAGGGCCGAGTTCAATATTTATTTTTTTTTTTTCTGAAGTTTTAAAGTTTCTACTTATTGTTCAGAGTGAAAGCGATTTTTTAACTGGGATGTTTACTTCATCATGTTAGCTTTTACTAGACATAATATTTTGTGATTCGTATTTTTGTTAATATACAATATAGATTACAATTTCATAAAAAATTGTGTATGAAAATAACCTCAAGGGATAAGGAGGCAAAGTAGAAAATATACTATTAAAAAAAGTAATATTAAAAAGAGAAGATAAATCTATAAAACTTCCCTAAGCTTTTAAATATTTTTGAATCGTTCGAAAGAAATTAATAAGTGTAAATTTTAAAATCACTTTTCCAATTAATCTGAGCACAAAATATCACAACACTTTTGGCAAAATTTTGTTTGAACGCCTGTTTTAAATTTCGTTAAAATCAATTTACATTGCCATTCTAACAGAATTTTTTTTGAATGATAATATCAACACAATTCATTGCATTAAATTGCATCAAGCGCATTTAATAAAATTCGACTGCAAACATTACAAATCAAATTTCTTTGTTATGCCTTAAGGCTCACACAAAAATAAAATATATTTATCTCCAGATTCTGTATTACGAACGTCAGTCGTCTACGATGAATTACTATGTATTTTGTTATTGTAACAAAAATAAAATACTTGAAAATTTGATGAAGAAAAAAATATTGATGAAAAAAACATATTGATGAAAAAAAAAAATATTGATGAAAAAAAAAAAAATATTGATGAAAAAAAATATTAATGAAAAAAAAAAAAAAATAATAATAATGATGAAAAAAAAAATATTGATGAAATAAAAAAATATTGATGAAAAAAAATATTAATAAAAAATAAAATATTGATGAAAAAAATATTGATGAAAAAAAATATTGGTAAGAAAAATATTAATGAAAAATAAAATATTGATGAAAAAAAATATTTATGAAAAAAAATATTTTTAAAAAAAAATATTAATGAAAAAAAATATTGATGAAAAAAAAATATTGTTAAAAAAAAAATATTGATGAAAAAAATATTGATTAAAAAAAATATTAATGATATATAATTTTATACCAGCTGGTGAATATTTTCCTTATTCACCACGAGGTGAATTATTATCCAACTTTGCAACTTTTTTTAAAATTAGACACCAGCCTAAAAACATTATCATGTCAAAAAGGAACCCAAAGCCATTGACCAACAGGTCCAATATTTTTCTGTGTTAATATCGATCCTAAAAAGTAACTTTCCCGTAATCAAAAAATATATTTTTTTAAGGTCTTACCCGCCCATTTTATGTTATTTGGTGCAAAAAGCTTTGCCTGATTTTTTCAGATTTTTAACCAAATTTTAGAGGTGTTTGAAGCTACATTTTAAATCCGTTTTGCATTCTTGGGGGATTCTTGAAACGCATCTAAACCTTTTTTTTTTTTTAAATCTGAATCAAGCCAATCCAATCGGCTCAAGCCAATCGGCTTTCACCAAATAACATAAAAGGTGGGGTGAGACTGCAAAAAAAATTTTTTTGTGTCACCCATATGCAATACGTTTGCAAATTGGTGCTTGTAACAGTTCTAAACAATTATTTTTAAATCTGAATAAATCAGACAAAGCTTTTTGAATCAAATAATTTTAAATGAAGAGTTAAGAACGCAATAAACAATTTTTTTGAACCACTCTAACCGGCACACGTGTTTTCAGTATTATGTTGCAAGTATGTTAGATAAATTTTAATTGGCTCCTCTGCTTTCCCAATTTTATATCCTCTGAATTAGAGATGGGCGCTGGTCACGTGATTTGCGTGATTCACGTGAA
Organism: Pegoplata infirma; assembly: GCA_963921195.1. NCBI lineage: Eukaryota > Metazoa > Arthropoda > Insecta > Diptera > Anthomyiidae > Pegoplata > Pegoplata infirma. The sequence goes on from OY992537.1 coordinate 41,125,196, forward strand.
TCACGCGTGAATCACGCGTGAGTGTGAGTGATTTTCATTTCAATCACGTGATTGTGAGTGAGTGTGAGTTGAAAAAAATCTGAGTGAGTGATTAGTGAGTGAGTCGTTTATTTTTTGCGTGAGTTTGCGTGATTAGATTTTTTGATTTGCCCAAATTTTTTTTAATTTTTTGTAAAAATTTTTTTTTTTGGAGTTTTTTCTTGTTTTGGTAAGAAAATTTTATTGCGTGAGTAGATTTTGTGTGACTCACGCGTGAGCGTGATTGAATCTGGCGTGATTCACGCGTGAGTGTGAGTAAGTTTTTTATTACTCACGTGAATAGTGAGTGAGCGTGAGTAAAAAAAAAAATTGCGTGAGTGATTAGTGAGTGATTCGATTATTTTTTGCGTGAGCGTGAGTGAGTGTGAGTCAAAATCCACTCACGCGCCCATCTCTACTCTGAATACCCTTGGGTGGTTTTGAAATTCCCATAAGCACATTTCGAATATAATTCTCTGATTAGTGTTTAATATTCAAATATCTCTTAGGGGAAATGCAATACATATTGGATTAATATTTGTATGAATTTGTGAATGTATGTGTGCTTGTTTCTCTGGCTACTACCACTACTATCATACTCACATACATATATTTTGGTATTGACCATTAAATCTGTTGAATGTAATTTCATCACATAAAATCATTATTATCATCATCACCATCATTATTTTATACACAAGTATTGGAGCATAAATTGAAGTTGTGCAATTGGTTTTGCGTTTGCACAGAAGTATACGGGGGTCATATGATAATCAAATGGGATTTTGTAATTTAAGAATTTGCTCGAAAAAATTATCAATCATAATCGGCTGAGTTGGTGGCTGTCAATTCACAAAAAAAAAAAATCAATAAAAACCTTGTATTAACAAACAATTCTGTTGTATTGACAATGGCAATAATTGATATGATATTCAACAACATAATTTGTCAATACAATTAAATTGTTTTTTAATACAATAACGTTTTTATTTAAAAGCGAACCAACTATACAATACAAATTGTGTGTTCTTTTCGTCAGCTTCCATTTGAATGTCTTCTACAGTCTTACCATAGAATTATCAAGAACTTTGAGATGTGGTCTTCAGACATTTAATTCTTAAGAGAAACTTTATTATAGCTCGGATCTACATAAATCAAAATTTTGTCCAAAAAGCGCTTGGTTTTTGCTTTCTTTTTTTATATTACCAGCAGTAATTACCCCCACAAATAAATTTATTTCCTTGAATACTCTGTTTTTTAAATTTTAAGTTCAACTCTAAACTCATCATTATTATTATCATGTGTCAGTGATTATTATCAATACATATTTTGGATTGAATACACTGTGCAACAGTGAAAAAACACAAGAGCTTGACTATATAGGTTCGATTTAATTACAAAAATGTAGTAAAACCCTGTACGCAGATTGTTCAGTTTGGTGACCAATTAATTTTTATGGGCCTCCAAAGATTTAGAATAGGTAGTAGAATAGGCTCGATTTTACTACCATAGTCAAGTTCATGTGTTTTTCAAAAAGTTTTTATTTGTTGCATGGTGATATTGGTTTGCATTATTTTTGAAATGAATGGAAAATGCATGTATTTGCACACTAGTACATGCTCAGTTACCGAAAACTGATCGAATGTTATGCATTTTGCATGCATGATTTAAAATATATGTTTGTATTTACTTCAAAAGATGTAATCAAATAATCTTTATATACTTATTAGATTTATTGCAAATTATGTAATAGTAGTGCCACACAATGCACATTGGTGTATTATTGAAAACTTTTGGAAATAACTCGGCCATTCAGAAAATACTCGACCGATTGTTGTTAAATTTGTAACGGTTATAGCAGGACTCCATATGTCCAATAGGGGCGCATTTTTGTACCTAAATATGATTTTTATAATTTTTTCCCTTGTAAGTGTGCTGTAAGTATGTTTCTGAGTATGTTATTTTATGTTTTCTTGTTGTAGTTCACCTCATTTATTTTGAATTGACCACTCCATTTTTATTTGCACATGCAATGTAAATTACCGAATTTATAGTAGGAGTTAAGTTTCCTAAATTCGAAATTTTGAACAAATTTTATTTAGAGTGTACTTAACATTTTCCCTGTTTTGGGACCAATTTGGAAAAAAAAATAATTTTTATGTCTAAAAATCAGCATCTGTGGACCAAAGTCTCTTTTTTGGATTTTTTTAAATATTTTTTCCATAAAGTACACAAAAATCCTAATTTTTGAGCTGGATTAGATTAAAAAAAAAAAATTGGTGAGAAAACGTAGTTGTTTCAAACTTTGACTAATAATTTCCGACTGAAAATAAGCTTGCAATTTTTCATAAATTGTTCCACAATCAGCTATTCCGTGGCCATCGTCCGGCAGGTATTGCGATACGAAACTCAAAAGTTCTCATACCCTCCAAATTTTTCTATTTATCTAAAAGTATGTGCGAGAACAAAGGGAAGGGTCAATTCTCCCCCCCCCCTAAACCAAATTAAAAAAAGAAAAAAATTTTTTTTTTTAAATTTCCAGAAAAAACCAGAAATCTGAAAATTTTAAAGGGGAAATATAAAAATATTTTAGAAAAAATGTGACTAAAAGTGAAAACTTTTTATGAATAAATATGTTATGAATGTTTACATTTTGGTAATTTTTGTTCCCTTTAAGAACTGAATCAACCTCTTAAAAAAGCACACTTAACCCAGAGGACATAAAAATTTAACTTTTTCGTCCGCCCTCATTAAGCGTGGATATAAAATATGATAAAACTTTATTACTTAAGTGCAATTTTTTTTTATACCCTCCAACCACAGCACATTGGGTTCAAATGGTACCAAAGTGGCGATTAATTGAAATTTATAAATGAAGTTTTTGTTATAAGTTTTGGTATGGGGTAAAAGTAGATAAAATTCTGCAACGATAGTTATCAAAATCAATAACCTAAGTTGTTTACTTTTTTTTTGGTGAGCTGTCAAATTTAGCAATAATTTGCAGTCTTTGAAAAAAGTAAAAAAAATAAAATCTTGTACAATTCAAAAGATTATTAGTAGTATTAAATCTTTTAAAAGAAAATCTTTTATAATGGAACCTTAAACAACAGGTATTAAACTAAATTGCAATTTTTTTTTGTTTATAAAAATTGGGTCTTAACATTTTTAATAATTTTTTTAAAAAGGACCCGAAATTGGGATATTTTCCCCATTTAATGGGCCACACATATTAAGTTAGTAATAGTTGAATTTAGTTTTGTGGATTTCAAAAAAGTATAGGATATCAGTTTTTATTTAAAAGAAAAAAAAGTACAGACAATGCCCGGCCCTTTTTTTTTATTCCCGTTTTTTTGTAAAAAGTCTGGGTATCGTTTATTAAACAATACCTACCATTATATGTGTGTCTATACCAGCGATACGCAGACACATACTATAACATTTATGCTTGTGTGGGTAGTAGCAAGCGAAAAGTCAACAAATTTGCTTAAGCAACAGAATTTTATAGTGTATGTGTGTTGACAGCGCACAAGCAGCGCCTATTCCCGCGGGAATAGGAATTACAAAAATGCGTATCACTGGTCTATACCCTTCAACTACGGTATGGGCTTACACTCACTTTGTTATTCCGTATGTAACGCATCGAAATATGGGTCTAGGACCCCATAAAGTGTATATTATTGATCACTGATCGATTCTAAGACATTCTGTGACTAATAGTGTGTCCGTCCGTCCGTCTGTTGTTGAGCACACCATAAAGTACATAAAACAAGAGCTAGAATCCTGAAGTTTGTCACAAATATGTATAATGGTCATATACTGGTTAAGTTCTTGAACGAGCAAAATCGGTCCAGGAGGGAAAAAGTTCCCCCTTGAAGAACTAAAACTACCCCAGAAAAATATTTTTTTTACAAGTTTTATTTGTATATTTGTTCAATAAATGAAACATTTTAATGCCATATGAAGTTCATCGACCTGAATTTGAACCAAGGGGGATCAGGAAAGCGAATTTTTTTCGGTCCGCCCCTTTTTGGGGGCGTGTATAGAAAAAATAATTTAAATAATGATAAATTTTTATTAATTAGGTGCAAAAAATTACATCTATTTTTTGGAAACGTTTATCGCGAGGGGAAGGTGTCCCCCATATTCTCCCGGGAAACCCCCTTCCCCCTACCCCAAAAAAACATCCCCTCCATTTGTTTTTTGTAGCTTTATTACATGTTCAAGGGTTTCGTGTTTTTTACCAAAAACAAAAAAACTACTAAAAGATAAAAAAAAAAAACATTTTGTTAAAATTTTTTTTTCTCGAATGCTGTGTTTTTATGTATTTTTGATAATTCGTTTATAAAAAAATACAATATTCCCATAAATCACTTTTATCAGATAAATTTGTACATTTATGAGATTTTGTGAAAAACAAAAATTGGATTTTAAATAAAATTTAAAATAATATAAATACATATTATGCGTTCTTTCTTTAATCACTTTGATAGCACATTATGTACACTTTAATTTTAATTTTTTTTTATTAATTTATCGCTTTTCATTCCAAAGTTACAGCAAAAATTGTGAACTATAACCCTTTTTTCCGAAAAACAAAAAAACGCCTAACAGGTTAAAAAAATTTTTTTTTCCAATTTTTTTTTTCCAAAATGTGTATTTTTACGTGTTTATATTAGTTCATTAATAAAAAAATATAATATTCTAAAACTACTGCTTATCTGAATTAATCGCCATTTTGGGTACCATCGAACCCAATGTGCACAGTATGGGGGTATACTCACTTTGTCATTCGGTGTGTACAGTGTTGCCATATGTCAAGATTTCCCTTTTTTTGCAGGTTTTTTGAAGTGCTAAAAAGATTTCAAGATTTTTTCTAAAAAAACAAGTTTTTTGGAAAATAATTAATTCCCTGATTCAGTATGTCGCACAAAGTGAGTGACTAGAAATTTTATACTTAAAACAAAAACAAATTTGAGTTTTTTGTTTTTGTTTTACGTACAAATTTTATAGTCACCCACTTCGACCGAGATAGCGAATCGCACAGTAAGTTTTTTCAAGTTTTTCTTTATTAGTTAAAAAATACAAAAAGCATCAGTTTTTTTTTTGTAAATACCCGAAAAATTGGTCCTAGACCAACCTTTTAGTATACCGACCGATTCAGAATCAGTATTTGAGTTGACTTATCGTGTCCGTCCTTCAGTCTATATAAACGGTTACAATTAAATACGGTTTTATTATATGAAAATATAATATATTCAATTCAAATTTTGTTTTTAGCTTGGTAACCTCTTTAATTCCATTTAAAATCAGACCATTATTTTACTTGGTCGCCATATGAACATTCAACCCGATATTCACTTAAAATAGGTGGTAGCGTGCTAGCCTATGAAACAGGGCGTCGTTGGTTCGATTCCCACTAAACCGTTGGTCGATTTTAAAAAACTGATCATTGGATCAAAATTATTATTACTATTATATTTGAAGAGCGCTCAGAAAAAGGGACCCTTTTGAACGGGAATAAAACTCATATTATTATTTTTCTGAGCGTCTTAGGACTCTTTTAGCTATTTTCTAGCTCCAAATGAACGCTGGGTTGTTTTTTAATTTTTTTTACACTTGATATAAAAATTGAACTGAAAATACATAAATTTGCATTTATTTTTAATTATTTCAATACTTTTGTAAAAAAAAGATTTTTATCACAAAAAAAAGATTTTTTTTTCAGGAAAATATTTTTCAAAAAAATATATGGCAACACTGCGTGTGTAACACATCGAAATATCGGTCGGGGACCCCACAAAGTATATATAATATTGATTCATGATAGAATCTAAGACATTCTAGCGATGTCCGTCTGTCCGTCCTTCTGTAGAAATAACGATGCAGTCCAAACCAAAAGAGATAGACCCCTGAAATTGGGTTAAATTCAAAGATGGGCAAAATCGGACCAGGGGGAAAAGTTCCCCCTTGAAGAACTAAAACGACTGAGGAAAATTTTTTTTTTCCATAAAATTTTGGTTTTTTTCTTAGAAATGTTTTTTTTTCATCAATTTTTCATTAACATTTTTTTCATAAAAAATATTTTTATATTGTTTAGTGATTTTTTAAAAAGCACTTATCAAAATAATTTTTTTTTTGCAAATTGTAATTGGTCTTCATTTTTCCTTACAATTAGTGGGATAAACTTACAAAGCTTGATTTTAGTTCGATTTTTTCTTCATATACACTTAAAATTCTTGACAATCGATCCCAATCAAGCTAGCCGGGTAACCCCCGAGTAAAACCACGAGAAAGTAATTTAAATTTTAGCATGTGTTTAACTGCACTAAAAATCTTAAGCATATATTCATATTAGAGATGGGATCGTGAGTGACTTTTCAATCACGATCACGCACGCTCACGAAAAAAAAATTTTAATCACGCACGAAAATTTTTTTTCTGCTCCTTGAGCCATCCGTGGAAGGCTCGCTGACATGTCAGAGTCACATCTGACATCCCCATGACATCTCTATATACCGAGTTGAGGACAGTTTCATAAAAAATTTCAAAAATTTCCTCAATCATAATCAGCAGTTGTCTGGGGGTGCTGACATTCCCTAAGTCGTCTTTGTGGAAATGTCTGATATAGGTAATACCAAAATGCAAAAAATCTTCGTATTTCCATTAGTTAAAACTTCCATCCATTTTCCTTTATAAATTATCTTTATCATATTAAGAAATAACATTTCGACTTTCCAATGTTTTTCCCAGAAATTGAAAAGTTCTCAGATTCAAGGCCGTCTTATAGTACGGCGCTGCACAGAAAAAACAGTTTAATTGTGCCAGCCGAATTAAGAGCCAACTGCATGGTTTAATTACAACAACTGAAATTTTCGGTTGCGATTACCGAAATTTATTTGGACCAACAGAAGTTAAATTTTCAAAACAAATTTTGGTTATGGCAACCGAAAATTTCGGTTGTTGTTATTAAACTATGCAGTTGGCTCTAAATTCGGCTGGCACAACTAAACTGTTCTCTCTGTGTGGGCACCCAAGAATTTGGGGCCTCGCTGGAAAGTTAAAAGTCGCAAGACAACAAAAAAAAACATTATTTTGGTACAATTAAATTCATGTTATTATCTGTTTTTAAGAAAAAGAAACAAAAAAAAATATTTTGGGTAGTGATATTTTAGCTTGAGGTCATTTTTCTTTACTTAATAAAACCATGATAATCGTGAAAAAAATTTCTATCTCTGAATCCTTTTCTATCTCATTACCTGGATTTGGGATTTTTGATATATTACAAATTTCTCCTATAGAAAAAGTCTCAGTGTATACGAAAAATCTGTTAGATTCTGAAACTTTTTCTATAAGAAATTTTCTTTTAACAGAAATTAAAAAAAATCTTAATTTTCGTACAACCGAATTTATTGGTATTTCGGGCCCCCTTACGTGGTGGCCCTAGGCACGTGCCCTGTGTGCCCTAATGGTTGAAACGGTACTGCCTAGATGTAAAAGTTTAGTTTGATATACTGGAATTGTGAAGACATTTCCTTATAGACGTCTTAGGGGATTTTTCACACTCTTACAACAAACATTCATTGATGACAATGTTAGGACATGTCCTCAAGAACTACCTATTATATGTCAGAATCTGAAGACATTTTCTCATGGAAGCACTATGCAAATTCCCCAATGACACATGAAAAAAACTTATTAAATTTATAATTTTTTTGAAAGACCATAAAAAAATCAAGAAAACGTAACCGAACAAAAAAAATCGGGGAAACAAATAAAATCACGAAAAATTCACGCAAGAATTTTACTCATGCACGATCACGCACGAACTTTTTTTTGTTACTCACGCTCACGCACGCTCACGCACGCTCACGTGAGTAGAAAAAAATTTACTCACGAATCACGTGATTCATGCGTGATTCACGTGATTCACGTTAATCACGTGATTGGTGCCCATCTCTAATTCATATCATCTTTTCTTTCAAAATAAAAATAAAAGAATACCTAAATAATTTAAGGAAATTGTTTGTTAGTATTTACCACTACATAAGCCGATTAAGAAGGTCTTTTACTGACTAGGGTATACTCTGATGGTATGTGAATCTTGATATACTCTATTGTGGAATAAATTTAACACTTGACATATGCTAAAGTAGGTGTGAGTTTTTGTGTGTGCGTTATTTGGAATAAATTATATTATATATTAAGTCTAGAATTTCTTTTTGTAACTGTTTGTAAAATTTTCTAAAGCCAAAATCCCCATAAGATTAGTCACAGTTTGGGTTTCTTAAAAAAGGAAAAATAAAAAAAAAAACTTGGAATAAGAATTACATTTTATATGCACACATACAAACAAACACAAATACGTTTTTAAAAGTGGTTTTGTTTTAAGTCATTTTAAATGAGCCGTAATTTGTATGTATTTTTTTTAAATCAAAATATTTAAAATTTGCAAAAATTCTATTTTTTGTAGACCTTTCTTAGAGCTTCGGAAAATTTAAAAAAAAATTTTGTTAGAAAAATCCGCTATTTTTGAAAATTTTTTTTTACAAATTTCAAATGGCAATATCTCGAAATTGCTATTTACCAACTGCTAAACTGATTTCAGATTTTTTAAGCATTTCTGAATGAATTAAAAAAAAAATGTATCGCATGATATTTTTCTGTTTTAAAAATTTCAAAAACTTAATATTTTGGTGAAAATTTTCCAAAAATTACAAATTTTGATCAAAGGAAGCCAAGGGTTAAAATATTCGGATTAGCCTCACATTAAGTTTAAATGAAATACTGTCTTAATCACTATGAAAGGGCCAAGAAGAAGAAATTTTGAGATTATTTTTTTTTTAAATCCGATTTTGAAATTTTTTTGATATCAAAAAATCATCGTATCAAAATTTTATTATTTAATTTTTTTTTTGTTTATCTAAAATCAGCATATATTTCTTCTGAAATGGGTTGTACCGATTTTGCGACCTTGAGCACATAAGAATATATGGGGCATTCCATGTCAAATCGGACACATTGAAAATTGTTTTTTTAGATTTTCCCAATTTGTGTACAGTTTTTAGTACCCTTCGAAAACTCTTTCGTGGTAAATTTTCAGATTTTTTTGATGATCCGTTCAAAAGATATCGAATTTTTAAAAATTGGTAGTTTGTTCCTTTACTCAAATTTCTTTTACTCATAAGTTCTTCAATAACGGTCCAAATTTCAATTTTTTTTCTTCAAAATTTTTGTTTTTTTACGTATGGAATCATGGAATAACGACTATTACTATTTTTTGAAAATTTTTGATAAAATTGTATTGTAATTTTCCAATCTTAAAATCATTTCTACTGCTCCAATGGTGCGTCATAAAGGGGTCATTTATAAGACCAACTCCCATTAATTTTTACGTCTTCACATTTCTTTTGAACAAACTAATGCACTATCTCCAATTTCTAAGGGGGCTCCCACACAAAACGACATTTTTTAAAATTTACTCCAACCGCTCTAACTGCCCTAATTGTGCCCTTAGAGCAACAATATGTATGACCGACCCAAACATTTTCTCTGAACATACCTACCCTCTATCTTTAACTGTTAAGGCGGTTCCTATACATTTTTTTTTATTTTTTGTAAATTTGTTTTATTTAATCAGCTTCTACCGGTCCAATGGTGCGTCCGAGACGGGTCATCAGTGAGACCGCCCCCATTTATTTTTACTCTTCAACATTTTTTTAAACCATACCTAAGCCCTATCTCCACTCCCTAGGTAGGCTCCCAGACAAAAAACAGTTGGAGCAAATTTTATAAAAATGTAATTTTGAATGGAATCCTACTTAAGGTCTTATGATACTTGCTAGTTTTTGTATTTTTTATATTTTGGAGAACAGTGCAAATATATTTTCATAGGAAAACTGACCAAGCGTAAAGAGTATGACAATATCATGAAAAAACTTCAAACGTCAAAAAATATACGTGTGTTATCGATAATTTTGCAGTGACTGTCAAAAAAAATACAAAAATTTTCAACTTGAAATTGACATTTCCAGAATAAAATGTTAAAAGTGTTGCCAATTTTATTAGTTTTTGCTTGAATGAAGCGGTTTTACATTTATTTTGAGCGTTTTCTAGCTATTTTGGGCGAGTTATTTTGAAAATAAAAGTTGGCAATATTGTTTTTTTTTGTTTTGTTTTTCTTTTATTGTATTTCTTGTTCTTTCTCGCATTTGTTGTTTCATTCGATCAATCCTAAAAAAAATCCAATACAGAAACTATCAAGTATCATACCACCTTTAGGGAGTGGAGATAGGGCGTAGGTATGTTTTAAAAAAATGTTGTAGGGTAAAAACAAATGGGGGTCGGCTTACTAATGACCCCTCTCGGACGCACCATTGGACCGGAGAAGCTGATTTAATAAAACAAATTTACAAACAATAAAAAAAGTTGTATGGGGACCGCCTTAACAGTTAAAGATAGAGGGTAGGTAAGTTCTCAGCAAATGTTTGGACTAAAAAAGTATTATGGGTCGGTCATACATTTAATTGCTCTAAGGGCAGTTAAAGCGGTTGAAGCAAATTAAAAAAAATGTCGTTTTGTGTGGGAGCCCCCTTAGAAATTGGAGATAGGGCATTAGTTTGTTTCGAAGAAATGTTAAGACGTAAAAATTAATGGGGGTCGGTCTTGAAAATGACCCCTCTATGAGACCACCATTGGAGCAATAGAAATGATTTTAAGATTGGAAAATTACAATGAATTTTTTCAAAAAATTTTAAAAAATACTAATAATCATTATCCAATGATCCTACTGGGCAAAAAGATTGTAGAATCAATAGAAGTTTTACACAAAAAAATTAAAAAAAAAATCGAAGAGTACAAACATTTTCAAAAATGAAATTTAATTTTTAAAACTTAAAATTCGCATACTAGAGCGCTTTTAAGAATTTTTTCGGGATTTTTTTTTAAAAGTACGTAAAAAACATAAATTAAAAAAACAAGTAAGAGTGTTAAATTCGGCTGTTCCGAATCTTTTATACCCTCCAACACGTTAAAAAATAAAAAAAAAAATCGCAGGGGCGTCTTTTTTATTTTGGTGGGGGGTCAGCGCAGTTGGTGGGGGACACCTGTACCCCCGCTATTTATGTTTACAAATTATTTGTTTATGATATTTACGCTTAAATAATAAATTAGAAAATTAGAAAATCTAATTTTCTAACCCCCTTGGTCCAAGCGTAGGTCTAAGAACATAATATGGCATACAAATGTTACATTTGTTGAGCAAAAATTAAAAAAAACTCGTAAAAATATCGTATTTTTCAGGGGTCGTTTTAGTTCTTCAAGGGGGAACTTTTTTTCCCCCTGGTCCGATTTTGCCCATTTTCGAGCTAAGGCCATGTTCACACTACAAGAACTTACCATGGTAAGTTGAGATGATTTTGCAATTTTACTTTATGCTAGTACAATTTGAGATGATTTTGTAAATCACTATGTGATTTTGTTCAAAGGAAAATCACATAGTGATTTTAAAATCATACTAGTCTGTATACAGTATTAACCTTACCAGCAACATATGAGATATTCCTGCCCATTTCCAGGAGTCTAGCTCTTTTGGTTTGGACTGCATCCTTATTTCTACAGACGGACAGACGGACGGATATCGCTAGAATGTCTTAGATTCAATCATGGATCAATATTTTATATACTTTGTGGGACCGATATTTCGATGTGTTACACACGGAATGACAAAGTGAGTATACCCCCATACTGTGGTTGGAGGGTATAAAAAAATGGAAATTTGGACCATTATTGAAGAAGTTATGAGTAACAGAAGTTTGAGTAAAGGAACAAACTACCAATTTTTAAAAATTCGATATCTTTTGAGCGGATCATCAAAAAAATCTGAAAATTTACTACGAAGGAGTTTTCGAAGGGTACTAAAAACTGTCAACAAATTGGGAAAATCTAAAAAAAAAAAATTTCAAAGTGGCCGATTTGACATGGAATGCCCCATATGTAAATTTTTAGGAGTAGTTAAGAATTTTGTCAGTCGTAGGCAACATGGAAATTCTCATCTATAAAAAATAAATATTTAAATTATTACATTGCAGTGACATTGAAATAATCAAAATACTATTGAATTCTGTTCTGATTAATAAAAAATTCAATAACACCGACATCCTGAAAACATGTTATCCCAGCATTATTAAAACAACACCAACAAAATCCAATAACATGTCACACACATACTAGCATACAAATCAGTTCATCTATAGAATATAAATACATATATTTAAATACAACTACTACATGCAAATGCATGAATACACAAATACTGTAAAACAAATGAATAAATTACGAAAAAATCGTATGCAATTCTAAAAATAAAATAAAAAGTAACAACAGCACCCAACATAAGAAAAAAAATTAAATTCGACGTGTTCGAATCTATGAATACCCTGCACAATAACACAAACATTTTAAATGTAAATTACACTGTGCAACAGTGAAAAACACAAGAAATTTACTATATAGGTTCGATTCTATTACCAAAAGGTAGTAAATCCTAGTACTCGGATTGTCCAGCTTGGTGACCAATTCCTTTTTATGGGCCTCTAAAGATTCAGAAAAGCAGTGGGACCCTTAAAATATGGTGCCATCAGTTTTTTTCCAACAGCTTAAACAGAGATGGTGCTATTGCTTAAGTTAATTTGGCAAAAATGTGGCTAATAGTCCGTTAAACAAATTCTGTTAATATTTTATTCAAAAAAAATAATTTTTTTCTAGACTTTTTTTTTTAAATAGTGGGAAAAATGTTGCAGCCACGGTCAAGCTGAACAACTCTTATGAACATACCGAAACAATCTTAATGTGTTAAGGATCCCTAATTAGTTAATAAAATAACTCCGTACCTTAAAATTGATAGATTTTGACAAAAAAAAAAAATCCTTAAAAAGCCCCCCAACAGCCCTGCAATCACCCGTAGATTGATAAAATTCAGGACCGACTCCCATTAGTTTTTCCCTCTAATATGTTTTGTAAACATAGCTAAGAACTGTCTCCACTCCTTAAGGGGGGCTTCCATACAAAGATTACATTTTTATAAAACTGCTCCTAAAGCTCCAACTGCCTCAAAAGTGCTAAGTGTGCAAAAAGTTTGACTAAAAATTTTATTTGGAGTAAAAAAAATATTTTCAATAATTAAAAAAAAAAAAAATATTTTTGGGCGAAAATTTTTTTGTATAATTTTCTTGTTTGTCAGATTTCATATAGCTGTGCTTATTTTATCAAAAATTATTTTCAAAAGTTCCCATTCACAATCACCTAAATTAAACTGTAGAGTTTTGTGTGCACACTGTTGACTGACCACAATTTAACTTCTTGTGTTGTTTCGTTCTGGGGATTTTGCTGCATGAAGATAATAAATTCAATGAATTTCAAATTGTGTTTACACCAGCACCTGTTGTCGTATTGTAATCATTTGGTATCAAAGAATCCAAAAATTAATGAGTGATGCCATTGTTTGATTGTTGGGATAAAAACAAAACAAAGAAAATTTTGACCATAGATTAAATAGAATTTAATTACAAAATTTTCAAAAAGTTTAATGAGTTTTGAAAACAGGTACTTGATTGAAAATGAGGCAGTCCACACCAAATGTCCCACTACATTTAAACATATGTCCCGTGAATATCTGGGGCTGGGTTTTGGCCGTTAACGAATCTGATCTGCCTTGGATCATAAGATATATTCGTGCCAAACTTCAGGAGAATTGCTCTATTATTTTAGACTGCATCGTGTTGTATACAGACAGGTGGACGGACGGACATTCATAGAACGTCTTAGAATCGTCCACTGATCAATTATTAAAAATTATTTGTAAATAAATGGAAGAAATAAATAAAATCCCTTGTTCGTGGGATACAAATTATTATATTATATTTTGAGTAGGTTTATTCTAGCTCAAGGTCATTATATCCTTTACTAATTAAAACTAAATTGAAAATAATTTTTCTGTTTTAAATTTATTTATGTTGGTAATTTTTTGCAAGACTTAATATAATAATAATAATAGTTTTGATCACATGATCCATTATTTTTTATTTATTCTTTCTATATATTTACATCTCATTTTTTTAATAAATTCAACCTAACCGAGAACTGGTAACAATGACCGTCGTCTCGTTGTAGCGAAAAAACCAAGGGCTCAGGTGGGAATCGAACCCACGACCCCCACGTTAAAAGGCTAGCACACTACCAACTAGCCTACGGGGGCCCCCTTCGGAATTTGTTAGATTCCATTGTCAAGATTATTTAGCAAAAATAAACACCCTATACTTAGGCTGACCATTCGTACTGATTTGATCAGTACATGTAGTGATTCTTGATCAAGTGTACTGAGCAACAAATTTTGTGCTGATTTGTACTGATTTTTCAAAATATGCACTGATTGTACTGATGTTTGAACATTTTAACATAAAAAACTAATTTTATTCGAAAATTCCATAAAATACTCGTAAGTCGTCAGAGTAGTTTTTTTATAACTTAAGCCTGTCAATGAGATAATTTATAATAAATTATTTCTAAGGAGCTTTGAGTTCGATACGCAAAAATGTACCTGAGCATGAGGTTATTTTGGTCTTCATAAAATTATGTGAAAAGGCGTACAGAGTCTGTGAGGTTTCCTATAACGAAAAGTTCACGGAATGATGGATTTTCTATATTTTTTTAGAAATATGTTAATGTAATAAGTCCAAATAATTCGTAGATGTTCGACGAAGTAAGGTCATCAGAATTTATTGAAAGGGAAATTATTTAGGAAAATTAAAAAAAACACATATTTACTATCTGGAAAGTTTCTAAGGGAGAAAAAATGGTGGGCTTTTGTGAATAAGTTGTTTGAAGTCAACTAAAATTTTCTGCAAAATATCGACAGTTAATGGTCAGTTGCTTTTTTAATTTTTAACTAAAATACGAATTGATTCCAAATTTCCCACTCCACTCCCTAAGTAGGCTCCCATACAAATAACAGTTGGAGCAAATTTTATAAAAATGTTATTTTGAATGGAAGTCTACTTAGGGAGTGGAGATAGGGCGTAGGTATGTTTTACAAAAATGTTGGAGGGTAAAAATAAATGGGGGTCGGTCTCCCTAATGACCCCTCTCGGACGCACCATTGGACCGGTAGAAGCTGAATATATAAAACAAATTTACAAAAAATAAAAAAAATTGTATGGGGACCGCCTTAATAATTAGAGAAAAAGAGTAGGTGTGTTCATAGAAAATGTTTGAACTAAAAAAATATTGTGGGTCGGTCATACATTTTGTAGGCAGTTAGAGCTGTTGGAGCAAATTTAAAAAATGACGTTTTGTGTGGGAGCCCCCTTAGAAATTGGAGATTGGGTCGGTCTCATAAATGACCCTTCTATGACGCACCACTGGAGAAGAAGAAATGATTTTAAGAGTGGAATATTACAATAAAATTTTTTCAAAAAAATTAAAAAAAATAGTAATATTCGTTATCCCACGATCTTCGTAGGCAAACAATTTGTAGAATCGATAGAAGTTTTACACAAAAAAATTTCAATAAAATCGAAGAGCACAGATATTTTCAAAAATGAGATTTAAATTTTAAAACTTAAAAATCGCATACTAGAGCGCTTTTAAGAATTCTTTGGGATTTTTTTTTTTAAAAAGTACGTAAAAAAACTAAAATTTTCAAAAAAAAAAAAATAAATTTGGACCATTATTGAAAGAGTTATGAGTTAAAGAAGTTTGAGTAAAGGAACAAACTACCAATTTTTAAAAATTCGATATCTTTTGAACGGCTCATCAAAAAAATCTGAAAATTTACCACGAAGGAGTGTCTGATTTGACATGGAATGCCCCATATATTATTGATCAGTGATCGATTCTAAGACATTATAGCGACGTCCGTCCGACTGTAGTTAACACGATGCAGTCCAAAATAAAAGAGCTAGACTCCCGACATTTGGCACGAATATGTCTTATGTTCCTAGGCAGGTTAATTTCGTAAATGAGTAAAATCGGACAAGGGGGAAAAAAGTTCCCCCTTGAAGAACTAAACCAACCTCTAAAAAATACCACTTTTTTACATGATTTTTTGTGTTTTTGTTTAACAAATGCCACATTTTTATGCTACAAAAAGTTCGCAGTCCTGCATTTGGACCCAGAAAATTGGAAAGTTTCGTTTTTTTGGTCCGCCCCATTTTATGGGCGTGGAATATTTTTTTTTTTTAATGATAACCTTGTATTTCTTTAGTGCAAAAAGCATTATAAAGAATTATAAATTTGCCCCCCCCCCCCAATTACCACTACCGACCCCCCACCAAAAGAAAAAGAAAACGCCCATGCATTTTTTTTTTGTTTTTTGCATGTTGGAGTGTATAAAAGATTCGGCACAGCCGAAATTAAAACTCTTACTTGTTTTTTTTTTTTTTTTGAAAATTGATTTTTAATTGCG
Source organism: Pegoplata infirma (assembly GCA_963921195.1). Taxonomy (NCBI): domain Eukaryota; kingdom Metazoa; phylum Arthropoda; class Insecta; order Diptera; family Anthomyiidae; genus Pegoplata; species Pegoplata infirma. The sequence goes on from OY992537.1 coordinate 41,141,673, forward strand.
TTAAAGGATAAAAATTATCACATATTCAACCCGAGCGACTTTGCAGCATTTTTAAATTTATGAAAAAAAAAAAAATATGATTTAGAACCGTAGTGGAGTGGAGGGTATTATAATAGATACACTCAAAAAATTGTTTGTTGTTTATTTAAAAAGTTTTACGTTTAGTCGTTTTTAAAAGAAAAAACGTTTATTTGATGTTCAGTTTTTATTAATGACTACTTCTGTCCTTTGTTTTAAAAATAACACACTAAAATATAAACCCTTTCATTAACATTTAATTTTTAAAGTCATTTATTTTTGTTCTGTAAGTAAAAACTACTTATTATTCTTTAAATTTTTAATGATTTGTGGTATTTTTAATGAGATATCATTAGTTTTTACCTACACAAGTAGGTTATTTTTTTGTAGAAAAAAATTCAAAAAAATTATTTAAATGGGTAGAGTGTTTGGCCAGAATGTTGTTGATTGCGGGATCGATTCCCCAAAATTTTATTAAAACAAAAAAAAAAAAAACATTTCGATTTTGTAAAAAATAACCTACGAATTATTTTTTAATTCGTAGGTTGTTTTATCGAATTTGTTGGTAAATAAGAGTGAAAAAACTTAATTTTTTAATGTTTAATGTTATTGATTTGTCAGAAAATTTTGTCAACAGTAAAAAATATATGTTGATGTTTCTTAAAACAAATGAATAATTAATGGGATGGTTTTCAATTGTTTATTCACTGGTTGTAAATGTGTTTTTCATTTGTATTTGCCTACAAAATATTTTGAGTGTATTCGTTACAAAATGTATCAAGTTATTGGCATATGATTACTTTTAATTCGTGAATTATTTAGTTTTAGGGTCATTATTAGTGAAATCAATCATGAATATTTTTGACCCCCTCCGATATTGATGAAATTTGGTTAAGTTCTTACACTATGTAAAAAACTAACAAATGCAAATTTTCAGCCCTCTAGGTCAACAGGGGCCGAAAATACGAAGGGTCAAAATTTCCCCCAAAATCTACCAGTCGCGACACTTTACACCGTAAAAACTTAATATCGTTGGTTCTATTATAGCTAGAAAGCCCATTTTTGGTTTGTTTTGAAGCACATAATATGCTCTACAAGACCTACCATAACCAAAAAATTTTCGAAAAAAATAAGGGTTACCTCCCTTATTTTAAGGTTGTGATAAAGGGAGGAGAAAATGGGGAGGATGGTATCCTCCGATTTTTTTTTTTACTTGATAATCTTATAGAGAAAGTCCTAAAGAATATATTCTAAAATTTTTAAGTTGGGACAACAATGGGATCACTCAAAATCAAAATTTTTCATAATTTCCCCTAAAATCTCCAAATCGCAACACTCTTGAACCTTAAAAATTTAATATCATAAGTGCTATTGTAGCTACAGAGCCCATTTTTGTTTGTTTTAAAGCTTATAGTACGCTCTACAATACCTACCTTAACCAAAAAATTTTAGAAAAAAAGGAAGGGTGCCCCCCTTATTTAAAGGTCGTGACAAAGGGTGGAGGAAATGGGGGGAAAGTATCGCCCGAGTTTTTTTTTACTTGGTATTCTCAAAGTGCAAGTCCTAATGAACATATCCTAAAATTTTTATGTTGGGACAACAATCAGATCGACCAAAATCAAAATTTTTCACAATTTCCCTTAAAATCTCCAAATCGCGACACTCTTGCACATTACAAATATTAATATCGTGGACTGTATTGTAGCTACAGAGTCCATTTTTGGCTTGTTTTAAAGCTCTTAATATGCCCTACAATATTACTATCACAAAAAAAAATAAAAAAAATGTGGGGTGCCTCTTGTATTAAAAGATCGTGGCAAGGGGTGGGGGAAATTGGGGGACAGTATCCCCCAATTTTTTTTCATCTTGTTTTTTTTTTTTTTAAAGAGTAAGTTCTAGAGAGCATATCCTAAAATTTTTATCTTGGGAGTCCAATGGGAGGCGCAAGAATGTCGCGATTTGTTGATTTTGGGGGAAAATTTTGAAAAATTTTGATTTTGGTCGACCCCATTGTTGTCCCAACATAAAAATTGCAGACTATGTTCATTAGGACTTGCACTTTGAGAATACCAAGTAAAAAAAAAATCGGGGGATACTTTCCCCCATTTCCTTCACCCTTTGACACGACCTTTAAATAAGGGGAGCACCAATTCCTTTTTTTGGAAATTTTTTTGGTTTTGGTATGTCTTGTAGAGCGTATTATAAGCTTTAAAACAAACAAAAAATGGGCTCTGTAGCTACAAAAGCACTTATGATATAAAATTTTTAATGTTAAAGAGTGTTGAGACTTGGAGATTTTGGGGATAATTGTGAAAAATTTTGATTTTGAGCGATCCCATTGTTGTCCCAACATAAAAATTTTAGAGTATATTCTTTAGGACTTTCTCTCAAAGATTAGCAAGTAAAAAAAAAATCGGGGGATACCATCCTCCCCATTTTCTCCTCCGTATATCACGACATTAAAATAAGGGAGGTAACCCTTATTTTTTTCGAAAATTTTTTGGTTATGGTAACTCTTGTAGAGCATATTATGAGCTTCAAAACAAGCCAAAAACGGGCTTCCTAGCTAAAATAGAACCAACGATATTAAGTTTTTACGGTGCAAAGTGTCGCGACTGGGAGATTTTGGGGGAAATTTTGACCCTCCGTGTTTTCGCCCACTGTTTACTTAGAGGGCTGAAAATAAGTGTGTGTCAGTTTATCACTTAGTGTTACAACTAAACCAAATTTCATCAAAATCGGAGGGGGTCACGAAAATTTTTAGCTATTTTTGATTGATTTCACTAAGACTGACCCTTTACCAAGAGGCCATGCAGGCGTATGATTAATATTTATTACACTTTTCCATATTAGATTCTTGGCATACAATGCGTATTAATACCGTATTTTTATTTGTTTACTAAACATTTTTACTAATTTTTTCTACAATAATCGTTCAACTGTTGACAAGTGTGGACGTGTTTTAATTTATCTCCGTGCTATTAATTGAATTTTTTGAAATTGTTCGTAATAGGTATTTTTGTAATATTTTCACGACCACATCCAGGAAAATGAAAATATGGACACAAATGATACCGATTTAATTCGAGGCTCTGCCTCACCGACTGGTGCTGGTTCTAGCACTGGTCTTAGGGTTGCGACCTTGAAGTCCGACCTTGATTCTGGTAGGGGTGCCCAGCCTAATATTGGTGGTAAAAAGAAAAAGAAACTTAAACCATCAAAGGTCAGGCACAACCAGAGACGGCTTTGTTTGAAAATAATTAACAGACTAAGCCAACTTGATGGAACGAAGCTCTCCGAACGTGAGAGGGCGTCGCTATCATGGGCGAAAGGAGTCATTGAAGAACAGGACAAACTTTCGGCAATGCGCGCATCTGACAAACAGAGCGCTGTTTCGGCCTCGTCATCGAAGTCTGGTAAAAGGTTGCGCTCGCCCGACGAGAAACCTTTACCTAAGAGATCTAAGGTGACCGGCAACGTCTGGACTCAGTCTTTTAGTGAAGTGGTTAAAGGTAACTTCGTTAGGGCTGTGATAAACAGGCAAAATGGGGATTGTAGTATTCCAAGGGACAAGTGGAGTTTAGTTGAAACTAAACTAAATGAAATCTACTATAGGCTCCTTGAGAGTATGCCTGATTTTCTCCCTACTACTGTCAACGCAGGTTGGTATCAGGGGCGAGTAAAACTCGTTGCGTTTGGGAACGAAAGATCCGCAGCCGTGTTTAAGGTTGCCATCAGCCAAGTGGGAGAGTTATGGCCTGGAGCCAGACTGGACGTTGTGGAAAAACATGATATCCCCTCGCAACCCAGAGCTCATGCATGGATCCCAATGGCTACAAATGACACTGCGGTGATTCTTAAGATGATAAAAGTCTGCAATCCTGACCTTCCAACTCAGAATTGGCAAATTGCCAGATTGGGTGAGATGGAGGGCGCTCGTCGTCAAGCAGTGGTCTTGGTTAATGAGGAATCGCTTCCGCTTTTAGCCAGGACTGACGGCATTATTAGATTTGGATTTTTTCATATAAGAGTCAATGTCTACAAGGGCGACCAGAAGACTATTTTGGACGCAGACAAGCCAGTGGCAGAGTCGGCTGAGGAGGAGAATCGGGAAAAGGTTGATATTCAGCTGGCCGATCCTAGGCTGATGGGAGATGCATCTGGCATTTTTGAAACCGAATCTGGTAACGAATGCGACCTCTGTGATGGCATGGAGGATAAAGCTGATGCCACGATGGGTGACATTCAGGACGAGGCCCATGCAGTGAGGAATTCGGAGAGTTCTGTTGCCTCCGATTCAGAACAGATGGGATATATATCTGGCTTATTCGAAACCGAATCTGGGGACGAATGCGACCTCTTTGATAACACGGAGGATGAAGCCAATAACACGGTGGTGGAAAGGATGGTGGAAATAAAACAAGATGTTGCGGTTCCTACAAATAAACCTCCATCACTGTAAGGCAGCCTCAGTTGCACTCTTGCTGCGCCTGACGACAGGAGCAGTTGACTTGGTTTTTATCCAAGAGCCCTGGGTGCGGGGTGGCAGGGTTTGCGGATTGAAGACCCCTGGGTTTAAGTTGGTGGTTGCCAAAGGTGAGGGCTCACCAAGAGCCTGCATCTTGGCAAAAAATGGCTTAAATATATTCTTTTTATCAACTTTTAGTGATATGGACGTTACAGCGGCTAGCTTAGAGCTTCATGGGAAGTCTATTTGGCTCGCCTCTGCGTATTTTCCTAATCCGGGGTCAATACCCCCGGAGAAGGTTGTCGGTCTAATTCGGGAGTCTGAATCTAGGGGACACCAGTTAGTAGTGTGTTGTGATGCTAATGCACATCATTCGATATGGGGTAGTACAGACACAAATGATAGAGGCGAATCACTTTTGGAGTTTTTGTTAAGCACTAACCTGTATATTTGTAACAAGGGTGGTGAACCAACTTTCGTTACAAGTATGCGGCAAGAGGTTCTTGACGTAACACTTGTATCAGATACATTGTCTGATAGAATTGATGACTGGAGAGTTTTGGAAGAGCATTCTTTCTCAGATCATCGCTACATTGAGTTTTTACTCAGGGAGCGTGCCCCGGTTGAGACAGTCTCTAGAAATCTGAGGAGAACAAACTGGGTGAAATATAGGGAGACTTTTTCTTTGCTTTTGGATGAAGTACCCTTATCTGAACCGCATAGTTTGGCGGAAATTGACTGTCTGGTTGACCATATAACAAATGTTTGTAATAGGTGCCTGGATGCGTCTTGCCCTTCTGCAAAGCCTAGAGGAAAAAAAAAGCCACCTTGGTGGTCAAATGAGTTGCAGACGAGCAGAGATTCCTGCAGAAAGCTCTTTAATAAGGCTAAATTTTCAAGAGCGGACGAGGACTGGTCTGCATACAGGCTGCAACTTAAGAGTTATAAAAAGATGATCAGAAATGCAAAATGTGATTCTTGGAAAAACTTCTGTGGAAACATAGAAGACGTTTCTGAGGCATCCAGGCTGCGCAAGGTTCTGGCTTCTTCTCCTTGCACCCTGGGATACCTGAAAGATCCTAATGGGGTGTGGTCTTCCTCCAGTGGAGAGTCGCTGGATCTCCTTTTAAACACGCATTTTCCGGGCAATTCCATGACGCCGTTTCAAGCTTTGGAACGTTCTGACGCCCAAGCATCTGAAATTGCTTCGGAAATAATAAATATGCCAACATTAATCTGGGCGATAAAAAGCTTCAGGCCCTATAAATCCCCGGGACCTGATGGTATAATCCCGGCTGAGTTGCAGCAAGTGTCGGACTATATAGCCCCGTTGCTGTATAATCTATACACAGCATGCATCAACTGGTCGTATATTCCTTTAAAATGGAGGGATACCAGAGCCGTATTTATCCCGAAGGCTGGGAAAAGTTCCCACACAGCTCCGAAGGATTTCAGACCAATTAGTCTGTCTTCTTTTTTGTTAAAGACAATGGAACGAATGATAGACTCATATTTGCGTAGAGTGATTGACCCGAGGTTGCTTTCGACAAAGCAACATGCATACAGCAAGGGACGATCAACGGAAACAGCTCTTCATGAGCTCGTTGGTACCATCGAGAGATCGCTTTCGGTAAAGGAGTACACTATGGTGGCCTTTCTTGATATTGAGGGGGCTTTTAATAATGTCATCCCAGAATCGATAATATTGGCATTGTCTGGTCTGGGAGTAAAGCGTGAAATCGTTTTAATGGTGGAAAACCTACTTGCCAACAGACGTATAACGTCTGAATTGGGAGCGTCCGTCATATCTCGATTTGTCAATAGGGGCACACCACAAGGAGGTGTTCTTTCGCCGCTTCTTTGGAACCTGGCACTGAATTCAATGCTACTATCTCTAGAAGCACGTGGTTGTCATGTTGTCGCATATGCTGACGATGTCGCGATAGCGGTAAAGGGGAAGCATCTGCCAACATTGCGGGACATTCTTCAGGGTTCTCTGAAAGATCTGTCTAAATGGGCAAGAGACTGTGGTCTAGGAGTTAATCCTAGTAAAACAGAGCTTGTTTTATTTACAAGGAAAATTAAGATTCCTGCTTTCGATCCTATTTCTCTGGACGGTACTGAGATCGCCTTCTCAGATGGAGCCAAGTATCTTGGAGTATTTCTAGATAGGAAGCTGAATTTCAGGCGTAATATTGAGGAACGGGTGAGAAAAGCAACGATTGCTTTGTATTCCTGTAAAAGGGCCATTGGAAAACGATGGGGTTTTAGCCCTCAAGTCGTTCATTGGATCTATACAGCAGTGGTGCGTCCAATTTTGCTGTATGGAATCATTGTCTGGTGGCCTGCTTTAGAAACAAAAGCGAACTGTGTCTTTATCACGAAGGTACAGAGAATGGCGTCAATGTGCATCACTGGTGCTCTTCGTACTACACCTACGGCTGCATTAGAAATCCTCCTTCATCTGATACCCTTGGACATATTGGGTAGGCAGTATGCAGCTGCGTCGGCAATTCGACTTAATAGCACGCTGCAATGGAGGAGCAGCGATTGTGGCCATAGCGCGATCTTGAAAAAGATAACAATACCACAAAATGTGGATTGTGCTCCCTCTTTGAGCCTTTTTGAGCGCCACTTTACCACTATGATACCATCCAGGGAGTCTTGGATGGGGGATACTCCGGGAAGAGGAGCTAGCATAAATTTTTACACAGATGGATCGAGGCTGCACGAACAAGTGGGCTTTGGGGTCTATTCGGAAGAGCTTGGATTGAGCCTGGCTCGTAGATTGCCAGATCATTGCAGTGTTTACCAGGCAGAGATGCTGGCAATAAAGGAAGTGGCTGACTGGTTGAGCTGCAATGTCTTGTCTACAACCGCAGTCAACATCTATACTGACAGTCAAGCCGCGGTCAAGTCCCTGGATTCAATGTTTCTGAAAACAAGATCTGCCCTTAACTGCCGCACGTCTTTAAATGAGATGGCCAAGCAGTTTAACATACGACTCATATGGGTCCCAGGGCACAGAGACATTCCAGGGAATTGCAAAGCCGATGAGCTTGCAAGACTAGGAACTACCTTACAGGTTCCAACAGAATTGGAATGTGTTGGTATGCCTCTAGAAACTTGCAAGCAAAACCTACGGCTTTGTTCAGCGACGGAGACTAATCAAAGATGGGCAAATGGATGGACGTGTGAGACAACACGACTGATTTGGCCTTCTCTTAATCAGGGGCGCACAAGTGAGCTGATATCGCTTCCAAGAGGAGAGATTTCGACGGTGGTTTCTATAATTACCGGACACTGTCTTATAGGGAAGCACGCAGAGCGGTTAAATGTGCCGTCGAATGACTTTTGCCGAAGTTGCATGGATGAAGAGGAGTTGGAAACTATCGAACACTTTATTTGCCATTGCCCGGCACTTTCTGGTCAACGACTTGCTTCACTGGGATCTAGGGAGCTGTACGATCTTTCTGATTTGTCGGATGTCAAAATTCAACATCTAAGGAGTTTCATAAGAAGCTCAAACTGGTTTAACGACAGGGACTAGTAGGGAAACCTATTACGATCCCGTGGTATCACAATGGACCTCAGAGTCTACGTGTGTTGACGTAAAACGTCAGCAGCCACTTACAACCTAACCTAACCTAACCTTCTACAATTTGGAAAATGTTGTTTTTTTAGATTGTTTCATTAAAACGTACAAAGTTTTTAGTAATTACATTTTTTTATATATATTTTCTGCAACATAAATACAATACAATTTTCTTAAAAACTCAACAAAATTTAATTTTAAGAAGACTGAAACAGTATAATTAAATAAATTAATTTAAGGCTTTTCTTCTTAGATTACTTCCAATTTCAATTAAATTAACTTTAAAATAAATACACATTGCACCCTCACGAATTCATACACAGTCACAAAAGCATTTCGCATGCAACACAATTAAACATTGCAGAAAATACAACCAAAAACTTGTGATCTTATAAAATTCATATTGTAGATGCAGAAACGCCAGCAAAAACATTAGCAGCAACATTAAGTACAAGTGAATTTATTATAAAAACCTTGATTTCTAAGTACAGAAGTATGAAGAGGAGAACATTATTATTTAACTTCAACGGCAACATTATTCAAACATTCATTATTTATGTAATTATAAATTCAGGTACACTGGATTCTTCTTGTTCATAATATAAGATAAATATTAACTCACATACTTAAAGTAAATTACACTATTTTCTTTTATTTTTGTACTTACTGTAATGACACTTTACGCATTTTTTTAAATAAAAAATCGCTACTGGAAAATTCGTCGGAAATTTAAAATTATTCAATTTAAAATTATTTAAGTCCATAAAGATGGGCCAGAATGTTACAGACATCATGATTTTTCCAAAGTTCCAAATCACAAAATTTATTTTTCAAGTGAACAAAACCTTATACAAAAGTTATTATATGCAAATCCGGATGGGTTGATGTCCTTTTATTTTTTATTTTTGGTTTTTTAAGATTTTTCAAACTTGAATAAAATTATTTAAATTTGATTAATCAAAATTCATAATTATTTATTAATCATAGTTATGATTAATCAGAAAGACCTTTAAACAACTTCCCACTGGTATTATTTTAAACACACACAAAAAAATTTAAATGAACGGTTTTCATAGTATTTATGAACAAACTAGTCGAATAGCCTGTCCCTGCCAGGCGGAACACCAAATCACTTTTCTTAAGAATTCTAATTTTTTACTAAACTTTATAAAAAATTATGTTTTGTGCTTCAAAAATTTAATATTGCTACATTGAGTTACATCAATATATTTCCTAAACTGGAAAAAAATTTAATGAGTATAAAAGGTTTTATTGATAAAATTTTAGAACTAAATTTAGCACGCCCCTTTCGTCTCTCCGTCCTTAAACCGGATATCAAAAATCCATCGTAAAGATATGTCCCATCGTCACTCCTATATACATGGAAATTTGTATATTTCTCAGTCATGAAGGGTTTTAAAATTAGCTAAAATGTTAAAAAACACAATTTTTTCACATACATTTTTCCTTATAATTCTCCGTACACAGTTTAAATATTAAATCTGACATCATAAGGATATGATCCATTGTCAATACTTTATGATTTACAATTTTCAGCATCCTTAGTCATTAGGGGTTTCAGAAATAGTTTGAGGCTGTTATTCATAACACTTATAGTAGACTTATTGTAGGTTTATTTGACAAATATGCCTGCAATATCTGTCAAATAAACCTACTTTAGTTATATTTTAGTTTTTATGAATAACCACCAAAATGTTTAAAAACTAAATTTCGCCGTCTTCCGCCACTACCCCTGTCTTAGAGGCCGAAAATTCGGCTACGTTACAGATTATATATATAAACTGAACAAAATTCACAACGGATTTTTTTTGTATCTCCGCCCTTTTACTGGATATCCAGGTCAGTGTTGATCTTTGCCATAGTCCGTACCATATCATGCGCGGGTACAAGGGGGGGGGAAAAGGGGAAATTTCCCCCCCCAGACCAAATTTCAAAAAGAAAAAAAAGAGAAAAAAAAGAAAAAAAAAGAAAAAAGAAAGAAAAAGGAAAAAAGAAGAAAAAAAGAAAGAAGGAAAAAGGAAATATTCGAAAAAAAATTTCCGAATGAAAATTATCTTGATATCCGAAAATTTTTCATAGAAAAAATCTAAAAGTTTTTATAGGGAAAATTTTTAAAGGAAAAAATGTGACTCAATCTGAAAATTTTCTGTGAAAAAATATCTGTCAATCTTATTATGACTTTTGGTATCTTTTAATAGTACTTATATTTTGAGAATTTTTCTACAAAAATCCGTAAAAGAAAATGTTTGAGGATTGAAAAATTTTTCCTTTTGAAAAATCTAAGACTTTTTCTACAGAAAAAATGTGTCGGAATTCGAGACTTATTCTATAGGAAAAAGGTCTTAGAATCTGAGACTTATTCTATATTAAAAAGGTCTTAGAATCTGTGACATTTTTTATAGAAAAGGTGCAGAAAAACTCTAAAATTTTTCACATTCTCAAAAATTTTCTTTTTCGGATTTTTGTAGAAGAATTCCCAAATTCTTAGAGTCTCAGAATCTGAGACTTATTCTGAAGGAAAAAGGTGTCAGAATCTGAGTCTCAAAATTTGAGATTTATTTATAGGAAAATGGTCGCAGAATCTGAGACTTTTTTGAAAAGAAAAAGGTATAAGAATCTGAGACTTTTTCGAAATGAAAAAGGTATAAGAATCTGAGACTTTTCCTATGGGAAAAAGGTCTCAGAATCTCTTAATTTCAGACTTATTCTATGGAAAAAGGTCTCAGAATCTTAGTCTTTTTTAAAAAGAAAAATGTCTTAAAGTCTGAGAATTTTTATTGCTGAAAAAAGTCTCAGAAGTTTAAACTTTCTCAATTGGAAGAAGGTCACAGAATCTGAGACTTTTTCTGTGAGAAAAAGGTCTTAGAATCTAAGACTTTTTCTATAGGAATGAGGTCTGAGAATCTCAGAATTTTATACTTTTTCTATAGGGAAAATGTCTCAGAATCTGAGACTTTTTCTATTGGAAGCAGGTCTCAAAATCTATTACTTTTTCTGTAGGAAAATGGTCTCAAAATTTGCCAGAATTTAAAAATCTGCGAAAGTCTTAGACTTATACTTAGACTATACCTAAGAAATGGTCCCAGAATCTAAGACTTTTTCTATTGGAAAAACGTCTCAGAATCTAGGACCTTTTCTTTTGGAAAGAGTCTCACAATCTCAGACCTTTTCTATAGGAATAGGGTCTTAGAATCTGAGACTTTCTATAGGAAAATTTTTAAGAATCGATACTTTTTTTGAAGAATAAACTTCTGACAATTTGAGACTTTTTATAATGGATAAAAGTGCCAGAATTTTATACTTTTTCTATATAAGAAAAAGCTCTCAGAATCTAAAACCTTTTCTATGGGAAAAAGGTCTGAGAATCTAAGACTTTTTAAAAAAGGTCTCAGAGTCTGGGACTTTTTCTAAAAAGAAAAAGGTCTAAGATCTGAAAGTTTTTCTATAGGAAAAGGTCTCAGAATCAGAGACTTTTTTCACAAAAAAGGTCTTAGAATCTGAGACTTTTTCTATAGGATAAAGGTCTGAGAATTTGAAACTGTTTCTTTAGGAAAAAGGTCTCAGAATCTAACACTTTTTCTATAGAAAAAAGGTCTCAGAATCTAAATTTTTTTTCAGTACGAAGCAAATATACTAATCTGAGACATTTTCTATAAGAAAAATATATTAAAAATGCTTTAAAGTATGAGACACTTTCTATAAAAGGTTTCAGAATCTTAGACTTTTTTGTGGAAAAAATTTCTTAGAATCTGAAAATTTTTCTATACGAAAAAAGTCTCAGATTTTGAGACATTTTTTGTAAAGAAGAAGTCTTAGATTTTGACTTTTTATGCGTAAAATGTGTTAGAATCTGAGACTTTTTCTATGTATACGAAAATGTACAATTTTCTTTTTCGACAAATTAAAAAAAGTGATCTAAACGCAATACTTATGATCATGGAAAACAAACCTCCGTCAGCAAAAACTAATGAATTTGATGATTTTATAGGTTTCCATCACCTTTTTTGCAAAAAAAAAAACGAATCCCTGTTTATGCTCGTCAAAAAAAGCTGAATTTATGATTTTTTTTTCGAAGTAAAAAAAAAATTCCCCCCCCAAACCCAAAAGCTGTACCCGCCACTGTACCATATGCATCCTAATTTTCATCTTTCAAGGTCATAAGGTGTCTTCAAAATTAGGTAAGATGTGAAAACATAATTTTTCCATGCCCATTTCTTCTCTTAATTCTCCGTCCATATTTCAAAATTTTTAAATCTGACTACTTTAGGATAAGCTAAATCGTTAGTACTATACTCGTATCCACGCCCGTTTCCCTCTTAATTCTCCGTCCACAGTCCAAAAATTTTAAGTCTGACTACTTTGGGATATGGTCCAGTGTCAGGACAATATGCTGGCCAATTTTCGGCTGCGTAGGTCATTAGGGCTTTAAAGTTAGTTAAAATAAAAATAATAAAACACAATATTGCCTTGTCCTTTTTTCCCTTCAACTCTCCGTCTACATTCCAAAAATGTTAAATCGGACTACTTTAGAATATGCTTCATAGTTAGAACTACATGTTAGGGACTTCAGCTTCCTAATTCATACAATCAAAATAATTACTCTGTAAAATACTCTGTAAAATGACTGTAATCTTAATTCAACAGATATTTGACAGAGTTTTCTGTCAAAACACAGATTTAAAGAAAATTCTTTGTATTTTTTGTGACAAAAAAAGTTTCTTTTGTAATTTAAATTTTAACTTTGCAATCTTAATTTTACAGATAATTAACAGAGTTTTCTGCTAAAATACAGATTTAAGCGAAATACTCTGTATTTTTTATAACCAAAAAACTAAGTTTTATCTGTATTTTTACACTCAAAAAAATACGTTAGTAAAAAAATTTGTAAAGTGGTTTGTATCTCAACTTTACCACTTTTTTACTAAATTCTACTTAAAAATCAATTTTTAGTAATTCTTTTTAGTAAACTCGCTTTACAAACTATTAATTTTATACTGATTTTTTAATAATTTTTTCAGTTGATTTTTTAAAAATTATCGTACTAACTTTTGATAACTATTTTGTAAATTTTACAATATTAGTTAGTAAATTTCGTTTTTTTTTCTCTAGAAAACCTATACACTATAATTAAAAATATTTTATTTTATTAAAATATTTGGAAATTAAAAAAAAAAAAATAAAAAAAATATATTGTTAGTTACTTTTTAACGATAAAACCGCGCTTTGATGAGTATGAATATGTTTATTATTTTTAATATTCATTTACGCTTCATTAGTTTTTTTTTTAATTTAAAAACAAAAATAGAGACAAGAGAAGACATGCAAAATTTAAAAAACAATGCCGACCTTTTCAAATGGAAAATTTCCATAAAACATCAGTTTTTTTTTCTTTCTTCTTTACTTGCAGAATTTTTTTGTTTATGCTATCCACGAATATTTTTTTCTCACGCACATAAAGGGTTGATTTTTGTGTAACTTACTTTATGCCTTTCTTTGAATATTTTAGTCACAAAATAACATTCGATCGGTGAACATCGCGCGACGGGTAAAATGAATAAAAAAATGTACAAAAAAAATATTACAACAAAAAAAAAAGCATAGCAGGTAACCAAATCTTTAAGTATTTTTTGTTTAAAATTATGTAACTCGTTTTTTATTTTTAGAATAATAAAGCAAAATAGGAAATGATGACAACAGGTAACAATTGTATATTTATGTGATCTATTTAAAACATTATGTTGATATATATTTTTTTATTTTAGTTCACCGTACACCAATTTATTCAACATCAATCTTCAAAGAATTAATTTTATATGGTAGTATGTATATTTTGTATTAAAACAATGTGTTCAATATTTTCTCTTTTTTAGATCGAAAATTCTAACAAAAACTGACTTGCATGGAAATAGTTATTGGCGACAACAAGCGCAATACGCAATTTACATGATGTATACAAATACAAAAAATTAAAAAATACACAATTTACAATATTTTTACAAAGAAAGTTAATATTATTTACAAACGCGTTTTAAAATCCATTTTACAAAAATTGTACAAAAAAATTTAGTAATACTAATTTTTTTAGTATTTTCAAGATTACTAATTTTTGAAAACCAAAGTTTGTAATGGTAACTGAAAAAGTTATCGGGCACAAATTGAAAATTTTATTAGTAATGGTAACAGACTTTTTTGTAAGGAATACTAACAAATTTTTATGAGTGTACTTATTTCTATGTAATCTTAATTTCATAGTTTAAAACAGAGTTTTCTGTAAAAACACCAAAATTATATTTGTATTTTTTTCGAGAAAATGTTTAAAAAGTAACAAACATTTTACAAAATAACATGTTTTTTACTAAAGTCTGTAAATTAACAGAGTTTTTTTCTGTAAAATTTAGGTTGCATAAAATGCATTTTAATTTACAGAGTTGTTCTTTGCTAAATGGTGTTTTATTTAACCAATATTTTACTTGGAGCTCTGTAAATTAACAATTTTTTTTTGTCAAAATCATTTTACAGAGTTTTATAGTAAAATTACCAAGAAATGTTGCTAGCTGGAAAAGTATGGTGTACTCTGTTAAATTAGCAGAGTTTTTTCGTAATTTAACAGAGTTATTATTTTGAGTGTAGGGGCGGAGCTTAAAAATACTCTAAAATGTTACAAAAAAAAATATTTTGCCAAGTCCCCATTTTCTCGTAATTCGCCGCCCATAGGCAAAAAATCCGGCTTGGTAAGAATCTGTCCCTGGTGTTTTACTACACTCAAAATAATAACTCTGTTAAGTTACAGAAAAACTCTGCTAATTTAACAGAGTACACCAAAATTTTCCAGCTAACAACATTTCTTGGTAATATTACTAAAAAACTCTGTAAAATGATTTTGACAGAAAAAAACTGTTAATTTACAGAGTTTGTAGTAAAATATTAGTTAAATATGAAAGCTTTTTTACAGAGAAAACTCTGTAATTTTACTATTAAACTCTGTAAAATGCTTTGGAAAAAAAAAACTGTTAATTTACAGAGTTTCTAGTAAAATATTGGTTAAATAAACCACCATTTAGCAAAGAAAACTATGTAAATTTACATATATTTGTAAAATACATTTGATGCAAAAAAAAATACAGAAAAAACTGTGTAAATTTACAGAGTTTAGTTAAATGCATGTTATTTGTAAAATTTTTATAAAATTCCTGAAAAATTTTTTTTGATAACTTTTTTGCTACTATTTAAACTTTTTCTCAAAAAATAAAAATATACAGATAAAATTTTGATGTGTGGTAACAAAAACTACTCAAAACAGAAAATTTTTTTGGTTATAAAAAAATACGAAGTATTTTGCTTAGGTCTGTATTTTAGCAGAAAACTCTGTTAATTATATGTAAAATTAAGATTACGAAGTAAAAAGTAATATAACAGATGACTCTTTGTTTTTTTGTCACAACAAAATACAAAGTATTTTCTTTAAATCTGTATTTTGACAGAAAACTCTGTCAAATATCTGTTGAATTGAGATTACAGTCATTTTACAGAGTATTTTACAGAGTTATTATTTTGAGTGTATATTAGAGTGTCCCTTATTTTGGAAATGTTGGAAATCTTGAGACGGTACCCGCTCGTTTTTTTCCTTTTGACTTAAAAATAACTCAGGAAAAATTTTACGCCCCTAGGACCACGCCTTCCCTACGCGACGGGCCCTTAAAGAGCGGGGCCTAAAAAATCATTTTTCCATACAAACCAAAAAATTTTTTTTTTGATTTTTAATTTTTTTGTTATTATTTATTATATTACTTGGTTTGCTTATTCACAACAAAAAATTTGATTTTGGTGGGATAAGTCTTTCAGCGCTAAAAAATTTTTCGCAAAAAAAAATTTTGAGCCGCCGGGGTCCTACAGTAAAAAATTTTTAAAAAATATTTTTTTTTAGTTTTGACCAGCAACGGTTTTAGCTGCTATGTTGCTTCAAATGATATATATTCATAAAAAAATATTTTTTGTATCTGTGACATCTTAATCGTGTTCTAAAAAAGGGTAAAAAATGCATTGATGATTTTTTTCGATACACGATAAAAATGTCACAAATATGAATAATATTTTTTTTGGAATATATATCATTAAAAACAACATAAAAACTAAAACCATTGCTTTTCAAAACTAAAAAAAAATATTTTTTAAAAATTTTTTACCGTAGGATTCCTACGGCTCAAAATTTTTTTTTTTCGAAAAAGATAAAGATGTCACAGATATGAATAATTTTTTTTTTGGAATATATATCATTTAAAGCAACATAGCAACTAAAACCGTTGCTGGTCAAAACTAAAAAAAAATATTTTTTAAAAATTTTTTACTGTAGGACCCCGGCCGCCCAAATTTTTTTTTTGCGAAAAATTTTTTAGCGCTGAAAGACTTATCCCTCCAAAATCAAATTTTTTGACGTGAATAAGCAAACCAAGTAATATAATAATTAATAACAAAAAAATTAAAAATAAAAAAAAAATTTTTTTGGTTTGTATGGAAAAATGATTTTTTAGGCCCCGCTCTTTAAGGCCCCGTCGCGTAGGGAAGGCGTGGTCCTAGGGGCGTAAAATTTTTCCTGAGTTATTTTTAAGTCAAAAGGAAAAAAATGAGCGGGTACCGTCTCAAGATTTCCAACATTTCCAAAATAAGGGACACTCTAGTGTATATACATGCCAATTTTAAGCGTATAAGGCCATTAATGAAATTCAAAAAGCGCTGGATACACAAAAAATAAGAAAAACACACAAAAAAAATATATGTACAGAAAATAGATGGTAATAAATTTACCACACCCCTTTGCCTTTCTTATTCTCTACCCATACACTGGATATCAAAAATCCAGGTTTGTGTTGATCTTCTCCGTGAAACCTACTATATACATGCCAATTTTCATCTTCCTAAGTCATTCGGGGTCTTTAAATTAGTTAAAATATTAAAAACCCAATTTTTTCCCGCTCTTTCATCTTTTAATTCTCCGTCCACAGTCGAGAAATTTAAAATCCGATTACTTCAGGATAAACAACATCGTTAGCACTATACGCTATCCATTTTCCGCTTCCTTTGTGGGCTTCAAAATAAGTTAAAATGTTAATAATCCCAATTTTGTCCATTCGACATTTTCCTTTCAATTCTCCGCCCACAGTTCAAAAATTTAAAATTCGACTATTTCAGGATATGCTTTATCGATAGGACTATATGCTAGGAAATTTTCAGGTTCCTAAGTCATTAGAGGACTTTACAATAAGCTAAAATGTAAATTTTCATCTTCATAGGTCATTGGGGTCTTCAAATTAGTTAAAATATAAAAAAAACACAATTTTGCCACGCCCCATTCTTCTTTTAATTCTCCTTCCACAGTCTAAAAAATGTAAGTCCGATTACTTCAGGATATGCTTCATTGTTAGAACTAAATGCTATGCAATTTTCCGCTTCCTAAGTCATTTGGGGGCTTCAAAAGAAGTAAAAATGTTTAAAAAATCCAATTTTGCCACGACACTTTTCCCCTCAATTCTCCGCCCACATTGCGAAAATTTTAAATCCGACTACTTGGGGATATGCGCCATCGTTAGGACTATATTCTAGGAAATTTTCAGCTTCCTAAGTCATTAGGGGGCTTTAAATTAAGCAAAAATGTCAAAAAATTGAATTTTGCCACGCCTACTTTTTTGCTTATTTCTCCGCCCACAGGCAAAAAATCGAAAATCCGGCTACGTTAGGATCTGCCCCAGGTGTTTTACTATATGCATGCCAATTTTCAGCTTTGTAGCTCATCAGTGGGCTTCAAAAAGCTCTGGATAGACAAAAAAAGAGGAACACACAAATAGGGAAATTATATATATAGATTCATACAATTTATTAACTTTTTCATAATACTTATAAACTTTTTCATAGTATTTATGAAACTATGAAAAGGTTTATAAGTATTATGAAAAAGTTAATAAATTGTATGGATTTGTTCATAAATACTATGAAAGTCGTTCATTGGATTTTTTTTTGTGTGAAAGCTCTCCCAACGTGTTTTATGTTTAAAATTTAACCATTTGTGTCTGTGATAAAACAGGTGTATTCGAATTAGTGCTAACAAAATGTTTTGCGTGCATTAATCCTTTATAAAAAATGCACATTTAAAACAGGAATAAAATACAATTTTTAAACTTTTCAACAACTTTTTAAAGTTAACCACAATGGCGTTAAGCTATGGAGTTTAAAACTGAACTAAAAACCAGGAACGTAAAGTATTTTAAGCTTTAAGTTTAAATGAAAACAAGTGTGGAAAATTCTAGAAAATTTTTTCAATTAAATATTCAAAACTACAATAAAAAAGATTTGATGAAAAAAAAAGAAACAAAACTTTTGAATGATTTTAATAGGATTTCTAAGTTAAAATATGTTTGAAATCGAAACAACATAAAATCAGGATTTGAAATTTCCAGAATTGATTAAGCCCATATGACGACCTTTTTTAAGGATGGTGTTTTATCATATAAGTGACACAGGGCCCCTCCTCAGCAATTGACTAAAAAAAAAGAAAATTAGAATTGCTGGTTTAATTTACTTAGAACAAAAAAAGTAATTAACTGGGACTTTTAACTTGGATAATAACACTGTGCTACAGTGAAAAAATACTTTTGATGTGACATAGTATAGGTTGTTGGTCTTATCGAGTAGATCACAAAAATGCCCAGTAAACTTGCCAGACACTCTCAAATTTTAGAGTTATTGTCAAAAAACTTTTTTTGGGACTTTTCTCACTAAACCTTGTGTAATTCAGAAAATTTTCAACCGATTTTAAATTTTTAAACTGTTTTGGATAGAAAAAAGATAGGGCTTTCAATGTTTGTGAATTGGTGAATACTTGAAAGATCGATATCTATTGATTTTTTCTATAAAATCAAATTTTTTTGATATTTTTTGAAAATTTTTCGAGTTTATCGTGTTTTTTGTGCTATAGTTCGTTTAACTACCATTATGAGCGTTTTTTTAAAGAAAATTTAATTCTAAATACGATAAGCTTTATCTTGAAAAAATCGGATAATAATTGACAGAGTTGTGATAATTTTTTTAAAAAAGAAAATTAAGATTTTGCAGGAAATCGCCGTTCAGATTAGAGTTTGCAAAACGATTAAAATCGTAATCGTAATCGCGATTAATCGCACCAATTAATCGTAATCGTAATCGACAAAAAAAATCATGCGATTACGATTAATAATTTGTTATGAAATACACTAATTTATAACAAATTTTAATCAGTTTCAATTTTTTTGGGAAATGATTCCTTTTGCAGTAGATTCCTAAATATATTCTATGGTAATCACTACAAAATTTTCTATGTAAAATTATTTTTCAAAAAAGCTATTTCGGCACAATTTCAAACAAAAATCATTGATTCTGGAATGTTAAGAAGAATCGATTTGCAGTATAATATGATGCGTTCTGGAACAGATTATTTGGACCGTAAAATGTTTCTGGGTTGGCCCATGATTCATTTAACTTGTTTCCAATATTCTTTCCATTTTTCTCGTAAGAGTCATACAAGTTTAAAGTAAAATTAAAATTCTGATTTTAGTAACTAATAAATTTGGTTTTTAAAATATATGGGGCATTCCATGTGAAATCGGACACTTTGAAAAACTTTTTTTTTAGATTTTCCCAATTTGTTTACAGTTTTTAGTACCCTTCGAAAACTCCTTCGTGGTAAATTTTCAGATTTTTTTGATGACTTGTTCAAAAGATATCGAATTTTTAAAAATTGGTAGTTTGTTCCTTTACTCAAAATTCTTTTAATCATAACTTCTTCAATAATGGTCCAAATTTAAATTTTTTTTTTTTTAAATTTTTGTTTTTTTAAGTACTTTCTAAAAAAAAATACCGAAAAATTCTTAAAAGCGCTCTAGTATGCGATTTTTAAGTTTTAAAATTTAAATCTCATTTTTGAAAATGTTTGTACTCTTTGATTTTTTCAAAATTTTTTTGTGTAAAACTTCTATCAATTCTACAAATTTTTTGCCCAGGAAGATCGTGGGATAACGATTATTACTATTTTTTAAAATTTTTTGAAAAAATTTTATTGTAATTTTCCAATCTTAAAATCATTTCTACTGCTCCAATGGTGCGTCATAGAGGGGTCCTTTATAGGACCGACCCCCATTAATTAACTTCAACGGCCATACAAAATTACATTTTTATAAAATTTGCTCCAACTGTTATTTGTATGGGAGCCTACTTAGGGAGTTGAGATAGGGCGTAGGTATATTTTGAAAAAATGTTGTAGGGTAAAAACAAATAGGGGTCGGTCTCACTAATGACCCCTCTAGGACGCACCATTGGACCGGTAGAAGCTGATTAAATAAAACAAATTTACAAAAAATAAAAAAAATTGTATGGGGACCGCCTTAACAATTAAAGATAGAGGGTAGGTGTGTTCAGAGAAAATGTTTGGACTAAAAAAATATTGTGGGTCGGTCATACATTTTGTTGCTCTAAGGGCACTATTAGGGCAGTTAGAGCGGTTGGAACAAATTTTAAAAAATGTCGTTTTGTGTGGGAGCCCCCTTAGAAGTTTGTTCCAAAGAAATGTTAAGACGTAAAAATTAATGGGGGTCGGTCCTATAAAGGACCCCTCTATGACGCACCATTGGAGCAGTAGAAATGATTTTAAGATTGGAAAATTACAATAAAATTTTTTCAAAAAATTTTAAAAAATAGTAATAATCGTTATCCCACGATCTTCCTGGGCAAAAAATTTGTAGAGTTAATAGAAGTTTTACACTAAAAAATTTTGAAAAAATCAAAGAGTACAAACATTTTCAAAAATGAGATTTCAATTTTAAAACTTAAAAATCGCATACTAGAGCGCTTTTAAGAATTTTTCGGTATTTTTTTTAGAAAGTACTTAAAAAAACAAAAATTTTGAAAAAAAAAAATTTAAATTTGGACCATTATTGAAGAAGTTATGATTAAAAGAATTTTGAGTAAAGGAACAAACTCCCAATTTTTAAAAATTCGATATCTTTTGAACGGGTCATCAAAAAAATCTGAAAATTTACCACGTAGGAGTTTTCGAAGGGTACTAAAAACTGTAAACAAATTGGGAAAATCTAAAAAAAAATTTTTTCAAAGTGTCCGATTTCACATGGAATGCCCCATATTTAAAAGGTTAGCCGAATCTGGTCAAAAAAATTCGGACATGAAATTTTGTCGAAAAATTTAATTTTTCTAAACCTTGACCGTTGTTTACGGACTGAAGAGGCCTTTGAAAATTTTTTTCTGAACTGGAAGCAGCTTTTGAAAAGGAATCACGAGTCAAGAACGCATCTAAACCACCTGAATTTAGGTATGATTTCTGTGGGAAATGTCACAGTTTAGAGCACTCTTTGGTAGCAGAGATAAAGATACTGAAGCTCCCTTTGTAGTGTATATTAAGTTTTATGTTTTCTTTTTTAAAAAATCATTATTCATCATTTAAAAAGTGTTAAAGATGTTAATAAGGATAGTATGTATGTTTGAAATTTTATCAAAAAATAATATTATAATTTTTTAAACAAAAAAATCTTAACAAAATTTTAAATATTTTTCTATTAAAGCAACTGATACTCAAAATATTTAAAAAATGCGATTAATCGATAATCACAATTAACGGCAATTTTTTTAATCGTAATCGCGATTTGAAATATCTCGATTATTTGCAAACTCTAGTTCAGACAACACAGACAAAAAAATAAATTCATCATAAATGGTCATGTACAATATTTTTAAATGTTTTTGGCGCGCTGAATCCGAATCTGGCCTTTAAATTGCTCTATCTCGTCAGGTTTTTGAGATATTTAATATGAATTTGTATATCAAAAACTTAATAAGACAGCGCAATTTCAAGGTCAAATTCGAATTCAGGAGGTCAAAAACCTTTAAAATAATGATACGCGACCTCTCAGTATGTTCGTTTTTTTTTTTTTGCCTGGGTTATCCGCACGGCAATTTTATACAAATCTTACTTTTTCTTTTTTAGAAAAATTATCACCACTCTGTCAATTGTTATCCGATTTTCTTGACATAAAGCTCATCGTATTCACAATTAAATTTTCTTTAGGAATACGTTTATTAATATAAATGTTGTTGAACAAACTATAGCAGAAAAAAATCGATAAACTCATAAAATTTTCAAAAATAACAGAAAATTAGATATTGTTGTAAAAATCAATACATATCTTTCTTATATGTTTAGACCAATTTACTCATATGAAAAGCCCTATCCTTCTTCTATTCAAAATTGTTGAAAAATTTAAAATCGGTTGAAAAATGTTTAAGTTACACGTGATTTATTGAGAAAAGTCACAAAAAAATTTTTTGACAATAACTTTAAAATTTTAAGGGTGTCTGGCAAGTTTGATGGGCATTTTTGTGATCTTTTCGACGAGACCTACAACCTTAACTACCTCATTTTAAAAGTGTATTCGATTGTGTGTTTTTTGTAGCACAGTGTAATTCACAATAACATACACAATAATAACAAGTTTACCTGCTGGTGAATAAAAATTTCTTTACCATTTTATTCCATCAAAAACTTTTTTGGCGAACCAAAAAAAAATTTTTTTTTTTACCCCATTGAACACAGGGCCAGGCAGATTGATTGCCGGCCAAAAGTGCTATATTTAAATTATGAAAGAAAATTAATAACAATTTGTTGGGTGTATATTGAAGCAAGTTTTCAGAACTTATCTTTATGATCCCATTGAACTATTTCCTTCGACATGTCTTTAAAGTTAACCGTTACTCGTAATCGTAATTTTCATGTTTCAAACTCAGAAATTGAGCAACTATTGGCCATCAAGAGAAGGCTAAGAAGGGAATGGCAAAACAGTAGATCTCCTGCCGCAAAGCAGAGGCTGTCTGAAGCTACAAGAAACCTTAGAAAAGCCCTTCATTTGGAAGAGGATCGCATAAATAGCGTTTATGTGGAAAGTCTTTCGCATTCAAGTTCAGCAAACTACTCATTGTGGAAAGCTACTAAAATTAAACCACCGGTAGAGGGCGAACCACCGCTGAGAAAGCAATGTGGCAATTGGGCACGCAGTGAAGAGGAGAAATCATACTCATTTGCAGAACATTTAAAAACAGTCTTTGAGCCAAACTTGGCGGAGAATAACCTTACACTCCCAGAACTGCCTCTGCACATGGATCATAGTAATATATTGTTTGACGCCCAAGATGTTGAGATAATTATTCGAACGCAGATAAGCCCAAAGAAAGCGCCTGGGTATGACTTAGTCACACCAAATATGATAAAAAACCTACCATTTGTAGCGGTTACTGTTCTTACAAAATTATTTAATGCGATCTTGCAACAAGGATACTTCCCAGACATATGGAAAATTTCGCAGATCAAAATGATTCCCAAGCCTGGAAAAGATTTAACTTTAACTTCATCATACAGACTTATAAGTTTGCTTCCGTGCCTATCAAAATTATTTGAAAAAGTTCTTCTTCAAAAGATTCTACCAATTATGGAAAATAGTAATAGCATTCCTGCTCATCATTTCGGCTTTCGCGAAAAACATGGAACCATTGAGCAAGTTAACCGCATAACTTGCGTGATAAGGAAAGCCTTTGAAGAAAAGAAATATTGCTCAGCAGTATTTCTGGATGTCGCTCAGGCATTCGATAAAGTATGGCACGAGGGTCTTTTATACAAAGTAAAATGTCACTTACCAATGATTACACACAAGCTCTTAGAGTCTTACCTCCTCAACCGCTACTTTAGGGTGAAATATAAGGAAGCTACAACTTCTGATTATATAATGAATGCAGGTGTTCCCCATGGAAGTGTGCTCGGCCCTGTTCTTTACCTTATATTCACGTCGGACTTGCCGACGCGTGAACATATTACAACGTCAACATTTGCAGATGGCACTGCCTTGTTAAGCACTCACTCAGATCCACATCATGTTGCCTCCTTGAGGCTAAAAAATCACCTTACAGCTGTGGAGACGTGGTTCAGGAACTGGCGAATTAAAGTTAATGAGCTTAAGAGCAAGCACGTTACGTTTACACTTAGAACGGTCACTTGTGCTCCGGTTTCTTTAAATGGTATAGGTATCCCACAGTCTGAGAGTGTTACATACCTTGGTATTCACTTGGACAGACGTCTAACATGGCGAAAGCACTTAGAAGCCAAGAGGCTTCATTTGAAGCTAAAAGCCATCCAATTTCATTGGTTAATTAACAAGCATTCTAAACTTAGCCTTGACTCGAAAGTAACCCTGTATAATTGTATTTTAAAACCAATATGGACTTATGGTATCCAACTATGGAGTACAGCCAGTATGTCTAATATTGAGCTTATACAGAGGGCACAATCAAAAATTTTGAGAATCATTACGGGTGCACCCTGGTATGTCAGAAATGTGAACATTCATAAGGACTTAAATATTCCGCTAGTTAGAGAAGAGTTTATAACCATCAGACTAAAATACGAGGAAAAGCTCGACAACCACCCAAATCCATTGGCGAGAGCCCTTACTCGGACCCGAGCGCACACCAGACTGCAACGTGCAGATTTACCGCCCATTTAATTATGAGGCCCGTCCTTCAAAATGGTTCTTAAGGAGTAACTAGTATTTAAGTTAGATTGTAAGATTTATTTACTTATTGTTAGGCCAGGAAAGGGCAGATTCAATAATCTGAAAAATAAAGTATTTGAAAAAAAAAAAAAAAATCTTTATGATCCCATTGAACTATTTCCTTCGACATGTCTTTAAAGTTAAAAAAGGTGTTAAAAAAGATATTTTAAGTGGAACCACTTTTTAAATTTTTTTTTTACAAATTTCTTTTGCTAATGATTAACTTTTGATGTGCGTGGTTCAACCTTATATATACGTCTTTATAACGCAAATAACATAAACAAACATTACCCGTTTTCCTAGCAATTTGCGTTTTTGTAAAAAAAAACACTATGATTTTTAATTATTTACCTAGCACCGAAAAAATCCATAGCGCTCCTCAGATCGACACAATCAGTCTTTATTTTTTTTTTTAAATTAAAACGGATCCATATCTTTCGAAAAAAGTTGACCAAACTTGCTCAAAATGATAAATGATCGAGGAAAATCGAAAAATGTCATTATTTGTGCCACCCTAATGATTATGCCGTAATAAGAATTGTGTTCTTGCAATAAACTTTTATGGAAATACACAAGTTTTCCAATCTATTCGTAACAACTCCAAATTTTTGTTTGGGTATCACGTTTGGGTATCAAATTGAGTATCACGTAATTGTGATACCCCATCGATTTTTTTACGATCCAGCGATGTTCGTCCGTCCGCGTGTCCGTTCACCTGTTTATCAGTCTGTCTTTTCAAAACCCACTTATTTTCCGGTCAGGTTTCTTAGAAATAATCACTGGTATCTATTATTCGGCCAAGCCGAATTTCATTTTTTGTTTACTGATTTTATCCACCGCAGATAAACAGTTTTAATTTTAAAATTAATTACCTAAAGTGTAAAAAAAAAAATACTAAAACCACATGTGGTTAATTTATAACATTGTTAAAGTACAACAAATATGCTTTGTATAAATATTTTTTTATTACGAAATTTACAAATTAACTTTATAAATCTGCGAATGTCTGCATTTAAGGATTTATGCAAAATTCAAACATTAACAATTTTCGGAAGTAAATAATTTTGTTTATTAATTTTTTTCAATTTTTGTATAATAATTTTTAGCGCACAAAATTGAAAACTTAAATTCTTGTAACACAGAAAAAAATTATGAATTGGCATGGATTAATATCAACATTTAAAGAAACTGGGAAAATATCTGCGGGAAGATTATTCCTCATACCGCTACACTCCAAAAAAGGGAGGTAAAGAGTAAAAGATTTAACTAAATTTTGAGAAAAAATGGTAATAATTGGCTCCAAAGATTTGTGTCATTTGTTTTAGTTCATATTTTTCTTAAAAATAAGGAAAACAATTTTAACTAGAAAATGGAAAATATTTTACTATTGTTAAAAATTCCAAATAGAACTGAAGGATTTTATTTGATAAACTTCAATAAATTGGTTTATTCACTAAAAGATAAAAAGCGATTACAATTTGCAAAATAATTAACACAAAATAATTTACAAAAAATCTTACATTTGATGGACCTTCCGGAATATTCAACAATAAAAGTCAGAATGAAAAAATTTAACAGTTTTTAAAAAACAATTAAAAAATAGAAAATTTGATTTGAACAAATTAAATTTAAACAAGTTAAAATACACTATGAAAAATAATTTAAAAACGAAAAACAACAATTATATTCACCCCGTTGCGTTCGGACCAGACTCCGTTGGGTTATTTAAGGGTCGCCATAGATTTTGACTCAAAACTTTTCTCCGTTCCGCTCTATCTTGCTTAGTTTTTGAGATATGTAAATTAGGGCCTGATAGGGTCTTTAGAATATTATAAACTAGATAATTTAAAAACTATTACTCGAAGGGCTTTCGAGTATTTTGTGGAAGTGTTCTATGAGTCAAGAGCTACCAATTTTTGGAAATCGCGGGGGGAAGTTATCGGATTTCAAGAAAATGTGGGTTTTGTCAATAACACAGTGCAACAACTAAAATAACACAGTGCAACAACTAAAATATGATGAAATTAAAAGCAAATGAAAGTTGACATATTCCACAGCAAATCCCTCAAGGCTTTTTTTTTAGTTCAGCGCTAGATTTTTTTACACGCACAGAAAAAAAATAAAAAAAATATTTGAATAAAATTTTAATACTATTGAGTAAAAAATTACTCAATTTTGCACCAGTAAACGATTTAATAGTATTGAGTAAATTTTTAATAATTTTTTTTTTAAATGTTTGAGTAAATTTTTAATTGACACTATTAAAAATTTACTCGAAATTTATCTATTTATTTTTTTTAAAAAGTTTAAAAAACTTTGAAACATATTTATGTCTCAAAAACATAGAAAAATTTTATAAAGACGATTACAAACTTTCATATACATATACAAAAAACTATAAACTAAGCGAGAATTCCAAAAATTATGAGAGTTTAAAAAAATTAAAAAAATTTTTTAATTTTTTTAATAAATTATTTACTTAAATTGTTTTTAAAATTTTTAAGTAAATTTTTAATTGAGTCAATTAAAAAATTACTCAATTTTTGATTTTAAATTTAAACAAGTGATTACTCAAATTTGTTTCCTCTATATTTTTTTCTGTGCGTATATAAAGTTGGTGAACTTTTATTAAAATTATAATAACACAGTGCTACAAAAACCACAAAATCGAATACACTTTAAAACTGTTTTGGATAGAAGAAGGATAGGGCTTTTCATGTGTGTGAATTGGTCTGTACATATAAGAAAGATATGTATTATTTTTTTTTCAACAATATCTAATTTTTTGTTATTTTTTGAAAATTTTTTGAGATTTTTTTCTGCTATAGTTCGTTCAACAACATTTATAAATATTAATAAACGTATTCTTAAAGAAAATTTAATTGTGAATACGATGAGTTTTACGCCGAAAAAATCGGATAACAATTGACAGAGTTGTGATAATTTTTCTAAAAAAGAAAATTAAGATTTTGCTTGAAATTGCCGTTCGGATAACTCAGAAAAAAAAACGAACATACTGAGAGGTTGCGGATCATTATTTGAAAGGTTTTTGGCCTCCTGAATTCGAACTTGACCTTGAAATTGCGCTATCTTATGAAGTTTTTGATATATCAATTTGTGTTGAATATCTCAAAAACCTGACAAGATAGAGCAATTTAAAGGCCAGATTCCAATTCAGCGCGCCAAAAAATTTAAAAATATTGTACATTACCTCTTATGAAAATTTTTTTTCCTGGGTTATCTGAACGGCGATTTTCTGCAAAATCTTAATTTTCTTTTTTAGAAAAATTATCAGAACTCTGTCAACGATTGTCAATAACCAACAAAAATATTTAAAGCATTTAACATATGATAGTCCATTGGACTACAACAATATGTTATTTGTTGTTATGAATGAAATAATACCATATTAGGGTTACTCATCACTATGGCGTGCCAACCATTATGGATCATGAAAATAAATTTCTATAAAAAATGTTCAGACTATAAGATTCTATGTTAATATTTCTTTATTTAAATCTGAGATTATCAGCTATTATTTTAAAAGGAAATTCTCAGGTTCTAAAAAGTTTTTTCTATAACAAAATTATTTAGATTCCAATATATTTTTTCATCAGAAAAATTTTATATTTTAGATATTTTATTTCTTATTGAAAAATTGTTAGATTCTGAAACATTTTCTCCATAGAAAACTGTTAAATTCTTAGTATTTCTTTTTTAGAGAAACCATTAGATTCTAAGATATATTTTCACATCAGATTCTGAAACAAATTTTCTACAAAAACTTTTTAGGTACTGAGACTTTTACTATAAAAACAACTTAAATTTTGAAACATTTTTTATAGAAAAATCCTCAAATGAAACCATGGAACAAGCTCAAATCTAAAACAGTGCGATCACCAGACATATTTTTATTAATATTAATTTGGTATATCTAACTAACAACAATTTTGAAATAAAAATCTAAAATTTTCAATCTACCACTTTTTCCGGGTTTGAATTGCACAGATTGCAATTTCGAATTTTCAAAAGAAACCTTAAAAATCTGTTGAAAATACATCTATTTTGAGCCATATGAGCAATCTGCTGATTTTAGCAGACACGGTTTGCTAAATTTATGTCTGAGTAATCTAGGTCGAGCGATCAGTAAATAGGTGTCAAGACAGCAGAAATTTACCAGAAAAATATGCTGATTTTATCTGAGTAATCTGAACATCTAAAATGTGTATTATTTACATAAGTAGTAGTGTAGTCCTAGTTAAAAAAAAAATATAAATCGGCGATGACTAAAAAAAAAAATGTTGAAGTTGTGCCCCCCCCCCCGTTTTCAAATTCCTGGATACGTCGCTGACAATTTCTTCGACTTTTTGATTCCCATTGTGGATAGAGTCGAATATGAACTAATATTTTAGTTTGTGCACTAACGATTTGTCATTAGACTCGTTTGCCACTTTGTAGTAAATCGTTTATATTTTTGCTAAATAATCTTGACAATGGAATCTGACAAATTCCGAAACACGTGTCGATTAAGTCTTGCAAAAATGACCAACATAAATAAATTTAAAGCAAAAAATAATTTTCTTGAAAATAATGCTATGAGAATATCATATTTTTAATTAGAAAAGAAAATAATGAAGAGGCAGAATAAACATCCTCAAAATATAATTCTTGTTTCCTTTTTTGAAAAATATGGCTCAAAATTTGGATGTCTTGTGTACATTATGAAACAAAAATTTTAATCTTAAAAATCGCGATGCTGATCAGCATCTGTGGACCAAAATCGCGTTTTTATTTTTTTTACTATTTCTTACATAACATACTGAACAGTTTGTCAACTTTTGAGATGAATTCCGTAAAAAAATAATTTTTGTCTTAAAAATCAAACCAAAACCGCGATTTCGGGATTTTTTGTAATAAAACACGTTAAAAATTTACCGATGTCGTAAATGAAATCATAATAATTCATTTTTATTAAAACGCAAAACCCTCTATCTGATTATTTTCATTCATATACTTAATATTTTTGAAACACAAAACCCTCTTTCTATCATAAAATCCCCAATAGTGCAAAATTTTAAAAAGGAATTATATGTGAGATTCAGTTGATTTAAAAAAAATATTGTAGAATATCGAATTTTAATTATTCTAACAATACGCGAAATAAACAGTTTTTTGGCTCTCCTGAAAAGTTGTGTTTTTTTAGATAGAGGACTTTGAATATGGGCCCTCGATATTTTAATTAATTTTAATAAAAAACTTTAAATTATTATTTTTTTTTTTCGAAAACCCTAATTTTTAGGCTCAAAGTGGGGACAGAAGATAAACTCCGATCGGAGTGATATTTTGAATGTCAGTTACCCTTAGGGGATCGACATTTTTGGCGGATATTAGAATTCGATCAGAGAGAGAGCCACCCAATTGTACAACCCCCCTTATCTCAATAAACTATTCTTCGGTACAGGGTAATAAAGTTTGTGCTAATGTTTGTAACTATCCGAACAAATCCACAGTCACGAACACCGGTCGTGTATATATATTACGATCTGTATCGGTATAAGCCCGATACAGGTCGTAATTATCAATAGATTTGGTTAAAAATTAGATTTCTCCTAGACCAATGTCGAATTTGATTTTTTTTTTTTGGTATTTTCAGTACAAATAAAAGAAGGAAAATGTGATCATTTTATTTTCAAAATTAAAAAAAAAATAGAAAAGAGCACCATTTTTTTCCGTGTACCTACGTTTTAATTGGTAATGTTTGCAAAACTTGGAACGATTACAATCAAGCCGCTTTTATGCATTTTATGCTTCATTATGAAACAAGGCCACACATTGGCTTCGTAAAAATTACTTGTCACACAGTGACCGACCATAACAACGAAAATCGATAGATATGTTCCTCTTGTTTCACAAAATGTTGTCCCACGTAAGCTGAAGCAAAAGCAAATCACAAATTGAATGGAAAATGTGTACACGACCTGCATACATCTATGATAGACTGAATGCCTTTAAGAGAATAAACCGATTATGGTCAGATGTTACAGCAACACAGAACGACTAATTGTAAAACAATTCTTAGTATTAAAGAAAAAAATTGGAACAACATTTTCTGTTTAAAATTTTTCCAATTTTTAAAAATCCCTTTAAGATAAAAAAAATTAAATTTTCAATAATTCCCCAACATTTAAACAATCTCAATCTCTCATGTTGTGTAAAATAAAGAAACAAAAAATGATAACTCCACTAAAATGATTTATGTATTCCTTCTATTGTTTTTTTACGTCATATCAATCAAACAATGTACTCGAAAAGTGTTTACACGTTTGCACAAACATATTCGAAATTGAATACAATGTTGAACAGAGAAAAACTGAAACAAAAAGAAATACAAATGTATAACAACAGCCAACACCAACAATGGAAGTGTATAACACATAGTAACGATTTATTTATTAAATTAAACTGGTACTCAGTAGTATATAAATACACTGAAAGAAATGAAAATTGTCTGCGAAGTTTGTACTCTTGCCCAAACCATTGAATCATGATAATGTTTTGCTGTGTAAATAGGTGTTCTTTTCAAACAAAATTTTTCTAGAGAAAATAACGCTATACATATTAATTTTTCATTCCATGCAAAACGCATCGAAATATCGGTCGAAGATCCCGTTATGTTTATATACAGTGCCGGTCAAAAAAATAGCACCAATGACAAACTCTCTATTCATCCAATTAAAACAAAATATTATGTGTGTATTCGTTTAAAGTAAATATGTAATACTCTTATACTAAGTATATACCCCTTAAATGTTTTTACTTTTTCCAAAAATTGTGGACGGTTCTTTTTTAATGATCGATATTTTAAAAAAACTCTGAATCAGTGCAGTCAATAAAATAGCACCGAATGACAAAATTTCATTAAAAAATTTAATATTGTTTAAGTTATTAAAATAATAGTGTTAAATATTAAAGGAAGATAGTTTTTATTTATAAAAAAATTAATTCATTACAAAATTTTATGTTTATTTTCACAAAAATAGGACGTGGAAGGCATTACACTCCTCAAAAACGTGCTTTTGTAAAAAATATAATTTCTGAACATAAACCATTTTCTGAAACAGGAAAATTAGTTGGATGCGCTTATAAAATGATTGAAAATTCAACAAATTTAACTTTAGAAACTGAAAAACTTAGTCACAAGCGACGTTAGTTATCATTAATGGTTAGGTGTTTTTAAAGACAATGGAAGTAGGCCCCATTTACGGCAGCTCCAGAGCTAAAAAGGACTGCAAATGCCGAAAATGTTCGTCGAAGATTACAAAACAACAAAATTAACGCTTGTAGATTCGAAAAAGTGCGTCTACTCTCACTTAAGCATGCTGCAAGTCGTTTGAAGTTTGCTAATAGTGACTCAGAATTACCAGCTTAAAAGTGGATCAATGTTCTATGGACAAATGAATTCATTGTTGTTTTATTTGGAGACATGGGAACACAAACCTATGTCAGAAGACCCTATAACGCGGAATTCAGTCCAAAATTCGAAATAAAAATATCTTAAAATGGTGCTTATGGTGTGGAGGATATTTTACTACTGTGCACACTGGGCCGAGATGGTAGGTTTTTTGGCCAAAAGTCTCTACAGGTCGTAAATGTTAATCGATTTTGTTGAAATTCAGAATATAAGCCTATATTAGGGTAATAAATAAGTGACTTGAAACTTTTTGGAATCGGACCTACAAGGAAACTGTTTCAGGGTGGACACTTAATTTTTAATAAAATTTACAGACGTTATAGATGAAACAAATGAAGAGAAACTTGTCTTTTGTTTATGTTTTTGAATTGGAGATGGTCTCTGGTCCCGTGATTTGCGTGACTCAAAAAACAACGTGATTCACGCGTGAGAGTGAGTGATTTTCACTTAAATCACGTGATATAAAAGTTTTTAAAATTGAATTGAAAAAAAAAGTTTAAAAATAACGTGATTCACGCGTGAGCGTGAATGATTTTCATTTAAATCACGTGAATATACCTTTTTCCGAAATATAATTGAAAAAAGTTTATAAACAATTGAAAAAAAAAAATTGTTTTTGTTTTGAAAACCCCCTTTTTATACTCATCGTTATCAAAAGTTCCACGCCCTTTCAAAAACTGTCTGGGCCAGAATTATCCTTTCTATCCACACTTTCCAAAAAAGTTGCCCGCTTGTGCCCGTTTTCAAAAATGGAATTTAAATAAAATTTATAAAAAAATGAAAAAAATTATTTCATTTTTGAAAACCCCCTTTTAAGAACTCATCGTTATGGAAAGTTCCACGGCCTTTCAAAAAACTGTCTGGACCAGAATTATCCTTTGTATCAGCACTTTCCAAAAAAGTTACCTGCTTGTGCCCGTTTTCAAAAATTGAATTGAAAAATGAGCTTATAAAAAATTGAAAAATTTTTTTTTTGAAAACCCTCTTTATAAACTCATCGTCATAAAAAGTTCCACGCCCTTTCAGAAAACTGTCTGGGCCAGAATTACCCTTTTTATCAGCACTTTCCAAAAAAGTTGCCCGCCTGTGCCCGTTTTCAAAAATTTACTTTTAATAAGGGCTAATAAAAAATTGGAAATTTTTTTTTTTTTTTTTTTGAAAACTCCCTTTTTAAACTCATCAAAAGTTCCACGCTCTTTCAAAAAACTGTCTGGGCCAGAATTATCCTTTTTATCCCCACTTTCCAAAAAACTTTTCCGCTTGTGCCCGTTTTCAAAAATTAAATTAAAAGTTTATAAAAAATTGGAAAAAATTTGTCTTTTTTTGAAAACCCCCTTTTTAAAGTTATCGTCATCTAAAGTTCCATGCCCATTCAAAAAACTGTCTAGGCCAGAATTGCCCTTTTTATCAGCCCTTTCCAAAAAAGTTACTCGTCTGTGCCCGTTTTCAAAAAAAAAAAAATTACTTCTAATAAGGGCTAATAAAAAATTGAAAAAATTAGTTTTTTTTCTGAAACCCCCCTTTTTAAACTCATCAAAAGTTCCACGCTCTTTCAAGAAACTGTCTGGGCCAGAATTAGCCTTTTTTAACCCCACCTTAGAAAAAACTTACCCGCTTGTGCCCGTTTACACAAATGAGATTAAAATACCAAAAATTAAAAAAAAATAAAAAAATGTTTGTGAAAACCCCCTTTTTTAAAACTCATTGTGAACAAAAGTTCCACGCCCTTTCAAAAAACTGTTTGGGCCAGAATTATCCTTTTATTTACACTTTCCAAAAAAAATTCCCGCTTGTGCCCGATTTCAAAAATTTAATTGAAATAAGAGTTTATAAAAATCTGATTTTTTTTTTTTGTAAACCCCGTTTTTAAGCCCATCGTTATCAAAAGTTCCACTCCCTTTCAAAAAACTGTCTGGGCCAAAATTTTCCTTTTTATCCCTTCTATCTAAAAATGTTGCCCGCTTGTGCCCGTTTAGGCAAATGTTATTGAAATATTAAAAATTTGAAAAAATAAAATATTTTTTTATTTAAACCCCTTTTTTAAACTCATCGTTATCAAAAGTTCCACGCCCTTTCAAAAAACTGTCTGGGCCAGAATTATTCTTCCTATCCACACTTTCCATAATAGTTGCCAGCTTGTGCCCGTTTTAAAAAATGTAATGGAAATAAAATTTAGAAAAAAATTAGAAAAAATATTTTTTTTTTGAAAACCCGTTTAAAAAAAACACTTTTTTTAACTCATCGTTATCAAAAGTTCCACACTCTTTCAAAAAGCTGTCAGGACCGCCTAACCGGGTAATTATTTTTTTTTTTCAATGTATTAAAAACAAATTTTAATACGATAAAAAAAATATTTTTCGTGTAACCGGGTTTTTCTCGTAACCGGTTTTTTTTTTGTATTCGGGTTTTTGGGTAACCGGGTTTCATTTTATCCCGTATTAATATAGAAAAACACTATGTATGTACTTTAGGAAAAACTTGAAAATTGTTAATTCATAAAATTAATTTAATTCAATAAAAAAGGTTCATTTTAACAACTTTAGACTTGTTCATCTCCCTTTCTATTGATATTATATACGCAGATGAAAAAACGGGCAAAAGCGGGCAGGTCAGTCTGAAAGCTGGTAAACCAACGAACATTTTGGCATCCTAACTTTTGGATTATGACGCGGAACATTTTGGAACAACTATATCAAATGGAACAATTTTTCAAAATTTATATAAAAATATCAAAAATCATCAAAAAAAAAATAGGGAAAAAGAGCTGTTCATACCCATTTACATGTTGTAATTCCCTTTGTCAAATAAATTAATCCCCAAAAAAAAAAAACAAGGTCCCATCTTAATAATGTATAAACTTGCTAGCTTTTTGATTACGGTATATGGAGATTTAAGCATACATATTTTATCTTTGATGGATCATTCCAAGAGAATGGGTGTACCGATTTTTACAAAAATTACAGACAAGGTGCAGCAAGTCATACTTAATACAATAGTGCATTCGCTTTTTTTAATTTAATAATTTTGTTTATTTTAGTTTTGGCCAAAAAAACTACCATCTCGGCCCAGTGTGCTGTGGAGTGGGGTTCATATATTGGACCATGGCTCACATATTGGACTAGGACAATTGTGGATAAACACTTAACGTTTATATCCTTCAGAAAGTAATGTTACTATAAGTTTCTGAGCAAATGCCACTAATTTAGGTCTTTTAGCAAGTCAATTACCCAAAGCATGACGGGAAATTGGCAAAAAATTGATTCTGGACAATAATGTAAACGTGATGGAATGGCCTGGTCAGTCCCCAGATCTAGATCAAATCGAAAGTTAATGGACAAATATAGAGGAGGGAGTATCTTGAATACAACCAACTTGTAATGAAGCCCTTTGGGTGGCTGTTTGGCAAATCTGGAACTCAATTTCGAATTAAAGATACCAAAATCTCTTGAATTCGGTACAATAACGTTGCACATAGGTAATTGTCAACAATGAGCACTCGACAAATTTTTTTTTTTAATATTTAAAGATATCACAACAATACTGAATTCATAATCCATTCGTTTTTCAAATTTAAGAAGTTAATTTTAATACAAAAAGTACTGTGGTGCTATTTTTTTTGACTGAGTCTTTTTGAAGTTTTTTTTAAAAACTCTGAAAATTTTTAATAAAATAAAAAACCAAATTGGCCTTTTCTTATGTAATATTGTTTCACACTCTTGTAAGTAACTTATGACATGTTTTCAGTGACATAAGTTTAAATTGTTAAAAAAAACCCAACGAAGAAAATTTAGTTTTATCCTGGTGCTATTTTTTTGACCGCAGCTGTACATATTATTGATCCCTGAAGGTTTCTAAAAATAAGACATTCTAGTGAAATCCATCTATCTGTTTGTCTGTGTTTGACGATAAAAAAGTTTTTGATGAAAAATAGTTCTTAATGAAAAAACATTATTGATAAAAAAAAAAATTATGTCAAAAAATATTGATGAAAAAAATATTGAGGAAAAAAATAATGAAGAAAAAATAAATATTGAAAAAAAAAAATATTGATAAAAAAATAGCTAATTTTAATCGGGCGCACAAGAAGTGCTGATGATGGAAGGGTGGCATTTTCCGAAAGCTGTCGACATCTCCACTTAGCCTGTGTTGTCACTTGATTTTATTCAGATTTTCTCATTGTACAAAAATTATTATTTCTCAGAAATATTTAATTAATATGGACACAAACCGAACTAAATAAAAAGTAATTTATAAAATATATAGATCAACAACATATAAACACAAAAAAAATATTAATAAAAAATATTGATGAAAAAAAATATTGATGAAAAAAAATATTGATGAAACAAATATTGATGAAAAACAATATTAATGAAAAAAATTTATGAAAAAAAAAACTGATGAAAAAAAAACTGATGAAAAAAAAATATTGGTGAAAAAAAAAATTTTGATGAAATACAAATTCTGTTGTAATTTTTAAATTAATAAAAATGATTTATTATTCGACCTTTAAAATTCTATTTTTGAGAAAGATTATTCTAGCTCAAGGTCATATTTCTTTTACTAATCATTACGATGATATTGTCAAAGTAACAATTTTCAAGAAACTTTTTATAAAGTTGTTTGTTTTAAATTGATTGGTTTGGTCATTTTGCAAGACTTACTCGACACGTGTTTCGGAATTCGTCAAATTCCATTGTCAAGAGTATTTAGCAAATTGACAATCGTTTGTGGCAAAACATAAAGTCTTATATTCGTATGTAAAAAGTCATAACGAGAAATGTACTAAATACACAACATAATACAGCTATAAATTTCAAACGCAAAGTCATAACCAAACCATCACTATTTAATTCAAACATACGTGTCGAGTAAGTCTTGCAAAATGACCAAACCAATCAGTTTAAAACAAACAACTTTAGGTGTGTTTTTTTCGAGTTTGTTATAAACTTCCCATACAAATTTAAGTAGGTATA
The DNA here is from genome assembly GCA_963921195.1 of Pegoplata infirma. Classification (NCBI taxonomy): domain Eukaryota; kingdom Metazoa; phylum Arthropoda; class Insecta; order Diptera; family Anthomyiidae; genus Pegoplata; species Pegoplata infirma. The sequence goes on from OY992537.1 coordinate 41,178,853, forward strand.
CACTTCATAAGTAGGGATATTTATATATTCTTAAAAGTTAAGTACTTATAAAAAGTGGTGCCAAATCTGGAAATTTCCGTTTATATCACTTACCAACACTTTTTATTATTTTGAAAAGTCAAAAAATAAATAAAGAAATTAAAGAAAAAAAGTTTGAATAATTTTAATTGACAACAAAAAAATAAATATTACAAATATTTTATAATATCTATCAATTAAATGAAGTAGTTATAGTTACATATATGTATATAAAAAACTCGAAAAAAACACGCCTTTTATAAAAAGTTTCTTGAAAATTGTTACTATGACAATATCATCGTAATGATTAGTAAAAGAAATATGACCTCGAGCTAGAATAATCTTTCTTAAAAATAGAATTTTAAAGGTCGAATAATAAATAATTTTTATTAATTTAAAAATTAAAACGGAATTTAAACAAAAGGATAGCACGCCTCGCCTTCTGTTCATATTTTGAAAAAGAAGGAATACAACAAAAGCAGTGAACAGAAAGAAATCAACTGTCTGTATGTATATGAGGCATTCCACACCAAATTTCCAGCGAAAAAAAAACACGTGTACCGTAAACTTCTGAATAGCTTGTATGGATAGCCCTATATGGAACTTAGAAAATTTGTAGCGAGTTGCCTTGATTAAATATTTATCACATTAAAACGGAATGCACCACAATCTTAAAAATTTACATTCTTATATAGTTTTGTATGGGCTATCGATTAATTTTTTTTTTTTTGGAAAATTTTCAGAACCCGTTCTGAAATTTTCCATTTTTTAAAAAAGTCAATTTATCAAAAATCCGGCCACTTTTTTTTCCTTTTTTTATTTTTTTTTTTAAGTTTATATGTTTGTCCATCCACACAAAAAATTCAGAAAAGCATTTTTCGTTTTTTTTTTTTCGAGAAAATCGCATTTGAATTTTAAATTTCATAACAATTTTGTAATTTGCTTGTATTAACGTTGCGAATGAGTAATATTCATGCAATTAATAATACTCATTCGCAACGATAACACAAGAAAATACAAGCAAATTACAAAATTGTTATGAAATTTAAAATTCAAATGCGATTTATTTGAAAAAAAAAAAAACGAAAAATGTTTTTCTGAATTTTTTTGTGTTGATGGACAAACATATAAACTTAAAAAAAAGATCTAGTTAATATCTTCAATAATTACAAGAACAAAAAATTAAAAATCTAAAAATTCGAAAGGATATCAAATTTTTAAAAAGTGGGTGAATGGTGAAAGAGTACTCCCGAATCGAGCACATTGAAGATTTTATTTTTAAGTTTTTTGGATGAAGTGTTAATTTTTGTTAATAAAAATATTTTTATTATTAATAAAATAACAAAATTATTTTATTCGTTATTCTCATCGATTAATCGAATATTTTTTTAGACTTAATCGTTTGATAGAACGAACAAAACAATTATATGAATTTTTCGAACAAAGTTGAAAGGCGAATAATTGACAACTCTATTATATAGCCAAACAGAGGTGGCGTCCTGAAACTTTTCCTATACGAAAAATTTCTTAACATATAAAACTTTTTCTATAGGAAAAATGTCTCATAATCTAAAACTTTTTCTGTATGAAAAATGTCTCAGTATCTGAGACTTTTTCTATACGAAAAATATCTTAGAATCTGATACTTTTTCTATTCGAAAAAACGTCTCAGAATCTCAGACTTTTTCTATGCAAAAATGTCTCAAAATCTGAGACTTATTTATTTACGAAAAATGTATCTGAATCTAAAACTTTTTCTATACGAAAAATTTCTCAGAATGTGAGATTTGTTTTATACTAAAAATGTCTCAGAATCTGAGACTTTGCGTTCGATAAGTGTCTCAAAATCTGCGACTTTTTATTTTGACATTTGCATGTCTTAAAATCTGAGACTTTTTATTTTGGCAAAGCTTCTGTGAACTTTAGACTTTTAAAATCTCAGAATCTGAAACTTTTTCTGTACGAAAAATATTTCACAATCTTAAAATTTTTATGAAGAAAAAATTGCTATGAATTTGAGACTTTTATATAGGACAAATTTCTCCTATTAAAAAAGTCTCAAATATATACGAAAACTCTGTTAGGTTCTAAGAATTTTTCTGTAAGAAAATGTGATTTTTTTTTTTTAAAAGGAAATTAAAAAAAAAAAACATTTTTTTTTCTTATAAGCGAATTTATTTGCATTTCGAGCCCCCTTAGGTCGGGGACCTTGGGCACGTGCCCAGTGTGCTCTAATGGTTAAAACGGTACTGATAATATCATAGTTCTAATTAGTAAGGGAAATAATGACCTCGACCTAGAATAAACATACTCAAAATATTTTTTATAAACTTTATTAAATTTAACACTTTTTATTAAATTTTAATTGATATTATGTAAAATTTCGTAACCTTAACCAAATCGGAACAATGTCGAAAAAGCACCCCTTTAAGAATTAAATAAATTCTGAAAAAAATAATGGTGGGCCATTCCAGAAAATTTAGCTCAAATTTTAGTCATTTTTGGAAATGGTGTCTCAGATTAATTTGAACCTTGACACATAGATAGCCCTCATAAATATGATATATGTACCATATATCGTTTTTTTACATTTGGTGTATTTAACGAATTATGGCGGGTCAAAGATTGACTTTTTAAGCAAAAGTAAGAAAAATACATCACGTTTAAAGAGCTGTAACTTCTTAACCAATGACCCGATTTTCACAAATTTAGGCTCATGTGAAAGCTAGGGTTCTTATTTTAGAAAATATTTTTAAAATAACACAGTTTTTTTTACAGAAATGATGCAAAAATGCAAAAACATTTTTTCTTTTCGAATATTTAAAAAAACACATCTTCGATTTTTTTTTTAAAAATTCTGGTGAAAAATAACAATGTTTTGTATAACATATTCAAAATTCAGAGTGGGATCTTCATGGGATCAAAAACTATTCTGTTTTAAGTACGAGGTTCTCATATTTTTCCCTTAGAAAATTTAAATTTCTAATGTTTTGAATGTTTTTCAAAATTTTAATAGTATAATTTTCTTTGAAAATTTAAATTTTTATATTGCAGAAACATAAAATTTTAATTTTCTAAGGTAAAATTAAAGAACTTCGTACTAAACCCAGAATACTTTTTGGTCCCATTGGGATCCCACTCTGAATTTTGGATATGTTGTACAAAACAGTATTGTTTATCACCAAACTTTTTTTTAAAAAAATCAAAGATGTGTTTTTTTAAATATTCGCAAAAAAAATGTTTTTGAATTTTTGCAACACTTCTGAAAAAAAAAACCGTATGCTTTTGAAAATATTTCCTAAAAGAAGAAGAATTAAGCTTTCATATGAGCCATTACTTTTGAGAATCGGATTACTAGTTAAAAAGTTAGAGCACGTTAAACGTCATGTATTTTTCTGACTTTTACTAAAAAAGTCGAACTTTGACCCGCGATAATTTGAAAACTACAGCAAATTTTGAAAATCCAAAAATGCAACATATCTCATATAAACGTGGATATCTATGAGCCAAATTCTCAGTGGCGTCCAAAGGCATGTTTCCGAACAGTGGGGCGAAAATTTTTGGAATTACCCTGGTATTAATTTTTAATATATTTGTGCTGTTTTTATGGCTTCTTCCTCATCATATTCATGAAGCTTTTTCTTTCAGTGTACACACAATATTTGTGCTCACACACATACACACCAATACAAATAATACACCAAAATATTTCAGCAAATCAGACAAACACAGATAAACAATATCACTCATGTATGTATTTGTACAAAGAAAAAAGAAATGTGAATAAAAACATTTACAAAAAATATATTCGGCATTGCGGAATATTTCAATGCCCAACACAATACAATTAATGAACCGATTATTATGAAAGTGAGGTAAGTCCACATGGTTTAAAAACGAGATATTGAAGGGTTTGCGTTTTAGTCTTTAAAAATCTGGGAACTTTCGATTGATTAAATTTTAATCTAGATGTTATCTAAGGTACCCAAATTTACTTATTGAGTATTATTTTGTTATTATGTATAATCAAGTTCTTAATTCTGATTAATTAAAAAATGCCTGCGGATTTTGTACTTTGGCCCAAAACATTAAATCGTAATATTTTTTTTTTATTAAAAAAAAAATATTTGGTGAAAAAAAATTTTTTTGATGAAAAGAAAAAAAAAATTATAAAAAAAATGAAGAAAAAAAGTTTTTTGATGAAAATAAAATGTTTAATAAAAAAAAATTAATGCAATAAATTTATGAACAAAAATATTGATGAAAAAAAAAATTGATGAATAAAAAAATTTTGTTGAAAAATAATTAATATGATGAGAAACAAAAATGATGAAAAAAATTTTTTTTAAGAAAATAATAATAAAAAAAAAATGTTGATGAAAAAAAAAATTGTTGAAAAATAATTATGTTCCGTTTTATTCACCACCTGGTGAAAAACGGTTTTATTCGCCAGCAGGTTATTATTATCTAAGTCAGAAAATAAGAGTTACCTGTATTTTTTTTAGCTGCCCAATGTCACATTTAGCGGGTCAAAGAGAAGGGGGAAAACGGGATTTTTTCGTTTTTTTTGAGGATTTTTGCCCATTTTTTCAAAAGAAACTATGTGAACATTTTACACAGGTCGAAAGGTTTTTTGAAGGCCTATCCAATGAGGCATATCCAAAATCATATATTATAATCTTAAATTAAGCTGACCCGTAAGGTGGCAACCCATTTTTAACAAAACAGATAGCTCTTATTTTTCTCTCCTCATTCCAATATTCTAGTTTCAGGACTATCGATGGGTGCCCTGTGAAAGACCTTCCTTGTAACCCCAAAATAATATCGGTCAGAATTCCCTTATTTTGCGGAGAGGGAGGTTTTAATGCATGGAGTTTGTAATTCCTAAGTCACGCAGATAAACTTTTAAGCAAAAAAAAAAAAATATTTATATAATTATTGGGACTATGACCAATAATTATGACCGAATTAATTTGGGTCATAATCCCCATAACGGAAATGAGTATTATGTCCGTGGGGATTATGTCATACCACCAAAAGCTTTGTCATTAAAATTGATGACAGCAAGTGTGAAACCGTTTCATCAATATGATGAATGTCACCAAAAGCTTCATCTCAAGCTAATGCAATTTGTCATTAAAATTGATGGCAGAAAGTGATGAAACCGTATTTTTTTATCAGATTTTTTTAGGTTTTTTAAATTATGTTTTCACAAGTTTGTGCTGATGTTTGTAACTTTCTGAAATATTGGTGCTAGACCGAAATATAAATTGGTATACCGATCTAATCAGAATAACTTTTTGAGTCGATTTAGCGATGTCCGTCCGTTTGTCTGTCCATTTAACGGTTTAAGCACGATACAGGTCGCAATTTTCAATCAATTGACTTGCAATTTGTAACTTAAGCATATTTTGGCACAAAGACGAAGCATATTGAAATTGGAAAAAAATCGGTCCATGTTACGACCTAGCCCCCATACAAACGAACACTTTGAATTTGGCTTGAATGACTCTAATAACTGTATTATACTAGATAGCACAAATCACTATTCCAAATTTTGAAGGAAACGGATTAGTCTTTCTTGTACTTCCCATACAAACCACCCTCCCGATATTTATATAATTTCCCCAAAACTCATGCAAAATATTTGATTAACATTATATTTGTAGGTGTTATACGTGTACTTTGGTAATCTAATCATATCTGAATATAATTGGACCATTTTTGGACTTAGTCCCTCATATGAAAATTTCGACCGATATTTTGTTAAATCGGTCTATTGGCAACAAAAAAAAACAACTCCACTAAAATATGGTGTGTGTGTGTTTTATACACCAATTAAAGATCTAACAAAAGATAGTTCTAATTGGTCCATGTTTGAACTTGGGACCCATTTTCCGAAAAACACTGGTGTAGGGTATCATATGGTCGGTCTTGACCACTATAAGTTTCTTACTTGCTTTTTCAACAAAATTGTTTAACAAATTTTTTTTTCACATTTTTTTTTTTTTAACAAATTTTTTTAACAATTTTTTTCTATTTCGTTGAGTTACAAAATTAAAGACACACTTAAATATACCCTCTAACACAGTTAGGAGAATATAAAAAAAAAAACAAAAACACCAACAAACGTTTCCGCATAACAACTTCCGTTACAATTTTTTACAATTGTTTCCGCTTCAACTAGGGGTTTATTTATAGACTACAGTTTATTCACCTACACACACATGTGCGCACATATTCCAACACACAATTCAAATACAATCACAGAAATTGTGTGTGTGTTCGGCAATATGTTTTGTTGGTATGAATGAGTGTATTGTTGTGTGTGTGTGTATTTCTATTTGTATTACAAATTCATATACAGAAAAGTTGTCAGTCTTGATTGCCAAAACAATAAATTATATTTATGATTTTGTAATTTGTTTATTTCGACTTGTGTGCAAGAATTTGTCTTTTTGCCAAATACACTAAAGTGTATTATGAATTCATTTGCATAATAATATGCAGTTTTAATGGATTTTGTAAAGTAATAATTTTGGAATTTAATTTACATTTCTATATAAAAAATAAATTTAGACTGTATGTGGAAGTAAGTATAAGTGTCAAAAGAATTAAATACACCATTTCAAATTGTATTTTAAAGGTTTAAACTTGAACGGATTTTTTTTTTTCAGTTTTAATGGATTCGTGCTAAGATTAAGATTTTTTTGAAATGCCAGCCACTCTACCAGGAATACTGAGATTTTTTTCCTTTAGAAAAATTCTAAGATTTCGAGACATTTTTACTATAGAAAAATTTTGTGATTCTAAGTCTTTCCGTTTTGAAAATTTTTAATTCAAATTCTCAGAAAATTTTCTTTTCTTTTTCTGTTGCCCTTTCCTCTCTCCTCTCCTCTCCTTTTCTTTTCCATTCTTTTTTCCTTATTTTTCTTTCGAAGTTGGTTTTAAATTTCCTTTTCCCTCGTGAATTCGCACTGGAGTTGGTACAAAAATTCCATTGCAAGAATTCTAGCAATGGGGACTCCTGTTTGTGTTCCACATGTTTCATTATTTAATATAACCGGTAACATGATATCAGTAGAACATGCTAGTAACTCATAAATCTAAGAACCGATTTTGCTGATTTCAATTGTCAATTTAAACTAACTGACATATGGGCACTTCCACCGAAAGGTCTACCAAGACCAAAAAACCAAAAGTTCCTGAAACGAATTTGTTTTAACATATTTTCATGGGAAAACAATCAAATTTAACTAACGTGAACAAATTTTACATTTATTCATAACCCATTTCGAGATATTCGAATGTAAAGTTGAGAAAGCCAATTTTTTCTCATTGAGACATTTCTATTGCACCTTTTGTTTTGTTAAAAGTTCTTAAAGAGAAGCATTAAATGTTGACTTTTGCTTTTAAAAAATCTTTCTGGAGATACAAAGAGCTAAAAAAAATGCATAACAATCTATGCAATTCAAAAAATAACGGTTAGTTTTTGCTTTGCTTTATCACATATTTCGATGTCCCGTGCGACATTGAAAAACAACATTTGTAATTAGTGCGTCAAGTGGACATGACGAAAGTTCATCAAATATTGAGAACAAACACAGATTTTTATTACAATTAAAATAAAAAAAAAAAAAATTAAAAAGTAATAAAATCTGTGATCTTGGTTCTTATATAAAGTTGGTCACGTGCGACATGGTAAGTGTGGATTTTAAAATTTTGAAAAAATATTTTTTTTTTAAATAAATGATTTACTTATTTTAATAGATTTTTTTAAATTATTTAAATATAGATGAGTATAAACGGCGAAAAAAATAAAGAGAGATGCAAACGGCGGAAAGAAAAGTTGAAGGAAGATGAAATAAAATTACAAGGCAATAAATTAAACAAGTTGAAAAGTTTAAGTTAATCTATGAATACCCTCCACAATGCCCTTTTTAAGTGAAAGTAAATAACATTTTGGATTAGAAATATTTAATGTTATGTAAAAATTTTTTTTTAAGTAATTTTTGAAAAAAAAATAAATAATTTACAAATTTTTTTTTTTTGAGTGTAAAATTTTTTTGAGTGTAAAACTTTTTCGAGTGTACTTTTTTGTGACAAAATTTTTGAGTGACAAAACTACGTTGTAAAATAGTTTTGTGAATTACCAATGTTTTAAAAACCTGTTTAACGGGTTTTCAACACATGAATTTAAGGTGAAAATAATCTGAAATTCTCGGTTTTGTTAATAACTTTTGAACCACTGAACCGATTTGGCTGAAATTCAATACGAACCAGACCAGGGGAACGAAAAATATATATGCCAAGTTTTCTAAGCTTATTTATTTATAATTTGTTAAAAAAGAACAACAAAAAAAACATATATATGATGATGGAAAAAACGGTCCCGTGCGACATGTCCCGTGCGACAGTGATTAAAGTTAAATTAAAAAAAAAGTAGAAGTAATTTTGAGGTAAAATTTTACAACTTTTAAGAGACATTATAAGCCAACATTTCAAAATTAGTCGCATTGTGATATTGCCTCAGGTTTCGCTGAAATCAGAGTTTTGATTGATAGTCGCGAAAACGACTTCTGTTTTTTGTCCCGTGCGAATGGTTTTCTTTTTTGCGATTATCTCGAAAGCTTGAAACAATTTTCAAAATCAACCTGAGCAACAATTATAGAGCTAGTTAAGAGCTATAAGTTTGCCCTTTTGTCAAGAAAAAAAATCTTTTTATTTTGACTTTTTTTTCAACTTTAATGTGTGCAACGGTCACGTTCGACATGATGGAATTGCCCATATTATACATTAATATGTGTCTTCATCACGCGAAGGGAAATTTACATTTTGTCTTTATCATTCACATGCGCGTATTTTTGTGTTATTTACTTATGTAAATTCAATTATAATAAAACAATTAAGACCATCGAAATTAATTGAAAATGTAGTAAAACATTTATTTACTTCTGATTCATGATGATGATGATAATTTTGTTGTTGATAATAATGGTGGTGGTAGTAGTGGCGGCAGCGGTGAATTGTAGTTGTTTTTCTTCCATATGTAAATTGTGTTTTATTTAAGTAAATAAATATTTAAATATTCACTGTTAATTTTATACAACGATGTAAGTTGAATTGATGATTGTTGTTGTTGCTGAATCGAGCGAAAGGATATATATATATATATGTTCCCGAAGCTCCTATAAGGAGCATAGGGCCCCAAAAGGATAAATAACAAATATTCAGATAGATACCCAGTCAGAAAAATACAAAAGGGCCAAGCTTGGCAAAGCGTTGGTGCCAGTATTACCAACGTTGGCCGATAACACGGTTTGCAACTAATACTGTACAGTGGCATTGTTGGATTGATAACGCCAGATGTAGCTCAGCCAATTGTTTTTTCTGGTGTTGGCAGACTGTTGGCAAAACAAAAAATACTGCACATCACCAGTGTCATATTTTTAAGTAATACTACGCTGTGCCAAAGTCGGATTTACAAAAAATACTGTACAGTGCTATTGTTGGATTGATAACGCCAGATGGGGCTCGGGCCAATTGTTATTTCTGGTGTTGGCAGACTGCTGGCAAAACATATGCAACAAAATTTTTCAAAAATATCTAAAGATATTACAGCTGAGTTCCAAAGAAAAACGTTTGATTTAATGGATACAGGAAATTGGAAAGCTACACAATATCGTTTTTTTTTATTATATGGCGGAGGGATAGTTTTGAAAAATGTATTGAAATCTAATCAGTACAGACATTTTTTACTTCTTTTTACAGCTTGTCGAATTTTGTCATCTAGCAAATTAGCTACATTGAAAGCTGATTATGCTAAGCAGTTATTAAGGAAATTTGTTGAACTTATGTCATATTTTTATGGACCAAAATCACATAAGTACAATGAATATTCACAACCTCATTCATATCGCAGATGACGTTGTTAATATAGGGGCGCCGCTATCTCAATTTTCCGCGTTTGATTTCGAAAATAGCCTAGGTTTTATAAAAAGTATTATAAATTCTCCAACCAACCCCATCGGAGAAGTTCAAAGAAAACTTCATATTTTTCAATCAAACGATTCATCAAATAATTTTCCATTGCTTTATCGTATCAATAGAAGCTTAAAATATTCACTTGGACAAATTTTAGAAACCTCGGAAATAGGAGTTACTTTTAGCTTTGTTATTATCGAAGACAATAAAATTTCACCACTTCCTCCTGATAACTAACGTATGCTTACTAAGAAATGGAAATGTTATTACGGTTAACGAAATTTTTAGTAGGAAAGTGTCGAATTTCAAATGTGATGATATTTTTTTTAAAGGCAACGTTTTTCTTGAAGTTACTGATTTTGTGGAATATCCACTTTCATTAAGTGAAATAGGATTGTGTGATGTTAGAAAATTAGATGAAAATAACACTGAAATTAACATAAGTACACTCAACCAAAAATCATTGTATTCCCAAAGAAAATCGTTGTAAATTCAACAGAAATCATTGTTGATTTTGACCCTACAAATATTTATGTTGATTTCAATAAAAATTTTTGTCAGTTTTTGTAAAAGTTGATCAACTCGTTTTTTTGTTAATCAGCTCGTATTTTATGTAAATTCAACTCATATTTTTGTTAATACAAGAAATTTTATTATTAAAAAAAGCTTGTTGTTATTTGTAAATATTCTTTTATTAAGTATAAGCCACAATGTTTTTTATTTCCGGCTTTTTAAGCTGCAATATTTGAAGATTTTCACAAAGATTTTCACACACACTTCGTTTATTTATGTTATGCACCCATTAGCCATTCTCTACACTCAAAATATTTTGTAGGCAAAAACAAAAGAAAAACACACTTAAAACCAGTGAATAAACAATTGAAAACCATCCCAGTAATTATTCATTTGTTTTAAAAACATCAACATTTATTTTTTACTGTTGGCAAAATTTTCTAAAATAAATAACACTAAACATTAAAAAATTACGGTTTTTTCATTCTTTTTTACCAACAAATTCAAAAAAAATAACCTACGAAGACATTAAAAATTAATGATAGTTCTGTTATTTTTACCAACAAATTCCAAAAAAATAACCTACCAAAACATTAAAAATTAATGATTTCGTAGGTTATTTTATACAATTTTCTATTGAAATATTTTTTTAAAATTTTTTAATAAAATTTTGGGGAATCGATCCCGCAATCAACTACATTCTGGCCAGACACTCTACCCATCGTGCCAAAGCCACTTGATACAAATATGTTTTTATATTTCTATAAATAATTTTTTGGATTTTTTTTCTACAAACAAATAACTGACTTGTGTAGGTAAAAACTAATGATATATTATTAAAAAATACCAACAATTTAAAAAAAAATTACTTACACAAATCATTAAAAATTTAAAGAATAATCAGTAGTTTTTACTTACAGAACAAAAATAAATGACTTTATAAATTAAATGTTAGTGAAAGTCTTTATTTTTTAGTGTGTTATTTTTGAAACAAAGGACTGATGTAGTCATTAATAAAAACTGAACATCAAACAAATGTTTTTTCTTTTAAAAACGACTAAACGGAAAACTTTTTAAATAAACTACAAACAGTTAATGACATAATTTTTTGAGTGTAGTTATCTGATGATACCAAAACAAAATCCTAAAAAAAACAAAAAACGTTTTAATAAAGTATGAATACATAAAGTAATCAATGTATTTTGTTACTTACCAACTATTTGCAGATCCTATTTTTATTTATTCTTCTAATATTAAATAATTTTATTTTAAGTATTTTTATTCTGGCTCAAGGTCATTATTTTCTTTACTAATTAAAACCATGATATTCTCATAGCATAATTTTCAAGAAAATTATTTTCTGTTTTAAATTTATTTGTGTTGGTCATTTTTGCAAGACTTAATCGACACGTGTTTCGGAATTTGTCAGATTCCATTGTCAAGATTATTTAGCAAATATAAAAACCCTATACTAAATTAGTAAAGGGAATTTACAAGACAAATCGCTAGTGATCAAACTAAAATATTAAAACCTATTCGACTCTACTCTCGTTGAGAATTAGAAGAAGAAAAATGCATCATATTAGTATGATCGCGATAGTCAAACAACACAACACAAAAAATATTAAAAACAGAATTTACATACGATTATCCATTGGACAATACTAATGTTATTTGTTTTTGCAAACGTTGTATTTGCGGGTGTTATACCATATTAGGTTTGTTCACCATGGCGTGCCAACCATTTTGGTTAAATTCTGATTAATTTTTATTAAAAAATAAAAATTGTTTTATTCGACCTTTAAAATATAATATTTTAAGTATTTTTATTCTGGCTCAAGGTCATTATTTTCTTTACTAATTAAAACCATGATATTCTCATAGCATAATTTTCAAGAAAATTATTTTCTGTTTTAAATTTATTTGTGTTGGTCATTTTTGCAAGACTTAATCGACACGTGTTTCGGAATTTGTCAGATTCCATTGTCAAGATTATTTAGCAAATATAAAAACCCTATACTAAATTAGTAAAGGGAATTTACAAGACAAATCGCTAGTGATCAAACTAAAATATTAAACTATCGCGATCATACTAATATGATACATTTTTCTTCTTCTAATTCTCAACGAGAGTAGAGTCGAATAGGTTTTAATATTTTAGTTTGATCACTAGCGATTTGTCTTGTAAATTCCCTTTACTAATTTAGTATAGGGTTTTTATATTTGCTAAATAATCTTGACAATGGAATCTGACAAATTCCGAAACACGTGTCGATTAAGTCTTGCAAAAATGACCAACACAAATAAATTTAAAACAGAAAATAATTTTCTTGAAAATTATGCTATGAGAATATCATGGTTTTAATTAGTAAAGAAAATAATGACCTTGAGCCAGAATAAAAATACTTAAAATATTATATTTTAAAGGTCGAATAAAACAATTTTTATTTTTTAATAAAAATTAATCAGAATTTAATTAAATAATTTTATAAGAAACAAACACATTAAATAATTTTATAAGAGACAAACACATTGCTACCAACTCACTCGTTCATTCGTTATAATAAAAAAAAAAAACCGAACGAACAGGGTTGTTTTTTCTTTTTGGTTTTATCTATTGAATTCTGTATACGCCATTGTAACAGTTGAATCAGCTATACTGATTATTCAACGATATCAACATTAATTTTTGTTGAATACGGCATTATTCTGTAAAACTTGATCTACAATGGGTTTACTAATTTTTCTACTAAGATATTTCTATGAGTGTATGGTAGAATTCAAGTGTATTCTTACTACATGTGATGATAAAACAATTGCTATTACTCTATTACACTAATTTTAATAATATATATGTAAATTATTTAATAAATCTTTGTTTATATAATAAAAGGTGTAATAAAAACAATATTTAATCAAAATCCATCCGCTTAAAAATAATTAATAAAAAATAAATGGTGTTAAATGTTGTATAAAATGTACTGGCGGAGTACAATTCTGTTTGTAATTGCCAACGTTGAAACACTGTTGGCATTTCCAATAAATCCAGTGCTCCGCCAGTACAATATTTTTTGTACGGTTGGCAGTTTCTGATTGGGTAGATACATACAACAGATAAACAAGTAAATAAATACAACATTTTAGCGTTAAAATGTATAAATAAATAATTATTAAGGTGACCAGAGGTTTTAAAAGAAATTTTAAAAATTTCAGTTTTAATCAAAGGTAGTATTCACAAAATCTGTTTGTTATCCAGCAGTTCCGAAATTTGGGGAATACCATACTCTTCGCTATAAAAGTTTTCAAATTCATTTATAATGCTTTTTGCACTTAATTAATACAATTTTATCATTATTAATATTATATGTTACATCTACTCCGCAATAATTGGCGGGCAAAAAATCGTATGTGATCGATTTGGAAGTTCAAAAATACAAAAGAAATATTCTGATTAATTTTTATTACAAAATAAAAATTGTTTTATTCTACCTTTAAAATATTTTTATTTTATTTTTAGGTTTATTCCAGCTTCAGGTTATTATTTCCTTTACTAATTAAAACTATGATATTCTCATAGAATAATTTTCAAGAAAATTATATTTCTGTTGTAAATTTATTTATGTTTATGGTAATTTTTTGCAAGACTTAATCGATACGTGTTTCGGGATTTGTCAGATCCCATTGTCAAGATTATTTAGCAAAAATAAAAACCCTATACTACAAGTAGCAAAGAGTCTTTAATGACAATCGTTAATGATCAAACTAAAATATTAATACATATTCGACTCTACTTATTTATAGTAGAGTCGAATATGTATTAATATTGTACCATCGTAGTAAGATCAAGATCATCAACTAACCAAATATTACCCCCGGAAATCCTATATGCAATTTTAATAAATTTAAAACAGAAAAACAATTTTCTTGAAAATTATTTTATGAGAATATGATAGTTTTTAATTCACCAACTGGTGAAAACGAGTTTACTCACCAGCAGGTGAATTATTATCCAAGTGACAAATCAAAGTTACAAACCTTTTTGGTTTTAAGAAAATGAAAACAGTAATTCTGTTTTTCTTTTTTGTTAGTCGGTAGCTTATATAATCAAACTGAGGTGGCTTCCTGCATTATTTTTAAAATTAGACACCAGCCTAAAAACATTTCATGTTAAAAAAAAAAATCAGCGAAAAAAAAAGCCTTTTTGCCGAAAAAAATCCGCGGAATTTTTTTTTTCTAAAAAAACTTGTTTGTACTTGTTTAAATGCCATTTAAATTAAATTAAAGCATTTTGTATTTTTACTTAAAATTTTTTAGGTTATGTGGAATGTACCAAAATTTTCTAGGCATCCTTTCATTTTAGTTCATAACTTTGGATCCGCGGAACCGATATGTAATTTATTTAAAATGTTTTACGTTTTGTCGTTTTTAAAAGAAAAAACATTTGTTCAATGTTCATTTTTTTTATATGTATGACTATTTCTGTCTTTTGTTTCAAAAATAACAACATAAAAAATAAAGACTTTCATTGGCATTCAATTTTTAAAGTCATTTATTTTTGTTCTGTAAGTAAAAATAAGTCACTCTTCTTGAATTTTTAATGATTTTTGTACGTTATTTTTTTTTTTTTAAATTTTGTCATTTTTTAAAGAAAATTCATTAGTTTTTTCCTATTTGTTTGGGAATTTTTTTGTAGACAAAAAATTCAAAAAAATATTTGTAGAAATATAAAACACGATGGGTAGAGTGTCTGGCCAGAATGTAGTTGATTGCGGGATCGATTCCCCAAAAATTTTATTAAAATTTTTTTAAATAAAATTTAATAGAAAAATTGGCAAAAATATCCAACGAAATCATTAGTTTTTTTTTTGTTTGATTTTTTCTGTAAGTACAGATCGAGCACGGGCTCTAATTATATTTGTTATAAGGGTTCAAGTTGAAAAAATGCAGAAGAAAAATTAAATTTCTAAAAATTATAGACATTTCTGGTATTTCCTATACCGGTTTCAAACACCCCAGTTAGTGTCATCATCAGTAGGATTTTAAATGTCGGTTTGTCTCGTTAATAAAAACTGTTTTTTATATATGTGAATATTTTTAGTTTCTACAGAATAAATTTTGACAGTTTCCAACGCTACAATTCTATTTCTAGCAATCTCAACCTCACTTCATACTTTCTTTCAACTTTTTTGTCTCTTACACTATTTCGCAAGGGTTACCAACATGATCTGGAATTCCAGACACAAGTGAAGGAATTTGCATTTTCTGTTTCGGAGACGTGCCTATTGGCGACATATTTTGTCGGTAATTTTATTTGTTTTTTTCTATAAGTACAGATTGAGCACGGGCTCTAATTATATTTGTTACTAGCTATACCCGGTCCGCGTTGCTGGCCCTAAGAAAAAAACTATTTTATATTGCATCTTATTTTAAATATAGTGTCAGACAAAATTAAAGCACAGGTCCGGGCCCAGCTAGTAACCTTTGTTTCCACCCTCAGTTAGCACTATCTATCGAGAAATCTTAACAAAATCGGTTCAGCCGTTTTTGCGGCATGTAATTTAACGCATTTTTATCGAATCTTGATAGTCTACAGTTCCATGCTGCATCCTCGATTAGTACTATCTGTGCTGCAAATTTCATTGACATCAGTTTTGTCGTTTTTGTGTGATTGCGAAAGAGGAGGAAATAACTTTTTATTTATGAAAAAACGGGAGTGATATTGTAAGCCCTTTTGCCGAATCGCGCTATACATATGACCTACAGTTAACGCTTGGTTAGTTATATCAGTAGTGACAGATTCGGCTTATCCGTTTTTGCGTGATTTCACAACAGGCAGATATAACGTTCAGTATAAAACAAAGGGGCTTGTCAATTTAAGCCTCTTTGTTCAATCGTGGTCAGTATTGTACTAAGGGCGTTGCAATTTTGATCCCTTTTTCTAATAACGATCTTATATGGCCTACATATGTACTTGGTTAGCACTGTATGTAGTGAAAATGTCAAGAGAATCGGTTCAGCTGTTTTTGTGTGATTGCGAAACAGGCAGACAATGTCCAGTATAGTACAAAGGGGCGTGGCATTTTACGCCCCTTTTTCCAATCGCAGTATAACATGGCCTATAGTTCCGCACTCGGTCAATACTATCAGTGCTGAAAATTTAATTAAAATCAAATCAACAGTTTTTGCGTTATTGCGGAGCATGCAGAAATAAAATTCAATTCAATACAAAGGGGAATGGCATTTTACGCCCATTTGTCCGATCACGCTCTAATTTGGCACACAGTTAGTACATGGTTAGTATCGTTGGTTTGAATTTCATCAAAATCGGTTCAGCCGTTTTTTATATATAGATGTCATTAGTGGTGCAATGTAAAAATTCGATTTTGCCCAACCCTCCGCCCACTGGCAATAAAGCATGGCATTTTACGTCCATTTGTCCGATCACGCTCTAATTTGGCATATAGTTAGTATTTGGTTAGTACTATCTTTGGTTTAAATTTCATCAAAATCGGTTTATCCGTTTTTAATATATAGATGTCATTAGTGGTGCAATGCTAAAATTCGATTTTGCCACGCCCATCCGCCCACACCCAAAAAAAAAAAAAAATCTGACTGCACAATGTAACTCCCTAGGCTATTCTGAATATTCCCTGAAAATTTCATCAAGATCGGTCAAGCCATTTTCGCGTTCATAAGGAACAGACATATAGCCGTTTTTTGCATTATTGAAATAACTTTCAATTCAATACAAAGTTGCATGGCATTTAACGCTGCTTTGTCCGATAACGCTCAAATTTGGCACATAATGAGTACTCATTTAGTACTATCTTTGATATAAATTTCGTCAAAATCGGTCCATCCGTTTTTTATATATAGATGTCATTAGTGGGGGGATGCAAAAATTGGATTTTGCCACGCCCCTCCGCCCACAGACGGAAAATCAAAAATCCGACTTGACAGTGTTACTCGCCAGGATATTCTGAATATTCCCTGAAAATTTCATCAAGATTGGTGCAGCCGTTTTCGAGTCCATACGGAACATACATACATACACACATCCATTTTTATATATATAGATAGAGATAAGGGTTCAAGTTGGAAAAATGCATCATTAGTTTTTAATGTTTTCGTAGGTATTTTTTTTTTGAATTTGTTGGTAAAAATAACGCAACAATCATTCATTTTAAATGTTTTCGTAAGTTATTTCTTCGAGTTTGTTGGTTAAAAAAATGAAAGTTATTTAAATGTTAATTATTTCAATGTTTGTAATTTTAGAAAATTTAATTAACAGTAAAAAATAAATATTGACGTTTGATCAAACAAATGAATAATTACTGGGATGGTTCTTAAATGTTTTATCACTTGTTTTAAATATGTTTTTCATTTGTTTGATTGCATGTTAAAATGTAAGATCACCTCAAAAATGTTGATACATCCCCACAGCCTAAAAATACAAAATGCTCTAATTTGGCTGCTGCAGCATGCTTGTTGATATACATATGTGAACAGAAATGGCTAGCGAAATGTTCTAACAGAAGTGCAAACAAATTTTTTTAATCCAAGTTTTTTTTACAAAAATTGTGTTTCCACTGAAATTTGTTTTAAATTTTATTTTCTCAAAATATTTTTTTTTTTTAACAAAATTTTTTCAATTTTTTTTCCAATAATCTATTTTATATTTAAAATACATACATTTTTCAAATTTTAACTTTTTTCCTTGTTTTTATCTATCACCTTGACAACATTTACTTATGGTAACACTATATTCATTTAAGTAATTCAATTGCAACACTTCATTTACCCTGCTACGAGTGCAAGTACAACATGGGGTTTAAAAATAAAACAAAAAAAAACCTACATCCCCATTGACAATGGAAACACAATATTGTATAAATATTTTTACAAATTCACACACAAGGTATGTTTAATGATGCATTTTAAATAGATGAAACAATAAAAGTAATAAAGATAGCGGAAAATTAATTATTTGAGAACAGGGGAGTACACAGGATTTTATTTTTTTTATTTTTGTTAGGGGAAATATGCTCATTACAATAATTCAAACATACACAAAGCCTCAGGTTGTAAGACGCACAGAAATAACAGATTTATTGTGGCTAATAAAATAGTTTAGTTGCAACAACAAAATTGTTCGGTTGTAAATACAGAGTTTTGTTTGAGGTCAAAAACTCTTTTGTAACCAATCACTTGTTGTCACATCTCAATTTTGGTTGTTACAACCGAATCGTTTTAACAAGTGATCTTGTTAAAAAGGGAGGTTTCCTTTGCCAACGCCACTGATAATTATCATAATGATCACTAACATTTCCTATCCTAAAACATTTTCTGTAAAATAAATTTTACATTTACGGCAATGGGTGTTTAATAATGCGAAGGAAAATTTACAATATTTATTTACCGTGAACAACAATTTAATTAAAACCCCCTTTCCTAATTAAATAACTAACTGTAACAAAAATTGAATTGCAAACTATAAAAATGAAATTAATGTTCACAATAAATGAATATTAAAATTTGTATGCATTCAAAGTTGAAATGATTTTTTTTATATTTTATATTTTAATTACTATAATTTGAAACTTTTTGGAAATAAATTCTCTCTTAAATAAATATTACTCAATCAATGTCATTGATTGAAATTTACTAAAATATGCATCGACAACATATTGTCCACTTTAGAAAGTAATATTTGTGTGTGGAACACACACACAAGCATGAAAAACTAGAGTTACTCCACTCAACCTTCTTATATTTAAAAAAATGTAATCCTAAGAGAATAATCACAATTGGAGCGGGAAGCGTTTTCCGCAACTATTCACACACGTTTTGTATTAAAACAAAAAACCGCCGCGTTTTTCCGCCAAACTAGATTCAATTCTATTTTTATGGGGACAATTGCGGAAAACCACTTGCCGCTCCAATTGTGATTATTGTCTAACGTTATTTATACAGGGTGATCATAAAAGAGTTGATATATTTTTTATAATATCTATATATATAAAAGAGTAACGTGACTGATTGACTGACTCATCATCGCCCAGCCCAAACCGCTGAAGCTAGAGACTTCAAATTTGGACTGTGGGTTCACCTCCCGGAATAAAGATCCACTAAGGCTGGATTTTTGCCAATGTTAATTCTAAGGGGGTAAAAAGGGTAAAAAACTGTACTTTTGGTACTTTTTATATCTCATGAAATAATGGTCATAGAGACCTGAAATTTGGACTGTATGTTCACCTCCCGGAATGTAGATCCTGTAAGGCTGGACTTTTGCCAATGGTGATACTAAGGGGTAAAAAGGGTAAAAAACTGTACTTTTGGTACCTTTTACATTTCCTTAAATAATGGTACTAGAAACTTGTAATTTACAATGTAGGTTCACCTCCCGGAAAAAACATTCACTTAGGCTGGGTTTTTGCCAATGTTGATTCTACGGGGGTAAAATGGGTAAAAAAGTGTACTTTTGGTACTTTTTTTTTATTTACTGAAATAATGGTATACAAATTTAAAATGAAGGATCCTCTGCTGAAAAAAACAAATTTTGAAAATTTGGATTCTAAGGGGGGTCAAAGGGGTAAAAATTGTACTTTTAGTACCTTTTTTTATTTCTTGAAATAATGGGCATAGAAACTTCAAATTTGGACATTCTGGAAAAAATACTTTTTGGAAATTGCGTTTCATAGGGGGGTAAAATATTGTACTTTTGGTACTTTATCCTAGACACCTGAAATTTGGAATGTGGAATACTACTTTTTGTACAATGAAAGTGAATTAAAAATACCTTTTATAAAAAGTACCTTTTATAAAAAGTACCTTTTAAAAAAGTACCTTTTATAAAAAGTACCTTTTATAAAAAGTAAATTTTATAAAAAGTACCTTTTATAAAAAGTACCTTTTTTAAAAAGTACCTTTTATAATAAGTACCTTTTATAAAAAGTACCTTTTATAAAAAGTACCTTTTATAAAAAGTACCTTTTGTAAAAAGTACCTTTTATAAAAAGTATCTTTTATAAAAAGTACCTTTTATAAAAAGTACCTTTTATAAAAGGTACCTTTTATAAAAAGTACCTATTATAAAAATTACCTTTTATAAAAAGTACCTTTTATAAAAAATACCTTTTATAAAATGTACCTTTTATAAAAAGTACCTTTTATAAAAAGTACCTTTTATAAAAAGTACCTTTTATAAGTGAAACTAAAGTGAACTTTTTGGTACTTTTTTATTTCCTGGAATAATAATCATAGAAACTTTTTATATTTCTTGAAAAATTTTCACTAGAATCTAAAAATTTGTAATGTAGGAGAATTCGGTAAAAAAACATTCTGGGCAAAATACGTTATGGAAATTCCGCTTCTTAGTCGAAAATTGAAATATGGAATGAAAGATCCTTCAGTGAAAAAATTTTTGGAAATTCCGTTTCTAACGGGGGTATGAAAGTGTACTTTTGGTACTTTTTTGTTCCTATAATAATGACCTTAGAAGCTTGAATTTTGAAATGTAGGGTCCTTCGAGGAAAGAAAAACATTCTGCTAAAATATTTAAAAAAAAAAATTCCGTTTCTAGAGGTTTAAAAAGGTGTTTTTGATACTTTTTATATATCATGAAGTAGTGATCCTAGGCACTGAAATTTTGAATGCTGGATCGTTTAGTGAACAAATATTTTGGAAAAGTTCTTTTTGGAAATTCTATTCCTAAGAGTCGCGATCGATCGTAAAAGGGGTAAATTTAGTTATTCTTATATTTTTGAAATAACTGTTCAGAAACTTCATGTTTTAAATATGGGAAAATAGCACAAAAAAAAAGTTTTTGGAAAATTTAATTTTAAGGGGAAAAGGTGGCAAATGGTTTTTGGAAAATTTAATTTCAAGGGGAAAAGGTGGCAAATGGTTTTTTTTTTTACCTATCTAACTATTAAACTTAAATCCCCAGAAATAACACAAGAGAAGGATATATTTTAAAATTTTAAATTTTAGGATAAAAAGGTGTAAATTGGTACTTTTCATATCTATAAGACAAAGACAATAGAAATTTGTATTTCTTTAACTCATATTATACGAAGATGAATAAACTTACATGGAACGAACGGAGATGGAATTGGAAATGAAATGGAGTAGAACGGGGAACAAAA
This sequence comes from Pegoplata infirma, assembly GCA_963921195.1. NCBI lineage: Eukaryota > Metazoa > Arthropoda > Insecta > Diptera > Anthomyiidae > Pegoplata > Pegoplata infirma. Next base: position 41,200,515 of record OY992537.1, read on the forward strand.
TGGAATATGGCAGGGAATAATATGGAATGATACTTTTTACTCAAATTTTTCGTATTTAACTTTTTTTTATTCCATATTTTTCTCTCTATATGTTTTTTTCACTCAAACTTATTTTTATTCCAATTTCTTACTTCACTGAAATATGTATTCATTCAAAATCCAAAATTCTGATATAAGGGCTCGAAAATTGTCAATATCTTTTTTCAACGGAACTAACATTGTACAGTACCAGCAAAGTTACTCACATTTTATTGTTTAAATTATTCATTGAAATATTATTTAATGAAAAACTTAACGTAGGGGAATTTTTTTGAGACCGATAGAGTTATTCTGATCTTTCTATTATCCGGTATTCAATACAACCGGTAACGAAGTACCGGGATGGTAAGCTAGTATAATTATAATAGAGTAGCTTGTTTCTCCAATTTTCTGATTAAATTATAATTCGCCATCTTTATTTTTTTTTTTGTTTTATTATTTTTAAATGAAGCCCATAAAATTCTTTACAAAGTGTTAGATCTTTATTGTCCACAATCTATTGAAATTCGAAAAAATGTGTTATTTTTAAGCAGATTTTGACCACATTCTTTTGCGACTTGGAAAACTTAAAGAACTATTGTTGGTATTTGTTTGGACTTTAAGGACATCAAGGATGCACTTATTAAGGATTGCAAGGATAAGCAAAAAAATATTTTTTTTTAAATGTTTGTTTTTATTTCTTCCATTTGATGCAGTAGTAAAACTAAAATAAGTTTTAAGGAATTATAATATTATCCCTTAACTGCATATTACGCAGTGACATTGCAAAGACATGCAAAAAAACTTTTTTTTTAATTTTTGTTTTTTATTCCGGATTATATGACCCAAAATAAATTTTAAGAATTATAATATTAGCCCTTAACTGCATGGAACTGCAAATTTGCAATTTTTTTCGCAAATCTGTAAAAAGTGTTTGCATGTTTAAAGATTGTTTTTTACATGATAATGCTTTTAGGCTGATGCCTAATTTTAAAAAAGTTGCAGGACACTACCTTAGTTTGACTATGGGGCATTCCATGTCAAATCGGACACTTTGATTTTTTTTTTTAGATTTCCCCAATTTGTTTACAGTTTTTAGTACCCTTTGAAAACTCTTTCGTGAAAAATTTTCAGATTTTTTTGATGAACCGTTCAAAAGATATCGAATTTTAAAATATTGGTAGTTTGTTCCTTTACTCAAACTTCTTTTACTCATAACTTCTTCAATAATGGTCCAAATTTAATTTTTTTTTTCAAAATTTTTATTTTTTTACGTACTTTTAAAAAAAAAATCCCAAAAAATTCTTAAAAGCGCTCTAGTATGCGATTTTTAAGCTTTAAAATTTAAATCTCATTTTTGAAAATGTTTGTACTCTTTTTTGTGTAAAACTTCTATGGATTCTACAAATTTTTTGCCCAGTAGGATCATGGGATAACAATTATTACTATTTAAAAAAAAAAAAAAAATTTATTGTAATTTTCCAATCTTAAAATCAATTCTACTGCTCCAATGGTGCGTCATAGAGGGGTCATTTCCTAGACCGCCCCCATTAATTTTTATGTCTTAACATTTCTTTTGAACAAACTAATACCCTATCTCCAAATGCTAAGGGGGCTCCCACACAAAACGAAATTTTTTTAAATTTGCTCCAAACGCTCTAACTGCCCTAATAGTGCCCTTAGACCAATAAAATGTATGACCAACCACAATATTTTTTTAGTCCAAACATTTTCTTTGAACACACCTTCCCTCTATCCTTAACTGTTAAGGAGTTCCCTATACATTTTTTTTATTTTTTTTTTTTAATTTGTTTTATTTAATGAGCTTCTACCGTTGAGACCGATCCCCATTTATTTTTACCCTACAACATTTTTTTAAAACATACCTACGCCCTATCCACTCCCTAAGTAGGCTTCCATTTAAAATTACATTTTTATAAAATTTGCTCCAACTGTTATTTGTATGGGAACCTACTAAGGGAGTGGAGATAGGGCGTAGGTATGTTTTAAAAAAATGTTGTAGGATAAAAATAAATGAGGGTCGGCCTCTCTAATGACCCCTCTCGGACGCACCATTGGACCGGTAGAAGCTGATAAAATAAAACAAATTTACAAAAAATAAAAAAAAATTGGATGGGGACCGCTTTAACAATTAAAGATAGAGGGTAGGTGGTGTCAGAGAAAATGTTTGGACTAAAAAAATATTGTGGGTCGGTCATACATTTTGTTGCTCTAAGGGCACTATTAGGGCAGTTAGAGCGATTAAGGCAAATTTTAAAAAATGTCGTTTTGTGTGGGAGCCCTCGTAGAAATTGGAGATACGGTATTTGTTTGTTCCAAAGAAATATTTAGACGTAAAAATTAATGGGGGTCGGTCTTGGAAATGACCCCTCTATGACGCACCATTGGAGCAGTAGAAATGATTTTAAGATTGGAAAATTAAAATAACATTTTTTCAAAAAAATTTAAAAATAGTAATAATCCTTATCCCATGATCCTAAAGGGCAAGAAATTTATAGAATCGATAGAAGTTTTCCACAAAAAAATTTAAAAAAAATCCAAGAGTACAAACATTTAAAAAAATGTGATGTAAATTTTAAAACTCGCATACTAGAGCGCTTTTAAGAATTTTTTGGGATTTTTTTTTAAAAGTGCGTAAAAAACAAAAATTCTGAAAAAAATTGCAATTTGGACCATTATTGAGGAAGTTATGAGTAAAAGAAATTTAAATAAAGGAACATACTACGAATTTTTAAAAATTCGATATCTTTTGAACGGGTCATTGAAAAAATCTGAAAATTTACCACGAAGGAGTTTTCAAAGGGTACTAAAAACTGTAAACAAATTGGAAAAATCTAAAAAAAAAAATTTTCAAAGTGTCCGATTTGACATGGAATGCCCCATATGCATGTAGCTTCTTTCACATATTCTAAGTGGAATGAAGGGTATAATTAAACGCAATGTGCAACAATTTATTAATGAAAGTGTTTGTTTATATTCTGTCTAAACATTCAATTGTTCATTAGAATTTTGTGATAACTGCCAAGCCGCAGGTCATCAATTAAACGCATGACTTTTAGAATGTTTGACCACACAACAATTCAAATATTTACAAAATGACAGTTTAGTTAATAAGTAAAATATTGATATTGAAATGGTTAACCGCATAAAATTGGAGGCATTCGAAATTTATTTTAAATAAATAAACAAATATTTACGGAAAACTGTATGGTTGCTGATAATAAATTAAATTTTAATAATTACTTAACATCAATTTAAAATAAATATTGTCTAACAAGGGAAGTCTCCCTGGTTTCATCCTCCGATCTTCATGAAATTTGGATATGTTGTTAAGAACGAAAATTAATTCGTCACGTATTTTTTTTAGAGGCCCAAACTCATTTTTATGGTGGGTCGATTTGTATGGGGGGAAATTGACCTTTTTTAGTTTTTTACGATTTACCCCTATTAAAACAAAATTACTATAGGCATGTTTGGTATCAGATTAAAGGTATTAAAAATACCTATCTCGTGGTGCTAACGACGGGCCAAATAAGTTAATATTTTTCGACTTACTAACAAAAATGTCCTAAAAAGTTGTGCATGTTTGGACACGTTCTTAGCACACGTATATAGGGTTCCCAAAGACCTTTCATTTGGTATGTATCATGACTAGGTTTCTTTGCATAATATAGGAGATAAACGAAAAAAAAATGGTCTTGTCTTCCCCCCTACTTTTTACCCCCTAAATATGAATTTGGGCCGCTAAAAAAAAATTTTATTTTTTCTGCTCTACAAAATAAAACTAATTCCATTAAGATCCGCGGGTGACACTAGGGAGACTTCCCATGTAAGTATGATTTTCCTTTTTGAAAAATCCTCATATTCCTGGAGAGTTAATATAATCTGAAGAATCGATTTTATATTGTAAGAAGTTGTGTAGGAAAAATTTTACAAGTATTATTTTTTATTGTAATGAGGGTGGAGGGTGGAGTGTATTCCTCAATTCGGCCATGTCAAATTAAACTTTTTTACATGTTTTAATAAAAAAATTTTCAAACGACCAACAAAATTTGTTAAAAAAAAAGAAAAACATTTCATTACTGTTTTTTAAACTTTTTATTTTTTCTTTCCTTTTTTTATTTTTCTTTTAAAAAACAATTCAAGTGTACTTGTCAACTACTTACACTCTGTTTTAGTACTTTAACTGGACAACAACACCAATTCACTTCATCATCTCGGCTACATAATCTAAAAAACAATTGAGTTGAACTTTTTATTTTTACCTACTTTCTTTTGATGATAAAAAAAAGAAATGTTAAAACAAAGTGAAGACAAAGTGTAAAGACAACAAGGAAAAAAAATCGGTCTTGCTGAATGTATCGAAACCCTTCACTTTGTAAAGAGATTATGGGAGAAAACAAAATTTCGAAAAAAAGTTTTTAAACAAATTGTTTGAAAAAATTTATATTTTTTTAAGATTCCTGAAGATGCCATCCAAACGATGGAAAAATATTGAAAATAATAAAATTAAAAATTAATCAATATTGTTTTATTTATTAGAACTTTTTTATCAATTCTGTATTAATTAACAAGCTCGAGGGCACAGTTCTTTTTAAAAAAATATTAATTTTTATGTTTTATTATTTTCAATATTTCTCTATCCTTTGGATGGCATTTTCAGGAATCTTAAAGATATAAACAAAAAAACACAAATTAAATTGAAAACACTGTAACTGTGTATAATATTTTAAAGTTACAAAGTTTCCAATTTAATTTGTGGTTTTTGTTTATATCTTTAAAATTCCTGAAGGTGCCATCCAAAGGATGGGGAAATATTGAAAAAATCAGAGCTCCCTATTACTCGAGTAGTCGAGTACTCGAGCTACTCGAGCAGCTCGAGTAGCTCGTCAATTACTCGAGCAGCTCGAGTAGCTCGAGCTACTCGAGTAGCTCGAGTAGTAAAGCACACATTTTTTTATATTTAAACTCCTGTAAAACAAAAACTATTATAGCTATTTTCAAAATTTTTACATTTTTGGAATGCTATGCTTCCAAAGAATATACATAATAAATATCAAATTAATAGGATTATCGTAGTGTCTTTGCTAAGCTACTACTCGAAAAAGATCGGCGAGTTTTCATTCAAATGTATGAAAATCCGCCCTCCTTTAAACTTTAATATCAAATTATGAGAATATTTTCAAAAAAACATGTCATTATTTTTTACCAATTATGATCGCATATACGATTAGAATACTTCCTCGAAATTTCAACTCATTTCTACAAAAAATGTGGCAATGGCGATCTACTACTCGAAAAAGATCGGACGCTTTCCATACAAATTTATGAAAATCAGTAGAATTTAGTTCTTTGAGTAGTAAAACACACAGTTTTTATCTTTGAACTCCTGTAAAACAAAAACTATTATACCGATTTTTAAAGTTTTTACATTTTTGAAATGGTATGGTTTCAAAGAATAAAAATAATAAATATCAAATTAATAGGATTATCGTAGTGGCTTTGCCACACTACTACTCGAAAAAGATCGGCGAGTTTCTATACAAATGTATGAAAATCCGACCGCCTTTGAATTTTAATCTCAATTTGTAAAAAAAAATCAAAATAACATTAAATTATTTTTTGTAAATTATGATCGCATATATGATAAGAATACTTCCTTAAAATTTCAACTCATTTTTACCAAAAATGTGTCATTGGCGAACTACTACTCGAAAAAGATCGGCCCATTTCCATACAACTGTATTAAAATCAGCCTACTTTTGAACTTTGACGTCACTTTATGAAAATGTTGTCAAGAAAATATAACGTTATTTTTTGCCAATTATGATCGTATATATGATGAGAATTCCTCCTAAAAATTTTTATTAATTTCTACAAGAAATGTGGCATTGGCGAACTACTACTCGAAAAAGATCGGCCGCTTTCCATAATAATGTATGAAAATCTGCCCTTATTTCAATTTAAATGTTAAATTATGAAAATATTTTCAAAAAACCATGCATTATTTTTTACCAATTATGATCACATATACGATAAGAATACTTCCTCGAAATTTCAACTCATTTCTACCAAAAATTTGGCATTGGCGAACTACTACTCGAAACAGATAAGCCGCTTTTTCTACAAATGTTTGAAAACCAGCACTTGTTTGAAGTTTAATTTCATTTGTGAAAATCTTTTTAGACCACTAAATTTATTTTTTTACATATTATAATTGCAATGATAATATCACTTCTTAAATCGTTATTTTAATTTCGACATAATTTACCTGTTGTGAATTTTTTAACCCAAATTGTTTTATTACCTAAAATTTCCCATTTATAACGTACCGTACATTTTTTTTTTTTCATTTTACCTTTTAGTGCAATATTTATAGGCAGTGTTTTAAAAAAGGCACAGCAAAAGATTTTACAACCTAATAAAAGAACACGTGGTCTCAGCAAATTTTACTGCCATGGATTTTCCAAATATTTGTTTATGACTCCTTTCATAAAAAAACAATTATCTTTAACATGTTTACGAAATTTATTTAAATTTTTTTTGTTTAAATTTTACTGAAGTTATCTAGTCTATGAATGGAAAGCGGCCGATCTTTTTCGAGTAGTAGGTCGACAATGCCACATTTTTTGTAGAAATGAATTTAAATTTTGAGAAAGTATTCTTATCATTTATGCGATCATATTTGGCAAAAAAATAACTTTATGTTTTCATGAAAACATTTTTACAAATTGACATTAAAGTTCAAAAGAGGGCATATTTTCATACAATTGTATGAAAATGGGCCGATTTTTTCGAGTAGTAGTTCGCCAATACCACATTTTTGGTAGAAATGAGTTGAAATTTCGATGAAGTATTCTTATCATATATGCGATCATAATTGGTAAAAAATTATTTCATCTTTTCTTGAAAATTTTGTCACAATTTGACATTAAAGTTCACAGGAGGTCGGATTTTCATACATTTGTATAGAAACTCGCCGATCTTTTTCGAGTAGTAGCGTGGCAAAGCCACTATGATAATCCTATTAACTTGATATTTATCATGTTTATTCTTTGGAACCATACCATTTCAAACATGTAAAAATTGTAAAAATCGGTATAATAGTTTTTGTTTTACAGGAGCTCAAAGATAAAAACTGTGTGTTTTACTACTCAAAGAAATAAATTCTACTGATTTTCATAAATTTGTATGGAAAGCGTCCGATCTTTTTCGAGTAGTAGATCGCCAATGCCACATTTTTTGTAGAAATGAGTTGAAATTTCGAGGAAGTATTCTTATCGTATATGCGATCATAATTGGCAGAAAATAATGACATGTTTTTTTGAAAATATTCTCATAATTTGATATTAAAGTTTAAAGGAGGGCGGATTTTCATACATTTGTATGAAAACTCGCCGATCTTTTTCGAGTAGTAGTTTAGCAAAGCTACTACGATAATCCTATTAATTTGATATTTATTATGTATATTCTGTGGAAGCATAGCATTCCAAAAATGTAAAAATTTTAAAAATAGCTATAATAGTTTTTGTTTTACAGGAGTTTAAATATAAAAAACGTGTGTTTTATTACTCGAGCTACTCGAGTAGCTCGAGCTACTCGAGCTGCTCGAGTAATTGACGAGCTACTCGAGCTGCTCGAGTAACGAGCTACTCGATTACTCGAGCTACTCGAGTAAAAGCGTAGGCTCTGGAAAAAATTAAAAATAAAAATTAAATCGATTAATTTTTTTTAAAACATAAAAATTTTTTTATTCGATGTTTAAATTTTATACTTTGAGCAGGTTTTTTTCTAGCTCGAGGTTATTATTTCCTTAACTAATTAAAACTATGATATTCTCATAGAATAATTTTCAAGAAAATAATTTTTTTTTTTCTGTTTTAAATTTATTTATGTTGGTAATTTTTTGCAAGACTTAATCGACACGTGATTCGGGATTTGTCAGATTCCATTGCCAAGATTATTTAGCAAAAATAAAAACCCTATACTACAAGTAGCAAAGGGTCTTTAATGGCAATCGTTAATTATCAAACTAAAATATAAATGGGGCATTCCATATCAAATCGGACGACTTGACATTTTTTTTTTAGATTTTCCCAAATTGCTTACAGTTTTTAGTACCCTTCAAAACTCCTTTGTGCTAAATTTTCAGATTTTTGAACTCTTCGATTTTTTTTTGTAACTTCTATCGATTCTACAAATTTTTTGCCCAGGAGGATCGTGAGATAACGATTATAACTATTTTAAAAATTTTTTGAAAAAAATTTATTGTAATTTTCCAATCTTAAAATAATTTCTACTGCTCCAATGGTGCGTCATAGAGGGGTCATTTATAAGACCGACCCCTAATATTTTGTACATCTTAACATTTCTTTGGAACAAACTATTACCATTTCTTCAATTTCTAAGGGGCTCCCATACAAAACGACATTTTTTTTAAATTTGCTCCAACCGCTCTAACTGCCCTAATAGTGCCCTTAGAGCAACAAAATGTATGACCGACTTACAATATTTTTTTAGTCCAAACATTTTCTCTAAACACACCCACCCTCTATCTTTAACTATTAAGGCGGTCCCCATACAATTTTTTTTATTTTTTGTAAATTTGTTTTATTTAATCATCTTCTACCGGTCCAATGGTGCGTCCGAGAGGGGTCATTAGTGAGACCGATCCCCTACGCCCTATCTCCAGTCCCTAAGTAGGCTTCCATTCAAAATTACATTTTTATAAAATTTGCTGCAACTGTTATTTGTATGGGAGCCTACTAAGGGGGTGAAGATAGAGCGTAGGTGTGTTTTAAAAAAATTTCCTCTCGGACGGACCATTGGACCGGTAGAAGCTGATTAAATAAAACAAATTTACAAAAAAAAAATTGGATGGGGACCGCCTTAACAGTTAAAGATAGAGGGTAGGTGTGTTCAGAGAAAATGTTTGAACTAAAAAAATATTGTGGGTTGGTCATACATTTTGTTGCTTTAAGAGCACTATTAGGGCAGTTAGAGCGGTTGGAGCAAATTTTATAAAATGTCGTTTTGTGTGGGAGCCCCATTAAAAATTGGAGATAGAGTATTAGTTTGTTCCAAAGAAATGTTAAGTCGCAAAAATTAATGGGGGTCGGTCTTATAAATGACCCCTCTATGACGCACCATTGGAGCAGTAGAAATGATTTTAAGATTGGAAAATTACAAAAAAAATTTTCAACAAATTTTAAAAAATAGTAGTAATCGTTATCCCATGATCCTCCTGGGCAAAAAATTTGTAGAATTGACAGAAGTTTTATACAAAAGAATTTCAAAAAAATCGAAAAGTACATACATTTTCAAAAATGAGAATTAAATTTTAAAACTTAAAAATCTAAAGAGCTTTTAAGCATTTTTTGCGATTTATTTTAAAGTACTCAAATAAACATATTTAAAAAAATATTTAAATTAGGAGCATTATTGAAGAAGTTATGAGTAAAAGAAATTTGAGTAAAAGAACAAGCTACCAATTTTTAAAAATTCTATATCTTTTGAACGGGTCATCAAAAAAATCTGAAAATTTACCACGAAGGAGTTTTCGAAGGGTACTAAAAACTGTAAACAAATTGGGAAAATATAAAAAAAAAAAATTCAAAGTGTCCGATTTGACATGGAATGCCCCAAATACTATACATATTCGACTCTACTTCCATTGGGAATTAGAAGACGAGCTAGAAAAAAACCTACTCAAAATAAAAATTAATATTTTTTAAAAACAACTGTGGCCTCGTGCTTGTATATTAAGTAAGATAGAATAAAAAATAATATTTTATAAAAAGCAACAATGGCCTCGAGCTTGTCTGTCAATTTTTTTTTTAACCCATAAAAATTAATTAATTAAAAAAATTTGGATTTTTTTCTAATAAAATATGTTTGTAAACATTTTCGGGAGTCTGTGTATTTTCGTCCATAACTTTGGAACCTCTAAACTGATATCGCTTAAATGCAGTACAAAAGTTTTCATTGTAACAACAAATATATTTGTTGAGCTTCAGTCAAATCTTGGTAATATTTTGACCGTAATCGCCATTTCAACATAAAAAATAGACAGAGCTATAATGTCTTAGCATCGACCACAGACCATTAATATTATAAGTTTTTGAGGTCCGACACCGATTTTTCGTAGTTACAAACGGAATGACAATCTTATATTTACCCTTAACCACTACTAGTAAGAGGAGGGTATAAGAAAAATTGGGACTTGAAATAAAGTTTTTCACTAACCTTCCATTTTGTTACGTTTAGTTAATAAAAAAATATTTTCAACTCACTTGAAAAAGGAAGGAAGAATATAAAAAAGATTTTTTTTTGCTGTTAAAGTTTGTTGTTTTATTTGTTAATTATACCAACAAATAAAATGTTTCAATTCAATTGAAGTTTTGATTAAAAGCACAAACTCTTATAATTTTTTATTTGTTTTGATTTACCATAAATTTGCCAACACTCGTATTTTTTCTTTGTCATGACTTCGTTTGTAACAAATTTATTTTCTTTTGTGTTAAAATGTCCTCAATATTTTATAATTTCGTTTTTTTTATATATTTTCTTTGGGTAATGCATGACTGCAATTTGTTATGTTAGGAACATATAATTTTTTTTTGGTATAAAACATTATTGAACAGCAACATTGCATTTTATACTTGCAACGTCAAACTTCTATTACAGCATTTCCAATTGAATTTAAATTTTTTTTTTTTTTAATTTTAAAATGTTGTATTAATTTAATAACTTTTCTGAATAGTTTAGTGGTATTGCAAAAATTGATAATCATGCTAATATTTCCAGAATTTCCATGAAGACTAAATTTTGTTGGTTAAAACCTTTAAAAATTACCAATATTCCTCCTTTTTTAACAAAACATTATTTATTTTGGTCGATCAAAAAATTTATTTTTTTTGTAATTTTATATTTTTTTTTTTTAAATATCCAAATTTTATAGATAATTTTACAAAAAATCTAATAAAATAACAAGAATTTATCTCGTAAAAAAGTTGTAAACTTAATATTTTATTGGTAAAAAGTTTGTAATATTACAAAAAAAAAACTAGTAAAATAACAAGAATTTATCTCGTAAAAGATGTAAACTTACAATTTTATTGGTAAAAAGTTTGTAATATTACAAAAAAAAAAATAAAAAATTTTACTAGAAATTTTCGTTACATATTAAGACATTTTTCTCCCATAGAACTCAAAAAATAATTTTATCAATTTTCTTACTCATATCATCGGATATGGTGTAAAAGTTTTTTTTATACAAAAACCGTTTTTTCTTTTAAGCATTTATAACTATTTTCAGATTCAGTATATTATATTTTGCGCATGTTTCAAAGTGCATACGTATAGCAGTAAATATACTTGCACATACATAAGTTTGTATGAGTTTAAACGAATAAAATTGTGAAGTCCTTTTTTTGACAGTATTGCATGCTTTGTTGAATTTCTTATTATATTATTTGTCATAATTGACATATGTTATTAGTAGGGATGAGATTTTCATGCACTAAAAAATCGAAAATATGCGCCTAAAATATGCGCTAAAAATTCAAAATATGCACTAAAAAACCTAAAAATATGCACTAAAAAATAAAATGTGTGCAATGAAAACCTTGTTTTCATAGGAAAAACTTCTTAAAAAGCAAAAAATAACGCCGGGTTTATTTAGTAACATTTAAAACTTTATATAAGCAAGATTTTTTTAGAAATTCAGACAATCTGTAAAACAAATTTTAAAGAAAAAAAAATAATTTTTCTTATTTCCAAAATAAATTTTTAAAACTTAAAAAAGTTTTTGAAACAAATAAATTTTAATTTGTGTTTTTGCTAATTTATGACAAAATATGCAAAACTATGCACTTAAAAGTTGGAAATATGCACAAAATATGCATTTAAAACCAAAATATGCAAAAATATGCATTTTCACCAAAATATGCAAAAATATGCAAAAACAAATCGATGCCATTTTAACGCAAATTTCTTGATTCGGAAAGATAATTGGTCGATATCGTTTTTAGACTATCGACAAAAAACATGCATTTGCATGGAAATCTCATCCCTAGTTATTAGTAATCACAAATGCAATATAAATATAAACCATAAAAAATATACATAAGGTACATGAACCTAAGGAAAACCAAAATAAAATTATATATTTATTTTTTCAGATTATTCCACGAAAAGTTTTGTGCAGCAGATTCTAGAAAATACTCTACGGTTATTACAACAAAATTTTCAATGTAAAACAATTTTTCAAAAAACTATTTGCTCAAAAAAACGATGGCTTTTGGTACAATTAGAGTTTCTCTTTTTTCAGACTTTTTCATTTCCCGGGAAAGCGGGATTCATTTTAATATTTCACGGGATCCCTGGAATTCCCCCAAAAACTAAAAACCCAAATTTTTTGTCAAAAAAATATATAAAAACCTTATCAATGCGATTACACTATTTATAATGTATATTAACATCATAAAGATCTTATTTAGGACATTCAAAACAAAAGTTTCGAACAAGTAGTTCGACTTGGTCGAATCTATGAATACCCTCCACAATGTCATCTGATAGTAATTTTCTAAAAAAAATTCAAAAAATTGCATCACAAATTTTTTATTAGAAATAATCAATCAAATTTTTTTGAGTGTAAAATTTTTTTGACTGTCAGCATTTTTTTGAGTGTGACATTTCATTAAAAAAAAAATTATGTATACATTTTTTTTGAGTGTAACATTTTTTTTAGTGTAAATATTTTTTTTAGTTTACAATTTTTTTGAGTAATAAAATTACTTTGTAAAATATTTTTGTTGTTTTATACCTATAAGCAATACAAAAAAAAATATTTCACATATTTCCCACTTTTTATTTTACTTCATTTGATTTTTTTTCCAAAAATTCTTACTATACACCGTTACATACAGTTACAATAACAAAACAATAACAAATATTTACTTGTCTAACAACTAAACTGCACCCCACGACAAGAAAAACAACAACAAGTTTTAAAAAACTGGTATTTCACCACGCTATTAAAACTTGTTTAACGAGTTTTCAACATTTTAAGGTGAAACAAATCTGAAATTCAGTGCTTTGCTTATAACTTTTGAACCACTGAACCGATTTTGCTGAAATTCAAAACCAAATAGCCTTGGGGAACGAAAAATATATATGCTAAGCTTCAGCCCCCTCAGAATTCTCTTTCGAAAGTTATAGTGGTTTTAATCTTGTAAATTCGAAAAATACCTTTGCCAAAATTTACTCTTTTGCTCATAACTTTTGAACCACTGGACCGATTTCGCTGGATTGCAATACCAACCTGACCCGGTAAATGGAGAACATATATGTCAAACTTCAGGAGCCTCCGTAAGGTCTTTCAAAAGTTAGCGTGTTTTCAACGGACAGACAGACAGACGGACGGACGGACGGACGGACAGACATCGCTAGATCGACTTAAAATCGATCAAGGATCATGAATATATATACTTTATGGGGTCCTAGACCAATATTTCGATGTGTTACAAACGGAATGACAAACTTATATATACCCTCTATCACTAGAGTGATAGAGTTTTTATAAAAAAAAAACGGCCCAAATATGTCGAAGTCTCTTTAAAGTTTTTTTAAGAGAATATGTTTTTCACATCGCTTTATCTGTTTTAATAATAAAAAAAATTCATCATTTATTCTAATTCATCTTACAAGGGAAGTCTCCCTAGTGTCACCCGCGGATCTTTATGGAATTGGTTTTATTTTTTAGAGCAGAAAAAATAAAGGGACACGTATTTTTTTTAGCAGCCCAAATTCATATTTAGAGGGTGAAAAGGAGGGGGAAGAAAAGTCTGAAATTCAGAGCATATGCAACCTTTTTCCAATAAAAAACCCAGTTGGAAAATGTGTCACTGAGGAAATTTCCACAGTGATTCCTTGAGGAAATGTCTTCAGGTTATGACAAATCATAGGTAATCCTTGATGACATGTCCTAACATTGTCAGCACTGAATGTTTGATTTAAGAGTGTGGACAATTCCTCTAAGACATCTAAAAGGAAATGTCTTCAGAATAGGAGTACATTAAATTAGAATTTTAAATCTGGGCAACTCTTCAATTTCCAAGAAAAAGATGGCAATATTATCGATTTAATTAAAATAAAATCAAAATCTAACAAGTAGAATAATAGTAATAAATAGACAAACAATTTTAAAAATAAAGTTTGGAACAAGTGGTTAGGTGTGGGACTAATAAACTGAAGGTTCCAAGTTCAAATACAGTTGGGACTAAAAAAGGCGAAAAGTTTTTTTCTAAATATGAGAAAGATAATTTATAAAGGAAAATGGATAAAAGTAAAAACTAAAGAAAATACGAAAATTTTTTGTATTTTCGCATGACCTATGTCAGACATTTCCCCAAAGAAGTCTTAGGTGACATGTCCCCAGAAGGTCAGCCCTGACCACTGCTGACTTTGAGTGAGGACATTTTGAAAATTTGTATGAAACTGTCCTCAACCCAGTACATAGAGATGTCTTGTGGATGTCAGGTGTGACTCTGACATGTCATCGCTCCGTCACTGAGGATGGCTCGAGGACGTTGCCAACTGGGAATTTTTAGATTCTGAGACCTTCCCAGTTGGCAACGTCCTCGAGGCATCCTCAGTGACGGAGCGGTGACATGTCAGAGTCACACCTGACATCCACAAGACATCTCTATGTACTGGGTTGAGGACAGTTTCATACAAATTTTCAAAATGTCCTCACTCAAAGTCAGCAGTGGTCAGGGCTGACCTTCTGGGGACATGTCACCTAAGACTTCTTTGGGGAAATGTCTGACATAGGTCATGCGAAAATACAAAAAATTTTCGTATTTCCTTTAGTTTTTACTTTTATCCATTTTCCTTTATAAATTATCTTTCTCATATTTAGAAAAAACTTTTCGCCTTTTTTAGTCCCAACTGGATTTGGAACCTGGAACCTCCAGTTTATTAGTCCCACACCTAACCACCTGTTCCAAACTTTATTTTTAAAATTGTTTGTCTATTTATTACTTTTATTCTACTTGTTAGATTTTGATTTTATTTTAATTAAGTCGATAATATTGCCATCTTTTTCTTGGAAATTGAAGAGTTTCTCAGATTTAAAATTCTAATTTAATATACTGCTATTCTGAAGACATTTCCTTTTAGACGTCTTAGAGGAATTGTCCACACTCTTAAAGCAAACATTCAGTGCTGACAATGTTAGGACATGTCATCAAGGATTGCCTATGATTTGTCAGAACCTGAAGACATTTCCTCAAGGAATCACTGTGGAAATTTCCTCAGTGACACATTTTCCAACTGGGTTTTCCTGTAAACAAGTCTCAAATTAATTTTTTCTACAGAAAATGTTTCAGATTTTGGGACATTTTCCCCATTTTTCCTATAGAAAAAGTCTCAGATTCTGAGAAATTTTTCGTATAGAAAAAGTCTTAGAATCTGAGACATTTTTCCTATAGAAAATTCTCAGATTCTGAGACATTTTTTCCTATAGAAGAAGTTTCAGATTCTGAGACATTTTTCCTATAAAAAAAAGTCTCAGATTCTGATACATTTTTCCTATAGAAAAAGTCTTAGATTCTGAGACATATTCCTAATGTCTCAGATTCTGAGACATATTCCTAATGTCTCAGATTCTGAGACATTTTTCCTATAGAAAACGTCTTACATTCTGACACATTTTTCCTATAAAAAAGTCTCAGATTCTGAGATATTTTTCCTATAGAAATAGCCTCAGATTTTTAGACATTTTTTTATAGAAAAAGTCTCAGAATCTGAGACTTTTTCTATAGAAAATAGTCTCAGAGTCGGAGACTCTTATTTTTCTGAATCTGAGACAGATATTTTTTCACAAAAAAATTTCAGATACATGCCTATTCGCAGTTATTCCTGGTTATGACTAATTTTATTATTTTCAAACTTCATATTCCCTGTTTTTGTTGTAAACAAAATTATAAAAAGTCTCAAAATTTAAAATTATTTCTCAATTTTAAGACGATGTGGGTAGCAGGTCTTTATTTTTTTGAAATTTTCAAACAAAATTTGGATTTTTTTTTATGATTGTTTACAACAACCACATGGAAAAATTTGAGTTATGACTTTTTTTGTGAATAGGCCCCTAAGTCACATTTTTTCTTTAAAAATTTTCAAATTTACCCTACAAAAATGTTTAGATTTTTCCTTTTAAATTTAATTTGTTTTTTTTTGTGAAGAATTTGTTTCCTTTGAAACATTTTTTGGAAAGTTGATTCTTATTCTCTTTTTTCTCTTTTTCTTTTTTTTCGTTTCCTTTTCTTTCTTTTTTCTTTCTCTTCCTTTTTTTCTCTTTTTAATTTTGGTCAGGTTAGGAAATTTCTTTTTTGTTGTGTACTTAACATGTCCTAATTTAGTGGCCCCTGGTGGTGCACTTATTGGGTATGTGGTCCAGCTTATAAACTTCTGTTCGAAATTACGTCAGCTGTAACCGGTATGAATTTCGCTACAATCGGTTCACTACCTACTTACTGAATACCCAAATTATTAAAAATAAATCACTTTGAACCGTTACGTATGATTGTTATTTAAAGGTGATTACCAGGGACAGGACCTTCATGCACTAAAAAACTATGTTTTAGGCGCCTAAAATATGCACTAAAAAGTCTTGAAATATGCACTAAAAATCTTGAAATATGCACTAAAAATCGTAAATATCCATTTGTTTTTTTATTTTATTAAAAAATACATAAAATTTGAATTCATTCTGGCATTTTAATCTTAGATATACATTAGAGTGTCCCTTATTTTGGAAATGTTGGAAATGTTGAGACGGTACCCCCTCATTTTTTTCCTTTTGACTAAAAAATAACTCAGGAAAAATTTTACGCCCCTACGACCACGCCTTCCCTACGCGACGGGGCCGTAAAGAGCGGGGCCTTAAAAATCATTTTTCCATACAAAGGGCGTGTGTGAAACGGTAGCAAAGTATTCTCCAAAGTAAATTTTTGACACTATTGAGGTGAATAAAATTTCACTAGCCCATTGGGCTAGTAGAAATTTTGACAAAGGCATAGAAATTTTTGAAAATCAAAAAAAAATATAACAACAAACAAAAAGAATACAATTTTTTAAAATTTTTTTATAAAACAAAATTAAAAATTTCTATAAACGAATATTGATTGGATAATAAAACAAAAGAAGAGGCTGGACTTTTTTGTAAAAATAAATGCATTTGCCTAAAAAAGGATAATAAAAAGCCGCTATGTGGTGCTGTGCTGCAAATAAGGAACGTAAATTTGGAAAACTTTTCCTATATAAAGCGTGACATGAAAATTTTGGCTACGGCTCTTGCTTTCTTCGGTCAGGCGGTGTAAATACATACATAGATTGTCGCGTTGGGCATTTTAAGATGTTATGTAATGTGATGTGTCCAGAATAAAAGATTTTTTAATTTTCAATTTTATGAATTTTTTTATTAGATTCTTAAAGAGTTAAGATATTTTTTTGTGATATTTTTCCTGAAAATTTTATGTGCTGAAAATTTTTTTGTCTAGAAAAATGGTATTTGTTTTATAATGCAAAAACAAATTCATTTAATAATTGCATTTCTTATTGAACCACAATAAACAAAAGAAAATACTTCGTAAAAAATATTTAGTATTACAATTTTATTAATTTAATTTACAACTGTCAAAAATTTACTGTTGTCAAAAAAGATATCATTTCACACAGCAGAAATATGAAAATTTCTCACCATACATAAAATATTATTTACCACATCACTTTGCTACCGTTTCACACACGCCCAAAGCAAAAAATTTTTTTTTTGATTTTTAATTTTTTTGTTATTAATTATAATATTACTTGATTAGCTTATTCACGTGATCTAAAAAAGGGTAAAAAATGCATTTTTGATGTTTTTCGATACACGATCAAGATGTCACAGATATGAATAATATTTTTTTATGAATATATATCATTAAAAGCAACATTACAACTAAAACCGTTGCTTGTCAAAACTAAAAAAAAAAAAAATTTTTTAAAATTTTTACTGTAGGACCCCAAAAGCTCAAAATTTTTTTTTCGAAAAATTTTTTAGAACTGAAAGCCTCATCCCACCAAAATCAAATTTTTTGTCATGAATAAGCTAACCAAGTAATATTATAATTAATAACAAAAAAATTAAAAATCAAAAAAAAATTTTTTGGTTTGTATGGAAAAATGATTTTTTAGGCCCCGTTCTTTAAGGACCCGCCGCGTAGGGAAGGCGTGGTCGTAGGGGCGTAAAATTTTTCCTGAGTTATTTTTTAGTCAAAAGGAAAAAAATTAGGGGGTACCGTCTCAATATTTCCAACATTTCCAAAATAAGGGACACTCTAATATACATATATACAGTGTGTATAAAATGTTATTAAAAAATAAAAATTATCTAAAAAAAATTTAATAATTGCTTTAATGCAAAAAAAAAAAATCTTGAGAAATTTTAAAAATAGCTAAAAAATACTAAAAAATAGCTTAAACACTAAAATTTATTCAAAATATGACCTAAAAATATACATTTATAGCGACATAATAGCAAAATATGCAAAAATATGCATTTTAAACAAAATATGCAAAAATATGCACTAACGAATCGATGCCATTTTAAAGCAAATTCTTTGATTCGCAAAGATATCTTGTTTATGCTGTTCTATGACCAAAGGGGAAAAACATGCATTTGCATGAAAGTCCTCTCAAGCTATTTTTATTATAATTATAATGAAAGTTCACCAACTTGTAAAAAAATCTAGCGCTGAACTAAAAAAAACCTTTTGCTACGGAACATGTCAACTTTCATTTGCTTTTGGTTTCATCCCATTCCGATTTTGGTTGTTGGACTGTGTATTTGTTCAATAAATAAATAGTTCTCATTAAACTGTGTTAAATACTAAAGCTAAAATGTACCAATGAGTCATAAATATTAATTGGCAAATATTTTATTTATTTTGGTAGTTTATGACCAATTAATTTTCTGCTACAAACCACAACTAAAATTAAATCAATAAATAAAATAATAAGAAAAGGAAAACACAAAAATAAAATAATGCTTACAGATAAGGAAATAAATGTAGCGCTATCGAAATGCTTTAACAATTCTTAAAATTTTTAAATCATCTTCAGATAAAATCCATCAGTTTCGATTATATGTTAGGTGAATATTTTTTTTTTGTACGCTATCTATTTTCCCACAACTGTTTCATTTTCTAGTAGATTACAATGCTATAAATTAATTGGTTTTAACTTTACCATGTTACGGATGTAAACAATAATAATAATAAAAAAACCCATTTGGTCATAGAGAAAACCAGGTAAGTTTAACAAAAATAAACTGAAATAATATTTATTGTTACCGTAAAATTAAGCAATAATGCTAAGAAATTGTATATAATAAATTTAATTTTTTTTCGGTACCTTGAAATAGCAAGGATTACAATTCTTAGAAATCCTTTATAATAAAAATCCTTTAGTATCCTTAATAAATATTTATTGTATTTTATTTAAAGTCCGTAATTGAAATTTATGGTTTAACATGGGTGGGTGACAATTTAAAATTAATGGTTTGTTTATTTTAAATTATAAAAAGTAAGAGAGAGAGAGAAAAAATACAAAACCAAACCTCAACTATTTATTGAGGTTTATTCTAGTACTTTTTTATACCCTCCACTCTAGTGATAGAGGGTATATATAAGTTTGTCATTTCGTTTGTAACACCTCGAAATATTGGTCTAGGACCCCATAAAGTATATATATTCATGATCCTCGATCGATTTTAAGACGATCTAGCGATGTCCGTCCGTCCGTCCGTCCGTCCGTCTGTCCGTCTGTCTGTTGAAAACACGCTAACTTTTGAAAGACTTAACGGAGGCTCCTGAAGTTTGGCATATATGTTGGGCATTTACCTGGTCAGGTTGGTATTGCAATCCAGCGAAATCGGTCCAGTGGTTCAAAAGTTATGAGCAAAAGACTGAATTTCGGCAAGGGTTTTTCGTGAATTTTTGAGATAAAAAGCACTATAACTTTCGAACACCAATTCTGAGGATGCTGAAGCTTGGCATATATATTTTGCGTTCCTCCAGCCTCGTTCGTATTGAATTTCAACCAAATCGGTCTAGTGGTTCAAAAGTTATTAGCAAAACCGTGAATTTCAGATTAGCTTCACCTAAAATTCACGTGTTGAAAACCCGTTAAACCTGTTTTAAAAACATTGGGTACGTTCAGCAGAGAAAGCTGCTACTCAGCTGCTCCTCAACATTCTGCTGAACGGTTTGATTTTTGACATTTCAGTCAACATGTTGAGTGAGCGCTTCTCATCACTAGTAGCGTACACAATTTATGCTACATTTGATCACAAACTGATACATAAGCTGTTTTATTGAAAATATTAATTTTTTTGGACGTTATTCAAAGAAGTAAACACAACAAATCATAAAAAAAGTATTTTTTACAGCAAAAAATAAATGAAAGCGTCAAAAAAAAAAATATTCCAATATTTTAAAACATTTACAAAAAAAAATGCGTTCAGCAGATTCAACTAATCAAAACATGCTACATCTCAACTGTTGAGTAGCAGGTTTCTCTGCTGAACACGCTCATTGGTAAGTCACAAAAATATTTTACAACGTATTTTTGTCAATCAAAAATATTTTTATACCAAAACAAAAATAAAATACACTCGAAAAAAATTTTACACTCAAAAAAAATTTTACACTCAAAAAAAAAAATTAGTAAATTATTATTTTTTTTTTTTTTTCAAAAATTACTAAAAAAAAAAATTTTTAAACAAAATAAAATATTTCTAATCAAAACTATTATTTTTTTCACGTTAGAAAATTTATTATCACTTAAAATGGGCATTGTGGAGGGTATTCATAGATACGGCCAAGTCGAATTTAACTTTTCTACTTGTTTTTGTATAGCGTAATGCTTAGTCATTGTTTTGTTATAAAGTGGCAAAAAATCTGTATACAAGGCAAAATATACAAAAAAATATATAAAGAAAATCGAGAGCAAAAAAAGTATCGTTGTGGTGAAAAAATAATGTATGAAAACACAGCTAATTATGCGGAAACGGAAACGATGTGTAAACAATTTTGCCTGCGACAAAAAACGAAAAAAAAGTAAAACGGAAGTTAATAATGGTGGAAACGATGGTGTATTATATGATAAGAGCAAGAAAAAAAAATAACATTATAAATATATAAACAACATGATTTATGATAAATACTTATTGTTATTTTTTTTGCAAAAATTGCGGAAAAAATGGTTAATTTTTATATGGGCAAGTCCATGGGAAATCTAACTGGTGGTTCACAGATTTTGATAAGTTTTTGAAAAGAAAATAAGAATTACTGTTTCCATTTTCTTTAAACCAAAAATTTTAGTAACTTGGATAATAAGTCACCTCGTGGGAAATAAAAATGTCTACGAACAGGGTTGCCAGAATTGTTGGGTACAAGCTCGTCAAAAATTTACGATTTTTATAAAAAAAATCGTCAAAATCGTCATCCCATTTGCAAAAATCGTCAAAAAATTGTCAAAATAAAAAATGTACATTTATCATTGATTAAAGATTTATTCAAGCGATGTCCGCCCGTCTGTTGAAGACATGATGAAGTGCAAACCAAAATATCGAAATCCATGCAGTTTGGCTCAAATATATCTTATGGCCATTGGCTGGTTCAGTTTGAAAATTGACAAAACCAGACCTGTGTTTTGTCAATTCACCCTCTTAAACATATGAAATATTTTTATGAAAGAAAAGGTCAAGCAGTTGGGTCAAGTTAATTAGAAAATTTATTTTTTTCCGTCCGCCCTTTTCTGTGGAAACTTCTATAAAAAATAATAATGATAAAATTGCGTAAATATAATAATAATTCAGTTGTTGAGTTGAGTTGAGTTGAGTTGAGGGTGGGTTGTACAAGCCTAAAAATAGGTAAATTTTTAGGCAAGTCCATGGCGCTCAGACTTAAAATAGTCCATTGTACCGTACCCAGAAAAGAAAGATTAAGTAAGGGTGATAAAAGGTCGAGAAGAAAAAGGAAGAAAAGTGCTTGCTCAGAATTTCTCAGTTGCTTTCACAAACTTGAGAAAATCAGACAAGGGAAGTCCATGGACCGTGTCCATAGACAGAATATCAGAACCCAATATCCGCAGTCTAGCCCTTGAGAACGCTGGACAACAACATACATAATGTTCAGTTGTGTCATCATCCTCCAGACAAGCCACGCATAATGGGTCTGATAAGACACCTAATCTCGTCATATGACGAGCACAGGCATTGTGTCCCGTAATTAAGCCAGTAAGTCTGCGACAGTCTATTCTACTGACAAGGGAAGTCTCCCTGGTGTCACCCTCCGATCTTCATGAAATTTGGATATGTTGTTAAGAACGAAAATTAATTCGACACGTATTTTTTTATAGCGGCCCAAACTCATTTTTAGGGGGGGTCGATTTGTATGGGGGGAAATTGACCTTTTTCAGTTTTTTACGATTTACGCCTATTTAAACAAAATTAATAAGGGCATGTGTGGTATCAGCTTAAAGGTATTAAAAATACCTATCTCGTGGTGCTAACAACGGGCCGATCAAGTTAATAGTTTTCAACTTATTAACAAAAACGTCCTAAAATTTTGGTATTTTACTCAATATGACGAAAAGTTGTGCATGATTGGACACGTTCTTAGCACACGTAGATAGGTTTTCCAAAGACCTTTCATTTGGTATGTAACATGACTAGGTTCCTTTGCATAATATAGGATATAAACGAAAAAAACTGAAAAATTGTCTTGTCTTCCCCCCTCATTTTTACCCCCTAAATATGAATTTGGGCCGCTAAAAAAAAATACGTGTCCCTTTATTTTTTCTGCTCTACAAAATAAAACCAATTCCATAAAAATCCGCGGGTGACACTAGGGAGACTTCCCTTGTGAGACTGAGTAGATAGTTAGCCACTTTCTTGTCTGGCTTAATTACAAAACGTTTGGTATTCTTGCATGCCAACTCATTTGACCATCTTTCCATGAAAGTTGCTTTCATATGAGAGTTGATCCAACGCATCAGCCATGTCAAGCCAATACCAATTTGAGGTTCCGGATTGTAAGGAATTGTATCAGAGCCAAGATTTGCCAAAGAGTCAGCAATCTCGTTTCCCCGTATTCCCCTATGACCCGGAACCCACAGAAGACTGACGCTATTCCCACATGAGACCTCATTGAGTCTGCGTCTACATTCCTGGACAATTTTGGATGAAGTGACTGGAGATTCAAGTGCAATGAGCGCAGCCTGGCTGTCACTGCAAATACTGATTCTCCTATTACTCCATCTGTTCCCAATTATCCAGGTCGCTACGTCCAAAATAGCAAATATTTCAGTCTGAAATACTGTAGCCATTTTTCCCATAGCAATATAGCATTTGGTCGCATCGTCCAAATACCAGCCAGACCCAGAGCCATTTAAGGTACTAGATCCATCCGTGTAGAAAGTATCCGTGTAATTTTCCAGTAGGGCTGCTGGGTTTCCCCAGTCTTCCCTACTCGGAAATATTACAGTAAACTTCCTACCAAACTCGATGCAAGAGGTTGTATTGTCCAAAGGCATAGAAAACATCGGACAAAGTTCCGATAGCCTATTGAACAGACGACCATGTCCCACATTGTACTCCCCATGCCATGTTCCGCTTTTGCGGAGCCGGCACAAAGATTTCATGGCTTCTCCTTGAATATGCAAGTCCAAGGGAAGCATATGTAACATAGCGTCCAGAGCTGCGCCTGGGGTGGTGCTCATGGCACCAGTAATTCCCAAGGCAGCCGCTCTTTGCAGTCCGTTAAGCTTGGATCGAATAGTTTTCACCATCGTTCTCGGCCACCAGACTACCGCCGCATACGTCACAATAGGTCTAATTACAGCTATGTACATCCAATGTACATTAGCAGGTCTTAGACCCCATGTCTTTCCAAAAGCTCGCCGACACTGCCAGAAAATCCGAAGTGCCCGTGAAACTTTTTGTTTAACATGTTTTGTCCACATTAGTTTACTATCAAGGGTAACCCCTAAATACTTAACTTCTGTGGACAGTTGAAGAGTTATGCCCTTCAACGTAGG
The DNA here is from genome assembly GCA_963921195.1 of Pegoplata infirma. Taxonomy (NCBI): domain Eukaryota; kingdom Metazoa; phylum Arthropoda; class Insecta; order Diptera; family Anthomyiidae; genus Pegoplata; species Pegoplata infirma. The sequence continues at coordinate 41,224,704 of OY992537.1, forward strand.
AAGCTGAAGACCCTTATGTTTGGTTCTTCGCGTGAACAACACGAGTGTTGTCTTATTTGGATTGACAGACAATCCATGTCGATTGCACCAGTTGTCCATCAAGTCAATAACGGTCTGCATTTTCTTGCATACCAAGTTAAGTGACTTTCCGGATACTAATGCGCACACATCGTCAGCGTATGCCTGTATGTGTACACCTAGAGCTCGTATTTCAACCAAGAGTGAGTTTACCACAAAACACCACAGCAAAGGAGAGAGAACACCCCCTTGGGGGCAACCTCTACTAACCTCAACCGTTACTTTTGTGCCCCACTCATCTTCAGCCGTCAACAATCTCCGGGAGAGCATAAAATGAATCCACTTGACTAGAACTGGATCCACGCCATGCAATTCAGCCGAAGTTTTCATAGAGTCGAAAGTAGCATTATCAAAAGCGCCCTCAATATCAACAAAAACACCCAGAGTATAGTCTTGTTTGTCAATGCCCTTCTCAATATTGACCACAAGATCGTGAAGTGCCGACTCACAAGATCTACCACTCTGATACGCGTGTTGCTGACTATTTAGGGGGCATTCGATTAATGCTACTGACCTAATGAATTTCTCAACCATTCGCTCAAGACTTTTCAGTAGAAAGGATGATAAACTGATTGGTCTAAAACTTTTTGCCAAGGTGTAGTCCTCCTTCCCAGGTTTGGGAATAAAAACAACCTTGACATCGCACCAAGATGATGGAACATACCCATAAGCCAGGCTGGCTCTGAAGATATTTTTAAGTACCTTCACTAGGGTATCTCCACCACTCTTCAAAATCATAGGATATATACCATCTGGTCCAGGGGATTTATAGTTATCAAAGGAAGATAAGGCGTACCTGATCGATTCCTCAGAAACTACCCTAGATGCTATATACCAGTTCCTACAAGTAATATTACCAACAGGACTCTCAATAATATCTGTATTTATCGTTGTCACTTTGCATCCTGGAAAGTGAGTAGATAACAGAATATCATTGACCTCCTGTTGGTTGTTTGTGTAGGTACCATCTGGCTTTCTAAGGGAATCAAGCTTCGCTGAACTATCTTTTTGAAAGATTTTACAGAGCCTTGCCGTATCCCTCGTACCATTTACCTCCTCACAGAAAGTCCTATAAGACTCAAGTTTGGCTTCCCTCACTTTTTTCTTATATTCCTTTTGCATGAGGTGGTAATTGTTCCAGTCAGCATCCTTTCGAGATTTTAAGGCTCTATTCAGAAGCTTTCTTGAACTTTTTCTCAGCTTATAATAATTCAACTTGTTAACATTTGTCACGAAAAGAAAGGTGTCCTCAGCAAAAAACCCCCTATAATTTTTTTAACCTTTTGGAGGGAAAACAGAATGTGGCTCTCACTTGTTCCATTTGTCCCTATTTGTACAAAAATATTGGTGGATACTTTTTTTAACTAACAATAAGAAAAAAATATTCATTGAATTCTAGGTAAGGTTAGGTTAGGGGTTGTGGAGCCTAAAGTTCAGACTCCTCGCATAGACCGGCTGGTCCATAGCGATACCACAATTTCCTTCAGCGCCGAGGATAAAACGCGTTAGTCCATGTTGCGAACAGTTTTAGTTGCGTAAGGTCCGTAGCCGCGATATCATCCAGATTCTTGTTTTTTGCTTTACCTAGTATTCCCTCGCGGTGTCTGGCCAATGCGGGGCATTTGCACAGAATATGTTCAACTGTTTCATCTGTATTAAGTTCATCACATCTTCTACAATTGGCATCCGAGATAAGTCCCATAGTTTTCGCGTGAAATTGAATTGAATACTTTGAATACTAAAGTTTCATTAAAAAATTTTTAAAAAGTAGACAAAATTTAAAGGGTTTTGTTATTTTTAAAAATCGTCATTTTTTGGGCAAAAATCGTCAAATCATAATTTTGCTATTCGTCAATCGTCAAAATGCAAAGAAATCGTCAAATCTGGCAACAGTGCCTACGAATTCTGTACTCTTGCCTGAAACATTAAATCATGATAATGTTTTGCTGAAGATTGGGGTATTCTTGCAAAAGCAAGGTTTTTTTTTAGAAAAAATAATGTTACATTCATTTGCAATTCAATGCAAAACGAATTGAAATATCGGTCGAGGACCCCATTTAGTTTATATATTATAGATCAATTTCTAAGATAATCTAGCGATATACATCCGTCCATCTGTTTGTGGAATGCAAGATGCAGTTCAAACCAAAAGAGCTGTAAATTAGGTAAATAAGTGTAGTTCTTAAGTGCAAAAAAGTGTTTTTACATTTTGGAGAGTATATAAGATTCGGCTCCGAAAAACTTAACACTCTCACTTGTATTTTGTACATTTGTTAAACAAATGGAAAATTGTTATGTCAAAAGTTTAGAATTGGTAAAAAAGTAGTTTTGATAAAAAAAAATAAAAGAAAAAAACTTTTAGATTAAAAAAAAAAATTAATAAAAAAAAAATTTTGATAAAAAAAAAAATTGAAAAAAATTAATAAAAAAAATTGCTGAAACAAATTTTATGACAAAAAAAATATAAAAAAAAATTAATGAAAAAATTATGAAAAAACAAGTTGAAAAGTTTAATTCGTCTTAGGCTATGAATACCCTCCACAATGCCTTTTTTAAAGGATAGTACATTTTTTAACGTAAAAAAAAAATAACAACTTTGATTAGAAATATTTTATTTTGAGTAAAAAACTCTTTTTTTGTCATTTTTGTCATTAAAAATATTACTAATTTTTTTCGAGTGTAAAACTTTTTTTCCAGTGTAATGTTTTTTTTACTGTAAAAATATTTCTGAGTGAATACACGTACGTATGTGCACAAAATATTGTCATTCCTGTAAAAAAAACTAAATTTTTTTGAGTGTAAAATTTTTTTCGAGTGTAATTTTTAAGTTACCAATGCTTTTAAACCTAAACAAGTTTAAAAAGCACTGCTTTAAAATTTAACAAATTTAAGAAGCATTGTTAAGTTACCACCAATGCTTTCAAAACTTGTTCAGCACGTGGCATTTAAGATGAAACCAATCTGAAATTCAGGGTTTTGCTTATAACTTTTGAACGACTGGACCGATTGAGCTGAAATTCAATACCAAACAAAACTGTGGAACCGCAAAGAAACGTGCCAAGCAGTCTCATTATTGTTCTTCGAAAGTTATCGTTATTTTCATATCGTAATTTCGCGAAAAACTCTTGCCGAAATTTACTCTTTTGCTCATAACTTTTGAACCACTGGACCGATTTGGATGGATTGCAGGTAAACTTCAGTAGCCTCTGTAAAGTCTTTCAAAAGATAGCGTGTTTTCTACGGACGGACAGACAGGCGGACGGACAGACGGACATCGGTAGATCGACTTAAAATCAATCGATGATCATGAATATATATACTTTATGGGGTCCTAGACCAATATTTCGATGTGTTACAAACGGAATGACAAACTTATTTACATAGAGTGGAAGGTATAAAAATTATTGAATATGTATGAAAAATAAATTTATAAAAAAAAAATATTGATGAAAAAAAAATATTTATGAAAAAACAATATTGATAAAATAAATTTATAAATAAAAAATATTGACGAGAAAAAATATTGTTAAAAAAATTTTGATCAAAATATTATGTATATTCATGATCGTCGATAGATTTTAAGACGATCTAGCGATGAAAGTCCGTCCGTCCGTCTGTTTGTCTGTTGAAATCAAGCTGACTTTTTAAAGACGGAGGCTCCTGAAGTTTGGCATATATTGGTATTGCAACCCAACGAAATCGGTCCAGTGGTTTAAAAGTTATGAGCAAAAGACTTAATTTCGCAAGAGTTTTTCGTGAATTTACGAGATAAAAAACACGCTAAATTTTGAAAGGCAATTCTGAGGATGGTGAAGCTTGGCATATATATTTGCCGTTTCGCTGGCCTGGTTCGTATTGAACTTAAGCCAAATCGGTTCAGTATTTCAAAAGTTCTTAGCAAAACAGTGAATTTCAGATTAGTTTCACCTTAAATTCACGTGTTGAAAACCCGTTAAACATGTTTTAAAAATATTGATAAGTCACAAAAATATTTTACTACGTATTTTTGTGACTCAAAAATATTTTTTAATTAAAAAAAATTACACTCGAAAAAAGTGTTACACTCAAAAAAAATTTTACACTCAAAAAAAAATTTAGTAAATTTTTTTTTAAAAAATTCTAAAAAACACTTTTTTTCCCAAATTAAAATATTTCTAATCAAAAATGTTATTGTTTTCACGTTAGAAAATTTACTATCCCTTAAAAAGGGCATTTGGAAGGTATTCATAGATTCGGTCAAGTCGAATTTAACTTTTCTACTTGTTGTTTTTGTTTTCATCAACAATTTTGTTACAACAATTTTTTTTTTATCAAATATTTTTGTTTAATCAGCAAACACAGACAAACAGATGGATATCATGGATGGTTTTTAAAATCTCAGTTAAACTAGGTTTAGTTAATCCGAAAGCTGATTTGCCATTACCAAGTTTATAAACGAAATTTCGGCAGAACAGCTTTGTTTTGCTTAAAGTGATGGTCTTTAATAAAATAATTATAAATAAATCACACTTCACAAGAAAAATCCGAGTTTCAGACTACGTTAAACTTAGTTTAAACCTAATCCATATCTCAAAAACCCACCATTAGAAAGCATAACGGATCTACAAAAATTTTGCTTTGGAAAGACCACCTATTTATACAGCAAAACATTATCATGATTCAATAGTTTGGGCAAGAGTACAAACTTTTCAAACATTTGTTATCAATACTTTGGATGATATGAGCGTTTAAAAAAAGCTCTTTTTTTAGGCAATATTGACTTAAAGATATTATTTTATAATTTTTTTTACTCGAAACCCGTACACGCAGAGAAGAGATATGATTGTGGCAATCATAATTTAAGAGCGTCATATTATGATTGAAAATTGTATCATAACTTGTTTGTTGCAACCATACCATTTTTACAACAATCATGATATGATCCTAAATATTTGAAAAATAATTTATGACCATAATATGGTTGCAACAAACATTTTATGATTGCTATAAACATATTATGATAGAATTTTCAATCATAATATGACGCTCTTATATTATGGTTGACACAATCATAACTCTTTTCTGAGTGCAAGTTTTACGAAAAAATATTCTATGACCAGAGTAAGGCCCGAATCATTCAGTCATTGATTTTTTCATATAAAATACTCAATGAAATCGATTTCTTTGAATGGTTTTTCCATATAAATTTTTATCTTTGCCCAACTATGTCTGTGACAATATCGCAGATAAAATTATAAAAATATAAAATTTTGAAAACAAGAAATTAAAAAAAAAAAAAAATTAACAAAAAATTTTCAAAGCATTTTTTAAATGTCTTTTTTTCTAGAAATTTGTCAAAAATTTTTCAAAAAATTAAAAAAAAAATCTATTTTTTTTTTTCATTGACAATTTAATATGATTTGGACAACCTTTAATTAAAAATGAATTTGAGCAAAAGCAGACAATTTTAACTCGTGGCGTTCTTTGACGAAAATTTGTATTTTTTTTTGAAAATTTTCACTAAAAACTATTAATTTTGATTTTTTGGCGAATTCGTACAATCCTCAAAGAACGATAACGTTTGACCGATTTTATTATTTTTGATATTCGTGTCCAGCGCATCAAAATTAATAAATATGATGTGTCGCTAGACACATCATATTTTTAGTTTCAGGCAAATAGAATTTGGTCACTTCTTTATAATAGAGAAATTCTCAGATTCAAAAACACTTTTCGTATGAAAATTATCAGGCGAAAAGGGTTTATTAATATTGATTTAATAAAATTTTTTAAATAAAAATGTAAAAATTCTATAAACATTTATTTACAATTCATACCATTCGATTTTTTTTCTCCAAACATTTACAAAATATATTTGAAACCAGTATTATGGTTATTTATGCATTGAAAACGCATCATTTAGGCTAACAAATGACCATAATGGTCCCAAAAACCCCAAAAAAACAGCAAGATAACCAAGAAAACAGCAGTCACGTTTTATGTTAGTGTATTTATGACTATATGTGTTTGAATATATTAACCCATTGTTTGGTACATAATGATAAAAGAATATTTATTTTAGCCAGAATCACACAGAGAAAAAAACAACAAATTTCTTTTCAGTACAGGGAACGAGTTATATCAGGAAGCTAAATTTATGTTACCGACAGACACATAAAAACATATCATGTGGTCTAAAACATGTGTTTGTATGTGTTAGTATATGTGTCAAATTATTGTATACCATACTATATGTGTGTGTATTGGTAAAATTCTGTGGTAAAATTTACGCTTTTATAGATCATTAATTTCAATATATATGAGACTCATAAATTTATTTCAAACAAACAGAAATAAATAGTTGTGTAGCATACACAAACTATGAAAAAATACTATACCCAGTAAGAAATTTAAATTTAAAACAAGCTAATAAATTAAAATTGACTTTTAATTTTTTAAGCTAAAAAAATTGTATTAAAAAATTTTGACTGGAAAAGTTTAGTATTAAGTAAACAAATTTTTGTTAGTGAATTATTTGAGTGTAAAAAGTTTTTAAGTGTAAAAACTTTTTGAGTCTAAACCTTATTTTGAGGAAAAAATTTTTTTTGAGTATAAATATTTTTTTTTTTATTTGAGGGTAAAAATTTTTTTTGAGTGGCAAAAATAGTTTGTTTAATACTTCTGTGGCATATCCAATGTCATTCAAAACGTGCTTAGTTAAAATTACAATCTAAATTTCACCGTTTATCTACTGAGCCGATTTTGGTAAAATTCCATACCAACCTGACCGGCATAACGACAAACATAAATTCCATGCTCCAGCAGCCCCAGGATTGTCTTTCGGAAGTAAGCGAATTTCCTACAGACAGACGGAGTGTCGAACATCCCTAGAATACATATGAGGCATTCCACACCAAATGTCCAGCGAAAAAAAACACGTGTACCGTAAACTTCTGAATACGTTGTATGGATAGCCCTATATGGAACTTAGAAAACTGCGTTTTTGGTTTTTCAATTTTTCAAAAACTGGGCTTAGGAGGCGTGGTCAAATATTGGAAATATGGTCAAATTTGTGGCGAGTTGCCTTGATTAAATATTTATCACATTAAAACGGAATGCACCACAATTTCAAAAATTTACATTCTTATATAGTTTTGTATGGGCTATCGATTAAATATTTTTTTGGAAAATTTTCAGAACCCGTTCTGAAATTTTCCATTTTTTAAAAATGTCAATTTATTAAAAAACATGTCACTTTTTTTTCATTTTTAATTTTTTTTTTAAAAGCTTAGATGTTTGTCCATCCACACAAAAAAATCAGAAACACGTTCTTCGTTTTTTTTCGAGAAAATCGCATCTGAACTTTAAATTTCATAACAATTTTGTTATTTGCTTGTATTTCTTTGTGTCAACAGAGCGTATGACGAATATTTATGCAATTAATATTACTCATTCGCAACTTTAAAACAAAGAAATACAAGCAAATAACAAAATTGTTATGAAATTTAAAGTTCAAATGCGATTTTCTCGAAAAAAAAGATGAACGTATTTCTGATTTTTTTTTTGTGTGTATTGACAAACATCTAAACTTTAAAAAAAATAAATAAAAAAAAAAAAAAAAGTGGCCGGATTTTTGATAAATTTACTTTTTTAAAAAATGGAAAATTTCAGAACGGGTTCTGAAAATTTTCCAAAAAAAGAATTGTTAATCGATAGCCCATACAAAACTATATAAGAACGTAAATTTTTGACATTGTGGTGCATTCCGTTTTAATGTGATAAATATTTAATCAAGGCAACTCGCCACAAATTTTACCATTTTTTTAATATTTGACCACGCCTCCTAAGCCCAGTTTTCGAAAATTTGAAAAACCAAAAACGCAATTTTCTTAGTTACATATAGGGCTATCCAAACAACCTATTCAGAAATTTACGGGACACATGTTTTTCTGTAGCGGGACATTTGGTGTGGAATGCCTCATATACTATCTTAAGGAGTTACAAACGAAATGTAAAACCTATATATTTCATCTCTTTTTATTCCATGTCTTTTCATAGAGATGGCACTCGATCAAAATTGTTTGTGGGGTAACTATAATTCTTATTAATATATTTGCTGGTTTAACTATTTATTAAGGTTTTTGAAAAATTTAATTAAAAATAAAAATCGTATTATTATAAATAATGTAAATATAACACCGTCCGATAGCCAATAGCGAACATGAACCCGATGATATACGTCTGAAAGTAGAGATCAAATGGAGTAAAAATGCATTTACAGTTTTTCATTTCGTGCTATTATTTCCTTTTAAAAAGACTTAAAAATTTTAAAGGATACATTTTGTAATTTTTTTAGGGGTGGTCCTCATCTTTCATTCATCACTAGTGGCATCCTAGGATAAGTACAAATATTAACATGTAGAAAAGTTAAAAATTCAACTTGGCCGAATCTATGAATACCCTCCACAATGCCCTTTTTAAGTAATAGTGAATTTTCTAACGTGAATAAAAATAAAATTTTTGACTTGAAATATTTTATTTTGTGTAAAAAAACTTTTTTTTAGTAATTTTTGAAAAAAAAATACCAACATTTTTTTTTTTTGAGTGTAAAATTTTTTTTGGATGTATTTTTTTTTTGTTTTAGTGTAAAAATATTTTTGAGTGAAAAAAATGCGTTGTAAAATATATTTTTGACTTACCAATGTTTTTAAAATATATTTAACGGATTTTTAACACGTGGACCGATGTGGCTGAAATTCAATATGAAGCAATCCAGGGGAACGAAAAATATATATGCCAAGCTTCAGCATCCTCAGAATTGTCTTTAGAAACTATTCGTGGTTTTTATCTTGTAAATTCACGAAAAACCCTTGCCGAAATTCACTCCTTGGCTCATAACCTTTGAACCACTGAACCAATTTCGCTGGACTGCAATACCAACCTGACCAGGTAAATGCCCAACATATATGCCAAACTTCAGGAGCCTCCGTAAAGTCTTTTAAAAGTTAGCGTGTTTTCAACAGACAGACAGACGGAAAACGGACGGACGGACATCGCTAGATCGTCTTAGAATCGAACGAGGATCATGAACATATATACTTTATGGGGTCTTAGACCCATATTTAGAGGTGTTACAAACGGAATGACAAACTTATATATATTCTCTATCACTAGAGAGGAGGGTATAAAAAAATATTTTATAAAATTAAATCCTTTTAAAAAGAAACAGGATCACGAAAAGAAAAGAAAAACTGTAAATGCAGTTTTACTACACTCAAAAAAACCTTGTTAAATTAAAAGAAAACTTGTAACTTTTTTATATTTGCTACCTCCTATTTGACAAAAAAAATTTAATAATTTTTCAAGATTTTTACCAATAATTTTGTAATTTTACATATTTTTTACCAATAAAATTGTAAATTTACAAATTTTTTTGACACGATAAAATTTACAAAGAGGTTTCGTAATTTTACTTGATTTTTTGCTACCTCCTATTTTACGAGAATTCCTAGTAATTTTACAAACATTTTATTAATAGTTTTGTAATATTACAAGCTTTTTACCAATAAAATTGTAAATTTACAGTTTTTTGGCTCAATTAAAATTACAAGGAATTCTAGTGAATTTACTAAAAATTTTTTTGTAAAATTATCTTTAAAATTTGTAAAATTACAAAAAAAATTGTGAAATTAGAAAAAAAATGTAAATTTCGGTTTGTTAAAAAACAAGGCAAACTGTCAAATATTAGTAAAATGGGATTACGAGACTTTTCCTAGTAATTTAACAAAGTTTTTTTTGTTTTTTGTACATTTAGTATCTTGTTTCAAACGCAAGTGACTTTTTTCATTTTTGTCGGTCATTGAAATATATCTAGGGCGAATATTCAAAACGTGCTATCTGCTTTCAAAGAGAGTTTTCGATAGAAAACTGTTCATTGAACTTGTTGTCTTCTATTAAATTAATTTTAAACTGAAAAATTATTTCAAAAACAATTATTTTTAATTATTTTGTAGAAAAAATATTAACAATAACTCCTAGAATTGCCTTAAACTAACTGTTCTTTTTGATCTGCTAAACAAATTTTCATTATGCAGGTAGCAAATTATTCGTCCTGTAGCATGGTTGATGTATTTGTTTATATTTATGATTGTGGCAATTATACTATGATCATCAACAATTATAAAATTATAATTTTTATCAAACTATGATCAAGGAAGTTTATAATATGATCGCTACAAACATGTTATGATAAATGTATCAATCATGCTATGTTGCCCCTCAATTATAGTTGTCGCAATCATGTTACTTCTCTGCGTGTATTTTGACCTCCTGAGTTAAATTCCGCAATCAGAATTGAATTCTATATTTGCGTTTTCTTGTAATCTTACAAGGAAAATCCTGCAAAGTCCACACAGTCCAAAAAGTTTTAAATGTAAACCAACCTGGTTTCTTTGAAATTTATAATATCGACATGTTTGAGTTAACTGACCTTAAATTAGTTTTAAGGGGTTAAACAGGGGGTTAAAAACTACCCATTTTCAGTTATTTTAACGTTTAGGTACTTTATATTGAAAGGGAATTTTTAGGAACATACTCTTGTATGCAGTTTTTATTTTTTAATGCTTCAAATGATCACTTTGCGAACTTTCCTTGTAATATTACAAGAAACCACAACGATAGAATTCATTGTAATTTTACCTCGTTTTTCTTTTCTAAGAATCAGAATTTTTAAAAAGTAATTCCAAATTTTAAATTTCTAGGACCATTATTTAAAAAAATTTAAAAAGTACCAAGTTACACTATATTAGCCTTTTTTAAAAACAACCGCAAGTTTTTCGAATATCTCCGTTCTGACGAAGCAAAATATAACAAGAATCATATGATCTTCTTTCAGAGAATCACTGAAATGTATGTAAGTTAGAACCCAGCAAAATGTTCGATTCCAAAGAATCGGTTGTGGAATCAACTATACTACCCTGCAATCGATTCTACTATGCATTGCATCATCGATGATTTTTGTTTGAGATTGTCACGAAAGCAATACATCCTTTTCCTCCAAACTAGAACACTTATCTGTTCTTCGGAATCTATTCTAGAATATGTTGCATATAGTGGTACAAGAAGGGATTCCGCGATTTTTTAACGGTTACATATCTGTTCCATGTAATGAATTATGGAACCAGTTCTGAATAATTAAATGAATTTTTTTTTAAAAAATTTTATTTTTTTTCTTTACAAAAAATTTGAAAACTAAATACACAAGTACATATAAACTTACAATAATTTTACCACAATAATCTTATTAAGAAAAAATCTAAAGACTCAGAATCTGAGACTTTTTCTATAAGAAAAATGTTCCAGAATCTGAGACTTTTTCTATAGGAAAAATTTTTCAGAATCTAATACTTTTTCTATAGGAAAAATTTCTCAGAATCTGAGACTTTTTCTATACGAAAAATGTCTCAGAATCTGAGACATTTTCTAAAAAATGTCTCAGATTCTAAGACTTTTTGTACAGGAAGAACGTCTAAGATTCTAAGACATTTTTACTTTAGAAAAAGTCTCAGATTCTGAGACATTTTTCCTATAAAAAAAGTCTATGATTCTGAGACATTTTTCCTATAAAAAAAAGTCTCTGATTCTGAGACATTTTTCCTATAGAAAAAGTCTCAGATTCTGAGACATTTTTCCTATAGAAAAAGTCTCAGATTCTGAGACATTTTTCCTATAGAAAAAGTCTCAGATTCTGAGACATTTTTCCTATAGAAAAAGTCTCAGATTCTGAGACATTTTTCCTATAGAAAAAAACTCAGATTCTGAGACATTTTTCCTATAGAAAAAGTCTCAGATTCTGAGACATTTTTCTTATAGAAAAAGTCTCAGATTCCGAGACATTTTTCCTATGGAAAAAGTCTCAGATTCTGAGGCATTTTTCCTATAGAAAAAGTCTCAGATTCTGAGACATTTTTCCTATAGAAAAAGTCTCAGATTCTGAGACATTTTTCCTATAGAAAAAGTCTCAGATTCTGAGACATTTTTCCTATAGAAAAAGTCTCAGATTCTGAGATATTTTTCCAACAGAAAAAGTCTCAGATTCTGAGGCATTTTTCCTATAGAAAAAGTCTCAGATTCTGAGACATTTTTCCTATAGAAAAAGTCTCAGATTCTGAGACATTTTTCCTATAGAAAAAGTCTCAGATTCTGAGACATTTTTCCTATAGAAAAAGTCTCAGATTCTGAGACATTTTTCCAACAGAAAAAGTCTCAGATTCTGAGATAATTTTCCTATAGAAAAAGTCTCAGATTCTGAGACATTTTTCCTATAGAAAAAGTCTCAGATTCTGAGACATTTTTCCTATAGAAAAAGTCTCAGATTCTGAGACATTTTTCCTATAGAAAAAGTCTCAGATTCTGAGACATTTTTCCTATAGAAAAAGTCTCAGATTCTGAGACATTTTTCCTATAGAAAAAGTCTCAGATTCTGAGATATTTTTCCTATAGAAAATGTCTCTCAGGTTCTGAGACATTTAAAACTTTTTATACCTATAAAAAATTATGTTAAACTGTGGATACATACATGCTACAACCTTGATAATTCCTTTACAATGAATATAATATCCCACGCTTCTAGTTTTGAGAAAATGGATAGAATATGCTTCTTAATATTTCCATGAGTATATCCGACAGCATCAGTTCTCCTAAATTACATCTTAAAATATGTATTTTTTGCAATCTGAAAGAAACCATAAAACAAATTGTAAGTACCACATATATATACCAAATTAAGATGTGTACTTACGTTATTTTTGCCATATGTATCCAGAATGTATTTAAAAGCACAATTAGTGCGGCGAAAATCAAAAATTTTGTCCACAAAAAGATAACAAATAAATTTTTTTTTTTTTTTAATTTTATTTTTCTGTTTGACATTTTTTTCAAAAATTATAAGTTTTTTTATTGATTCCGTGGAAACAGTAGAGGAATGGAGTAACATTACTGAGGAATCTATTCCAGAATACATTGCCAAAGAAACGATTCCATAAAATTTTGCTGGGAATTAATGGCATTCAAAATAGCAATATATATGTCCTTTATTTAATTAATTAAAACAAAATAGCAATAGCTTCTAAATAACTTAATATTATAAATGGTGTTTTTCATATTTTTCACTTTAATTTTAGTATTTATTTTACAAACAATATTTAAAGTTTCCTCTATATTAAGTAATAGTAAAACATATGTATTGTATTTGCTGGAGTTTTACTGTGATTTTTATTTTTTCGTTTTCATTTTTATTTTTTGGCAAACCACAAAACTTGATTTAGTGCAAATTTATTGGTCGTAAATGGGAAAATACATTTTTGTGTGTTTTTTTTGCAGTTGCTATTGGTATTCGAAAAAAAAAAAAGAAAATAATTGAATATTTACCACAGACTTGGGGGAGAGTTTGCTAAAAAGAAAAGGAGAAAACAAGAAAATGAAAATAAATGTATAAATTATTAATTTTACTGTTGTACACATTCACATTCAATACGCGGGCAAAAGTAGTAAATTTTTTTAAGGCGGTAGAGGAAAGAATTTTTTCATAACTGCTTGTCTTTGATTGCCTAACCTAAAAAGGTTATTTCTTGGAACAACAGAGCGTATAAGTATTGTATGATTGTATGATAATAATCATACGCCACATATGCTGAGCATTAACTTTAATCATTAATCATCCATTAGAAGCAGGGTTGGCAACCGAAACGAATAACGGTATCGGTAACGGTATTGGTATTACATATTTTTTTATATCGGTAACGGTAAAGATAACGGAATTTTTGATTATTTAGGTAACGGTTAACCGTTACCGAAACAACGATACCGGTACTTACCGGTATTATGAATAAAATTTACCCAACATGTTAAAAAGTCACAAATTTTTTAAAAACACGTAAAAACTGAAAAATGTTGTGCATTTCAACCAGACCTGTAAATACTTGAAAATTTATTTACTTATTTTATAATTTTTCAAATATTTTTTGTATTTGTACTTGAACATTTCAAATACAAATATTTTTTTACTTACTTAACATTTTTACAAGTAAGTAAAACAAAATACTTACTTAAAGAGTGCAAGTTCAAATATTTTCAAATAAATAAAATATTTGAAAAAATGTTTACAAATAAAATATTTGTCAACAATGTTTACAAATAAAAAAAACTTGAGAACATTTTTTCAAATATTTTTATACTTGCCCAAAATTTTCAAATATTCAACATTATTATGGTTGACGAAAAAAGGGCATTAAGTCCAATTTTTTCAACACAATTTTTTTGCACAAATGCATTTTTCTACTACAGCTCTAAGCCCTTCTGTAAAAATATTAATAATTTTTTAAGATTTTCCTATAAGAAATTAAGATTTTTTCAAGTTTCAACAGAATTGTATGGATATTGGACTTTTTAAGCAAATCGAGACCTTAGGACAACAAGGTTCCATTTACTTAAAGAAATAGGCACAAATAGAACCTTGTTGTCATATGGTAGCGAAATCTCGGTAAGATTTCGAGACATGGAGTATGTCCTAACGCATTTGAATAACAAGATCACTTACGTGCCACCTATTGATTCTCTTGAAATTTGGATATGTTGTTTGGAATAAGAACTGTAATATTGTTTTTAAGCGGTCAAAACTTATTTTTAGTGTTGGTTGACTTATATGGGAGAAATAGACGTTGTTTTTGATAATTTTTTGGTGACATGTCATAATCCTAACTTCCGGTATGGGGATTATGATTTTAAATAAAATACCAAACTAAGGGATTTATGGATAAATGTTGTGAAACAGCCATTGACGTCATATGTTTATGTCCTATATGGTTATTATATTCATAATGTCCGTTATTGGAACTTTGTCTTTTTTATATGGTTTCAGTTCCCTTAATGTGGAAACAATAATTTTTGCATTGTTTTTTGTATTTGGATCTCTTTTGTAGGGATATGGAACTCCACAAACACCACAGACTCAACCATAACGGCTGCGCTACATACATAAATAATTTTTGTAGACCTCTGCATGAAGATTCAGTCCAACCGGCTTCGCTGAATATAGTTCCGCTGCGTAACAGCCTTCGGCCGGACTTAATGATTACCAAATCCAAAGATTCAGCCCAAAAGTCTTCGCTGAATTAAGCTTTTTTGCGTATCAGAAAAATTTATAAATTTAAAAAAAAAAATTCTTGAAAATTTTATGTGTACATAAATAAAAATATTTATGACAAATAAAATTATTTGAAAAAATGTTGCCAAATATTTTATTTGAGTTCAAATATTTTATTTGTAAACATTTTCTTCAAATATTTTACTTATAATAAGTATTTTACTTATAATAAGTATTTTACTTATGGCAAGTATAAACATATTTGAATTTACTTGTATTTGATTTTTTAAATACAAATATTTTTTTTACTTACTTAAACAAATGTTAAGTAAGTAAATAAAATATTTGAACTTGAAAGCTTCAAGTATAAGTATTTGAATACTTACTTGAAAATACTTAAGTACAACCTTTTTACAGGTCTGATTTCAACATATAATTATATAGAAGTACTTAATACTTTAATTTATTAACACAGAATTAAATTAAAATATTCACACAATATTGTAATTCAACAAATAAATTATTGATTTTTTACGTGTTTATTAGATTTCTCTGCCCATTCAGCAGTAATATCTGAATTTTGAGCCATTTCAGAAATCTGATGGTTTTAGCAAGTCTGCAGAAAAATATATCAAGACCACAGATAAATCTGCGGCGTTAAGTTTAAAAATCTTCTGATTTCAAATAAACAGCCTGAACATCGAAATTATATTTTATTAAAGTAAAAATACTTATATTTGTTAAAAACTGTTATAAAAAAAGCGAAGTTTTTCATTTCAATAAACTTATAAAATTTTTTTATTTTTTTTTTTCAAGAAAATGGGCTTATAAACTGGACAATTACTGTAAAATTATTAAAATAATCAGCTGATTCTTTCACATTTGACTAATTTTTAGTTTTAATCGTTTAAATTAGACAAAAATTAAAAAAAAAATGCCAACAAATTTTTTTGTAAAATTACAAAATAATCTGCTAAAATTTTAACACAAATATTTTTTAAAATTAGCAAACCGAGTCAGTAAAAACACAGAAAAATGTCTGTTATTTTTTAAAACTTAATGACAGAGAATTAAGTTAAAAGCATTCATTATAGCAGAAAAATCTGGTTAAAGTTTTCAAATTCAAAATGAAAGTTGTTTTACAGATTTTCCGACAGAGTTTTTCTTCAGACTGTAAGACTCTCCACGCTTACCTGCGTGGATGACAACGCCAGCAAAACTTGAGTGAATCAGGTTTGTCGTAGCACTCACTTTTCTCTTCAGAAATTTTTAGGTAAATAGCGAATGTGATCACTGGTTGGACCGATTTCCACATAATTTAGAAAATTGCGAATGTAATCATTGGTTGAACAGACTTTTTCATTGTTTTTGCCCAAATGGCAATCCGGTTTACAATGAACAAATATTTGTTTATTTATTTTACGTACATTAAAAATATTTTAATTTCATTTTTATCTGCAAAAAAAAAAACTAAAAAAAAGTAATATTAAGACAACCGAAACAATACCGATATAATACCGGTAAAAATCCGAATAAAGGTAATGGTTTTTAATCGGTAACGGTATTTAAAATTTTTTATTTCGGTATTGGTAACGGTAACGGTATTCAATATTAAAGGGTTTTTATTCGGTAACGGTATTGAAAGGGTAACGGTAGCCAACACTGATAAGAAGTAAATTTTGCAGACAACAGAGCGTATGAGTAATGAAATATAATTAAATAATAATGATACGCCACATATGACAAAGTTTAGTAAATTGTTTTAATACCAATGAACAGTTACTAAATTTTGTGCCACTTCATATTTTACGAGAATTTCTAGTGAAAATTACGACTTTTTTTGTAATTTTAAAAGTTTTTTACCAACAAAATTGTAAATTTACAACTTTTTTAATGCGATAACACTTACAAGAAATTCTAGTGACTTTACTAAATTTTATTTTGTAAAATTACATTGGAAATTTAAATATTTACGAAAAAAATTGTAAAACTACAAAGAAAAATTAAAATTTCAATCAATCAATCAATCAATCAATCAATCAATCAATCAATCAATCAATCAATCAATCAATCAATCAATCAATCAATCAATCAATCAATCAATCAATCAATCAATCAATCAATCAATCAATCAATCAATCAATCAATCAATCAATCAATCAATCAATCAATCAATCAATCAATCAATCAATCAATCAATCAATCAATCAATCAATCAATCAATCAATCAATCAATCAATCAATCAATCAATCAATCAATCAATCAATCAATCAATCAATCAATCAATCAATCAATCAATCAATCAATCAATCAATCAATCAATCAATCAATCAATCAATCAATCAATCAATCAATCAATCAATCAATCAATCAATCAATCAATCAATCAATCAATCAATCAATCAATCAATCAATCAATCAATCAATCAATCAATCAATCAATCAATCAATCAATCAATCAATCAATCAATCAATCAATCAATCAATCAATCAATCAATCAATCAATCAATCAATCAATCAATCAATCAATCAATCAATCAATCAATCAATCAATCAATCAATCAATCAATCAATCAATCAATCAATCAATCAATCAATCAATCAATCAATCAATCAATCAATCAATCAATCAATCAATCAATCAATCAATCAATCAATCAATCAATCAATCAATCAATCAATCAATCAATCAATCAATCAATCAATCAATCAATCAATCAATCAATCAATCAATCAATCAATCAATCAATCAATCAATCAATCAATCAATCAATCAATCAATCAATCAATCAATCAATCAATCAATCAATCAATCAATCAATCAATCAATCAATCAATCAATCAATCAATCAATCAATCAATCAATCAATCAATCAATCAATCAATCAATCAATCAATCAATCAATCAATCAATCAATCAATCAATCAATCAATCAATCAATCAATCAATCAATCAATCAATCAATCAATCAATCAATCAATCAATCAATCAATCAATCAATCAATCAATCAATCAATCAATCAATCAATCAATCAATCAATCAATCAATCAATCAATCAATCAATCAATCAATCAATCAATCAATCAATCAATCAATCAATCAATCAATCAATCAATCAATCAATCAATCAATCAATCAATCAATCAATCAATCAATCAATCAATCAATCAATCAATCAATCAATCAATCAATCAATCAATCAATCAATCAATCAATCAATCAATCAATCAATCAATCAATCAATCAATCAATCAATCAATCAATCAATCAATCAATCAATCAATCAATCAATCAATCAATCAATCAATCAATCAATCAATCAATCAATCAATCAATCAATCAATCAATCAATCAATCAATCAATCAATCAATCAATCAATCAATCAATCAATCAATCAATCAATCAATCAATCAATCAATCAATCAATCAATCAATCAATCAATCAATCAATCAATCAATCAATCAATCAATCAATCAATCAATCAATCAATCAATCAATCAATCAATCAATCAATCAATCAATCAATCAATCAATCAATCAATCAATCAATCAATCAATCAATCAATCAATCAATCAATCAATCAATCAATCAATCAATCAATCAATCAATCAATCAATCAATCAATCAATCAATCAATCAATCAATCAATCAATCAATCAATCAATCAATCAATCAATCAATCAATCAATCAATCAATCAATCAATCAATCAATCAATCAATCAATCAATCAATCAATCAATCAATCAATCAATCAATCAATCAATCAATCAATCAATCAATCAATCAATCAATCAATCAATCAATCAATCAATCAATCAATCAATCAATCAATCAATCAATCAATCAATCAATCAATCAATCAATCAATCAATCAATCAATCAATCAATCAATCAATCAATCAATCAATCAATCAATCAATCAATCAATCAATCAATCAATCAATCAATCAATCAATCAATCAATCAATCAATCAATCAATCAATCAATCAATCAATCAATCAATCAATCAATCAATCAATCAATCAATCAATCAATCAATCAATCAATCAATCAATCAATCAATCAATCAATCAATCAATCAATCAATCAATCAATCAATCAATCAATCAATCAATCAATCAATCAATCAATCAATCAATCAATCAATCAATCAATCAATCAATCAATCAATCAATCAATCAATCAATCAATCAATCAATCAATCAATCAATCAATCAATCAATCAATCAATCAATCAATCAATCAATCAATCAATCAATCAATCAATCAATCAATCAATCAATCAATCAATCAATCAATCAATCAATCAATCAATCAATCAATCAATCAATCAATCAATCAATCAATCAATCAATCAATCAATCAATCAATCAATCAATCAATCAATCAATCAATCAATCAATCAATCAATCAATCAATCAATCAATCAATCAATCAATCAATCAATCAATCAATCAATCAATCAATCAATCAATCAATCAATCAATCAATCAATCAATCAATCAATCAATCAATCAATCAATCAATCAATCAATCAATCAATCAATCAATCAATCAATCAATCAATCAATCAATCAATCAATCAATCAATCAATCAATCAATCAATCAATCAATCAATCAATCAATCAATCAATCAATCAATCAATCAATCAATCAATCAATCAATCAATCAATCAATCAATCAATCAATCAATCAATCAATCAATCAATCAATCAATCAATCAATCAATCAATCAATCAATCAATCAATCAATCAATCAATCAATCAATCAATCAATCAATCAATCAATCAATCAATCAATCAATCAATCAATCAATCAATCAATCAATCAATCAATCAATCAATCAATCAATCAATCAATCAATCAATCAATCAATCAATCAATCAATCAATCAATCAATCAATCAATCAATCAATCAATCAATCAATCAATCAATCAATCAATCAATCAATCAATCAATCA